>OV816027.1:131384445-131762488 GCA_929113105.1 Agrypnus murinus | reverse complement strand
TATATATATATATATATATATATATATATATATATATATATATATATATATATATATATATATATATATATATATATATATATATATATATATATATATATAATATATATATATATATATATATATATATATATATATATATATATATATATATATATATAATATTACATTAAATAATATTTTGAATGCAAATTCATATAGAAAAATTTATCGACTCTGCTGGGATTCGAACCCAGGACCCTCCACTGTCTAGGTGGTATCTCTACCAACTGAGCTACAGAGAACGACTACCAGCATAGCGAGAAATTTTCCATATGAATTAGATATCAAGCAAACATGCAAGTAACTAGATATTTTTTGAATACTATTAATGAAGATCAGCAAGTCGCATGACAACAACATCAATATTCAAAGTATCTAGATTATAATGAATCATTCCGAAAGGAAATTAATTTTTATAAATTTTTAGATAGAGTTAATTTTTATCAAGTTGGATAATGATTTTACATTAAATAATATTTTGAATGCAAATTCATATAGAAAAATTTATCGACTCTGCTGGGATTCGAACCCAGGACCCTCCACTGTCTAGGTGGTATCTCTACCAACTGAGCTACAGAGAACGACTACCAGCATAGCGAGAAATTTTCCATATGAATTAGATATCAAGCAAACATGCAAGTAACTAGATATTTTTTGAATACTATTAATGAAGATCAGCAAGTCGCATGACAACAACATCAATATTCAAAGTATCTAGATTATAATGAATCATTCCGAAAGGAAATTAATTTTTATAAATTTTTAGATAGAGTTAATTTTTATCAAGTTGGATAATGATTTTACATTAAATAATATTTTGAATGCAAATTCATATAGAAAAATTTATCGACTCTGCTGGGATTCGAACCCAGGACCCTCCACTGTCTAGGTGGTATCTCTACCAACTGAGCTACAGAGAACGACTACCAGCATAGCGAGAAATTTTCCATATGAATTAGATATCAAGCAAACATGCAAGTAACTAGATATTTTTTGAATACTATTAATGAAGATCAGCAAGTCGCATGACAACAACATCAATATTCAAAGTATCTAGATTATAATGAATCATTCCGAAAGGAAATTAATTTTTATAAATTTTTAGATAGAGTTAATTTTTATCAAGTTGGATAATGATTTTACATTAAATAATATTTTGAATGCAAATTCATATAGAAAAATTTATCGACTCTGCTGGGATTCGAACCCAGGACCCTCCACTGTCTAGGTGGTATCTCTACCAACTGAGCTACAGAGAACGACTACCAGCATAGCGAGAAATTTTCCATATGAATTAGATATCAAGCAAACATGCAAGTAACTAGATATTTTTTGAATACTATTAATGAAGATCAGCAAGTCGCATGACAACAACATCAATATTCAAAGTATCTAGATTATAATGAATCATTCCGAAAGGAAATTAATTTTTATAAATTTTTAGATAGAGTTAATTTTTATCAAGTTGGATAATGATTTTACATTAAATAATATTTTGAATGCAAATTCATATAGAAAAATTTATCGACTCTGCTGGGATTCGAACCCAGGACCCTCCACTGTCTAGGTGGTATCTCTACCAACTGAGCTACAGAGAACGACTACCAGCATAGCGAGAAATTTTCCATATGAATTAGATATCAAGCAAACATGCAAGTAACTAGATATTTTTTGAATACTATTAATGAAGATCAGCAAGTCGCATGACAACAACATCAATATTCAAAGTATCTAGATTATAATGAATCATTCCGAAAGGAAATTAATTTTTATAAATTTTTAGATAGAGTTAATTTTTATCAAGTTGGATAATGATTTTACATTAAATAATATTTTGAATGCAAA
This sequence comes from Agrypnus murinus, assembly GCA_929113105.1. Classification (NCBI taxonomy): domain Eukaryota; kingdom Metazoa; phylum Arthropoda; class Insecta; order Coleoptera; family Elateridae; genus Agrypnus; species Agrypnus murinus. The sequence goes on along the minus strand of OV816027.1, from coordinate 131,760,601 downwards.
TTCATATAGAAAAATTTATCGACTCTGCTGGGATTCGAACCCAGGACCCTCCACTGTCTAGGTGGTATCTCTACCAACTGAGCTACAGAGAACGACTACCAGCATAGCGAGAAATTTTCCATATGAATTAGATATCAAGCAAACATGCAAGTAACTAGATATTTTTTGAATACTATTAATGAAGATCAGCAAGTCGCATCAATATTCAAAGTATCTAATCTAGATACTTTGAATATTGATGTTGTTGTCATGCGACTTGCTGATCTTCATTAATAGTATTCAAAAAATATCTAGTTACTTGCATGTTTGCTTGATATCTAATTCATATGGAAAATTTCTCGCTATGCTGGTAGTCGTTCTCTGTAGCTCAGTTGGTAGAGATACCACCTAGACAGTGGAGGGTCCTGGGTTCGAATCCCAGCAGAGTCGATAAATTTTTCTATATGAATTTGCATTCAAAATATTATTTAATGTAAAATCATTATCCAACTTGATAAAAATTAACTCTATCTAAAAATTTATAAAAATTAATTTCCTTTCGGAATGATTCATTATAATCTAGATACTTTGAATATTGATGTTGTTGTCATGCGACTTGCTGATCTTCATTAATAGTATTCAAAAAATATCTAGTTACTTGCATGTTTGCTTGATATCTAATTCATATGGAAAATTTCTCGCTATGCTGGTAGTCGTTCTCTGTAGCTCAGTTGGTAGAGATACCACCTAGACAGTGGAGGGTCCTGGGTTCGAATCCCAGCAGAGTCGATAAATTTTTCTATATGAATTTGCATTCAAAATATTATTTAATGTAAAATCATTATCCAACTTGATAAAAATTAACTCTATCTAAAAATTTATAAAAATTAATTTCCTTTCGGAATGATTCATTATAATCTAGATACTTTGAATATTGATGTTGTTGTCATGCGACTTGCTGATCTTCATTAATAGTATTCAAAAAATATCTAGTTACTTGCATGTTTGCTTGATATCTAATTCATATGGAAAATTTCTCGCTATGCTGGTAGTCGTTCTCTGTAGCTCAGTTGGTAGAGATACCACCTAGACAGTGGAGGGTCCTGGGTTCGAATCCCAGCAGAGTCGATAAATTTTTATATATGAATTTGCATTCAAAATATTATTTAATGTAAAATCATTATCCAACTTGATAAAAATTAACTCTATCTAAAAATTTATAAAAATTAATTTCCTTTCGGAATGATTCATTATAATCTAGATACTTTGAATATTGATGTTGTTGTCATGCGACTTGCTGATCTTCATTAATAGTATTCAAAAAATATCTAGTTACTTGCATGTTTGCTTGATATCTAATTCATATGAAAAATTTCTCGCTATGCTGGTAGTCGTTCTCTGTAGCTCAGTTGGTAGAGATACCACCTAGACAGTGGAGGGTCCTGGGTTCGAATCCCAGCAGAGTCGATAAATTTTTCTATATGAATTTGCATTCAAAATATTATTTAATGTAAAATCATTATCCAACTTGATAAAAATTAACTCTATCTAAAAATTTATAAAAATTAATTTCCTTTCGGAATGATTCATTATAATCTAGATACTTTGAATATTGATGTTGTTGTCATGCGACTTGCTGATCTTCATTAATAGTATTCAAAAAATATCTAGTTACTTGCATGTTTGCTTGATATCTAATTCATATGGAAAATTTCTCGCTATGCTGGTAGTCGTTCTCTGTAGCTCAGTTGGTAGAGATACCACCTAGACAGTGGAGGGTCCTGGGTTCGAATCCCAGCAGAGTCGATAAATTTTTCTATATGAATTTGCATTCAAAATATTATTTAATGTAAAATCATTATCCAACTTGATAAAAATTAACTCTATCTAAAAATATATATATAATATATATAATATATATATATATATATATATATATATATATATATATATATATATATATATATATATATATATATATATAATTTATTTGTATGAGCTACGTGGAATATGTGCAAAGGCACTATGGTCCTAACAGAGCCTTAAAATTTCAATATCCTTCAATAGAAAGGCAACTTTTAACACATAGGCAACACATATTTAAGCAATCTAATTAAAGCTCTCGTGTTTGCAAGTATCAGGGGCCTTCTAAGGGACCACACATATTCGAGTGAGCTTCTTACAGTCGATGATATACATTGCGCTAAAACTAACTGTAATGTTGAATAAAGACACACCTACAGACGAATATAGTTGAATACGACATTTTAGGTCATACACAGTAAAACGCTCACATTACTTTATCAGTTCCATTTTAAAGATCCCACAAGAAAGATCGCATAATATATAATTATTTATATTAACTAAAAAGTAAGAAATTGTAATTATCATTATCATTATTGTTAATTGTAGTTGACAAACATCACAAAAATAAAAATTTTTTAGTTTTCTAATATAAATTCATTTAAACAATAAATTACAGAGGTTATCAGGCACATATACAAGATGGAGCGTGGTAAATTGCTTTTTTAAAATTCACGCTGGGGCGGCGCTGTTGGTCGAAGAGAGGGGAGAATGGCCGTGGTTTATAGTGACCGACGGGAGGTTTGTATTCACCAGGGATGCGATAGTTGGCACTATTGGGCCAAAGTTGGCACACCAAACAAGCTTTTGGTACGTTGGCACCACATTGAGCATTTTGGCACAATTTTCTGTGAGCACAGTTTTTCATTTTATGAAAAAAAAATAAAAACGAGGAAACAAAAAAAATCGTTGCTAAACTTTGATGCGCTTGGTTGGCAGAATCCCTGCTTGAACATGTGAACGCAGCTTTATAATATCATAGTACATGGCTGCCTCCAAGCTGCTTCATTAATATCAAAATCCCTAAAATATTTGCCGCGCTATCGCTATTATTGTTGCTGTCATTAACCTGAAAACTGATTACTGAAAAGTGAAAAGCATCTGAAAAGCGAAAAGTTCGCAGTTTGTAGGCACAATAATGGATTTACTGTGTTGTGATAAAATGTGAAGAAAACAATGGATAAGTAGGTTCGCTTCAATTGGAATTTCGTATTATTATTTTATCGGTTATTTTTATAGATATCTCATCAAACGTCCTAAATTACCTCCATCAACAATTACTACTAATTCGTTAGTATTATCAGCCTCTTGTAGTAATAACGATCAGCTCTGTAGTAAACTAACCACAAATAATATTAACAGTAATGATGAAATTGTGAATGCACAGAACGAACCTTGCCCAGATGCTGAATGCTCGGCTGACAATGAGAAAAAGAAAAATCCGAAAAAAGTGAAAAAACTTTATCAACGAAATTTTAGAAATAAATGGGCAAATGAATTCGATTTTGTGCAAGAGAACAAAGGAAAAACTTTATGTACAGCTTGCAATATTATTATTAGAGGGAGTTATTATCATATTAAACGACACTCTACCTGAACCATACATGTACAAAAATATAATGCAGCCAAATTTACTCCGAAAATAGATACAACTTCAATTGCTTCTAAAATGACTATTGAGGAGCAAACAAGAAAGATGGAACAAAAAATAGTTGCATTTCTTTGTGATAATAACTTGCCACTGACTTTAGGTAATAAAATGACTACATTTTTAAAAGAACTCGTACCAGATAATGAAATTGTGAAAAATATGAAATTAAAAAGAGATAAGGCTACAAATATTTTGAATCAGCAATTGGGCCCATTTTCAAAAGACTTAATTATCAACAAACTCCGACAAGAAAAATTTTACCTCATTATTTATGAGACAACAGACATTGGAACAAAAAAAAGCCTAGTCATTTTGGCTAGATTCTTTGATAATACAGTAAATAAAGTAAAAGATCACTTTGTTGATCTAATTGAAGTAACTGACTCTTCAGCAAATAGCTTATTCAACTCGATTAAGTCTATGTTAGACACAAATAAAATCCCATATGAAAATTTAATCGGGTTTGGTGCAGACAATGCTAGCATTATGATGGGCAATATTAAGGGTGTAAAGGCTAGACTTAAAGAAATTTCTCCACATATAATTGTCCAAGGCTGTGGGTGTCATTCATTACATTTATGTGGAAGTGCTGCATGTAAGAAAATGCCCAATTCTGTGGAGCAGTTGGTTCGTGATCTCTACACTTACTTCTCCCACAGCTCGAAGAGACTTGATGAATTGAAAGAATTTGAAATTTTTGTGAATGAATCACCAACAAAGATTTTATATCCAAGCCAAACTAGGTGGCTGTCATTAAAAGTAAGTAAGCAGTGATATGTCATACATATGTTTTTATTATATTTTTTACAGCAAGTCTGTTCTCGGGTCCTGGAACATTGGACATCGTTAAATTTATTTTTTCAGAAAGCTGCATTAGAAGAGGAAACCCCTGCAGCAAGAGCAATTTTTAATGCACTGCAAAATCCAGTCTTCAAATTATATTTACAGTTCCTTGAATTTAATCTGAAACAAATCACCGATGTAAATCAGGAACTTCAAAGTGAAACACCAAAACTACCAATATAATACTCCTTGATAGAGGCACTACTTTATATAAATCAATATTGAAATGTTTCATTAAAAATAACATAATCAAGGGTACAGAGTTCTCTCTTATCAATGTAAAAAATCCTGAAAATTATAAACCTATTGAGAATATTTATTTTGGTGGAAAAGTAGACGCTTTCTTGAAAAACAAAGAAAACGCTGAATTGCTTCTCACTAATGACCTCAATTCTTTCCGAATTAGGTGCTTAAACTTTTATGTTGAGTTGTGTCTACAAATACGAAATAGGTTTAACTTTCAGGATAAAGTCCTGCAGTTTGCAAGTTTATTCAGACCATCTGTAGCACAGTCAGGTAACATTTTATCTATTTCAAAATTTACAAGTTTGTTTCCAAACTTAAGTCATTTGGATGTAGATCTTGTTAACAAGGAGTGGCAATTATTGAGCGAGACTGATTTATTTAATAACTGTGATGATTTATGTGATTTTTGGGCCAAAGTTGCTAGTACAAAAAATGAGCTTGGGCAATACATGTTCCTTAATTTAATGGAAATTGTGCAATTTGTCCTATCATTGCCCCACTCTTCTGCAGCTGCAGCTGTTTTTTCTCAACTTTGTATAATTAAGAATAAACTGAGAAACAGACTGTTGATAACGACGTGTGCAAATATTTTGGCTGTAAAAGAAAATTTAAAATATGGTTTGAAATTACCACAAAAAAATTTTAAAGTGAATAACTGTTCTAGAATAGTTTAATGTAATTTCCGAATGATTTTTGGCCCAATTTCCCCAGATCTGGCACAAAGAATCCCCAGCAGTTGGTACGAAATTTTATGCATCAATCGCAACGCTGGTATTCACCTGCTGTTCAGTTGCCATAATGCAGTGGACACGTTAGGAGCGCTCATTTTGTGTTGAAGTGTATTTCTCGAATTCCCACTCGATCATTGCAGTGCAGCGTGCTTTTCGTTTGCGATTTGCAGTTCCCCCACGCGGACGTGTTCCTGGACGGCAATCAATTGTAAATGGGGTAAATGCATTCAGAACAACAGGGGATGTGTCATCTGTAGGAAGCGGACCTGAGAGAAGCGTTACAACACCACAAAATGTCGAACGAGTTAGAGCAGCAGTACTGCAATCTCAGAAACGCTCAGCTCGAAAACAAGCACTTGCTCTTGACATTTCAAGACGTTCTCTCCACCGGATTCTTATTAAGTGCACTTTATTAAACACCCAAACCATATTAAAGCAAAACATTCTAGTTTTTTTTTTCTTGAGACTAGTTTCAATAGATTTAGCACATTTAGAATGTGCAAGACAGAGACATAGCTATTAATAATATAATAAAGTTACATAAATATTTTATCAATAAATAAATAGTTAGTTGTCTTCAATTTACAATACTTTTTTTTATACTAAAATAGGAATGTTACTGAAATAGGAATTTGTTTTTTTAATGGTTTTATCACAATTTTAAGACTATGGTTAGGTATATTAAATTTTATGATTTATTAAAATTGGTCCATGAAGGTCTTTCTGTGGGCGCCCCACTTCTGTGGTGCTAATGCATTTTCATTTTTCTATTAATATACACTGGAATGTTAATCTAGCTAGAATACAATCTAATTGTGGTATTGCCATACAATAGAGAACAAGTGTTCAAAAATGATGTTCACAAATCAATTGAAATATTAAGTTGAATCGTGTTACTTTAATACTTAAACTTATCCTCTTCAGTGTGGCAATTTTACATCGCCAGTTTCCTCTTGAACAAATCTTATTCCCAATTTAATCAAATTATTGAAATAATGGAAATCTTGTAACATCAAGAAAACAAATTGAAGTGTTCGGTCAAATAATATTCTATGTTGCATGTATTGCCCATGTCTGTTATTCAGTCGTACACCGTTTAAAATGACGGCAAGATTCAAAAATAAAACATCAATCACTATTTGAGAAAAGCAATTGAGTTAAGATTTATTAACTCTTTAGTGCTCCTTGAGTGTACAGCCCAATTGTAGTTTAATTTAGAATTTACCTCCGTTTTGCAAAAACCACTCAAATTGCCGCTTTAGCAATAAATGCCCAATAAAAGAGTACTTACTGATATACCTAAATGAAACAATAGATACATTCCTAAATATCCACACTCTACTTATAAAATACTTTTTCTAAAGATACAATTGATTAAAATATATTTTTTTCTTTTATAAAGATAATTTCTTAACAATTCCTAATTTAACTTTAACTTAACGGGCTTGTTGATTTTTCTGTATCAAATTCTCCCACTTTTTGATGAAAGTAAGCGACCCCGGTGGTTGACCCTCCTCATCATCGACATCACATAGCTCTGCTGAAGACCTCGGAGCTTTCAAAGAGGGTGGTGCCGACATGCTCTCTTCATAACTATCAAAATCACTCAACTGGGATATACCGATCGAGCTGACCTAATTGACCGTTCAGGTTCAAGTGAATGGTCATCTAAAAGCGCCAACAAATCTGGTTGCGATTTCTGCCTTTCTACACGCAACTGCGATTCGCGCTGTTGTGTTTCTTCTATCTCTTTACGAATCCTTTCTTCCACTGGAACGAACACATTTCTAGGTTGCATACCTGCTGGAACCATTGGTTTAGGAGATTCTACAAAATCTTGATTGGTCCAAAAAGAATTGATTGGAGTAGAAGGTTGACTTTTATTCAATGAGGTTGTCGAACCAAATTGGTTGCTTAATCGTCCTCTGGATTTAATAAATCTTTGCATTACCCCTTTGGTTGTAGGATTTTGGGAAAATAAGCGTGCGGTGGAGGAAGAGGAACTGTGACCATTAGTAAAAGAGGGTGTAGATCGGGTTCTATCCAATGTAGGTTTACTTATGTGGTGATTATCTGACCCATTTGATGTTATTATTATTCCATCTTCTGAATCTGAACGGGTGTAACTTGCTCGTAACTCTTTTTCTCTTTGAACCACTTCGGAAATCTCTTGCTGAATTAATCTAAAAGTTGCGTCGTCGGTGGTCGGCATTTTTATTGCTAGTTTATGGTTTGTAATTATCACATAATATAATTAGAATCTCGCAGATTTTACAACACGTATTATTAACTAAGGTGCACTGAATGATAGAACCACTTATTACTTGAAATCTCTGTTATCAAATTCTTCATAATGAACTGAGTTTTCACCCGTATAAAATGTGCGTCGGGCAGCAATTGTCAGTACGGAATCATGTAACACGAAGAACATCTTGTGAAGACATGCTTGCAACCATACCCCGTGACGCAAATGTGTTCTATTCTGATGAGGCACATTTTCACCTCAGTGGGTGTGTAAACAAACAGAATATGCGGTACTGGAGCGAAACGAACCCCAGGGAAATTCACCAGAGACTCCTGCACTCAGACCGCGTCACTGTGTGGTGCGCCACATCACAAGTAGGCATCATTGGGCCTTACTTTTTCCAGGAAAATCGTCGTGCTGTAACTGTGAATTCGGATCGTTACTTAACTATACTGCAAGAGTTTTTCTAGCCGGCTTTTGAGGCAATGCAGTTACAGGATTCCTGGTTCAACACGGTGCCACTGCACACACAGCAGGCATTACCATGAATTTTTTGAGGCAAACGTTTCCTGGAAGGCTTATCTCTCGGATGGGGGATCTCAACTGGCCCGCACGGTCACCGAACTTAGCCCCATGCGATTTTTTTCTTTGGGGTTACCTGAAGTCGAAAGTGTATTGCAACCGTCCCAACACCCTGGAAGACCTACAGAACAATATTGAGGCTGAAATTGCAAGAATACCAGAAGACATGCTTGAAAGAGTGCATGAGAATTCCAGAAAACGACTGCAGCAGTGTGTGGATTGTGAAGGTAGACATTTGCCAGATACACTGTTTAAAACCATGCAATTAGAAACTTTCATTATTGTCCAATATGAGAAAAATAAAAATGTAAATTTCTAAGTGTTCATGATTTTTTTATTTCATTCCCAAATCAGCAAATTACCGTGCTCCACCCTGTATAATCAAATTTTAAACTTAATAAAGGGCTTATTCGAAGTCCATTCTTAATAAATTAATGGTTTAATTATAAATTAAACACCTACATTAATCAAGGAAAATTAAATAACTAACATAGGCAGTGATATAAAATTCCCTTCTTAATATTAAAATGTAAAGGAATTCTCTCTTTTACTCATATAAACAACTTTATCAGTCCGACCAAGCAAATATTTATCGGATTTTATGGATACAATTTGTAACAATACATAAATTAAATTCATTTATTCACTACCCGTTAAACGGAGGAACCACAGTCATGTTCTAAGAAAATCCTTAAATTTAATGAAAAGCCTTTTAAAATAAATAGTCGTGTCCTAATTAAATCTAACACTATAACATCAATAATTGAGTTTTACTAGATACAACAATATTAGACAATCTATTTTGACTTATTAACCTCTTATGGCAAATCCAATCGAACATCTTTGCCTATGTGGCAAATTCGAAGATCAGTCCGACAGACCTTTTAAATGCCCGTACTGAGATCTAACCGTCCAAACCTTCCCGGGCCAAAGACTCCACGAGCGCAAACCTCACCCAATCAATTACAACGAAGAAGTGGAAAAGATTAAGCATTACGGTCAAAAAACAATGGTTCGATTGGAGATCCAAGATCTGGCACGAGCTGAATTAAACTTTACGGGCCGGTTCATTAACAAAGAACTAGCAGAGCTGAGAGAAACTATAGCGACGGAAACATCTCAAATTCCAGTTCCCGAACCACCTCAAACTCCCGACTATTCCTTCTTTCTCCTTTCCCCAGTCTGAACACCTCCCCGGAAGTCTTCGAAGCGGGACCCTCCTGTTCCTACCACCATAATTCCCTAGAATTAATCCTTTCCTCCCCCAGTCCCAACCCTTCACCTCAACCTCCTTCCCCTCCCAACTCACCACTAAACACACCCTCACAATCAGATCCTCCCGACGATGATCTATCCCCTTTTATAATCTACCTTAACGAGCTGGCCGACTCAGGTTTATTACTCGACAACGATTTAAATCTCATCCGCTTATTAGAAGAGGACAACAATGACGGTGCTACCAAAGCTTTAATATCAATGTGTGCCAACATTGTTGATACCACTTGTAAACCCGTCAACAACAGAAGGACGCAACAAAGCGCAAGTAACAATAACAAAAACATCTATCGGAAGAAATATCAGGGTAAAGCAGCAGATAGCTTATATCCAGATGATTATATCCTATAAAAATCACCAAGAGTTGTTTAAAAAAGACAAATCCAAATTAGCAGTGTCTATATTCGACCAAACGGAAGGAAATATAAACGCCTTCCCATCCAGAGAAGAAATCGAACAACTCTATCCTAACCTGCTCCAAGAACCCCCGCATTAGGATGATCACCCATTTTCCTACAAAACCGATTGCCCCGACAACAGTTCTCAGATTTTCCATCCCATAACTCTAAAAGAAATCGAGGATAACATTAATAAACTAAATCCAAGTCAATAGGGCCATATGGTGTTTCCCTGGCTTCTCTCAAAGGATTTCTCAGGGAGAGACTGGCAGTATTTGATAATGCCTGTCTCTTTCTGGGGGAATGTCATGAGAGAATTCGTGAATGTAGGACTATCCTAATACCAAAAAAAGGTGACGTCCGTAATCCAAATAATTGGAGGCCCATAACCATTATGTCACTACTTTTGCGTATTCTTCATGGGATAATGGCGAAGCGTCTTAAAACCTTGCCCTTTAATAAGCTACAGAGCGTGTTTATGAGGCTTTACTGCTGCGTAGCTAACAATATTATTTTACATGGCCTAATCACAACTCACAAGAAGAACATCAAACCTCATCACATTGTATCCATCGATCTGCGGAAGGCCTTCGACTCAGTCAACCTTGACTCGATTGAGAGGGCCCTTCGCAGGTTCAACATCCATTCTTCCTTAATTAAATAAATAATGAGCTCCTATTCCAACGCCACCACTACCTTAAAGTGCGCTGGATCTTCTGAACCCGCCACAAATCCCATCAAAATCAAGAGAGGGTTAAAACAAGGAGACCCGATCTCCCCCCTACTCTTCAATATGGTCCTTGACGACATCCTAGAAACCTTAGTGATCTCGATCTCGGCATTATGGTGGGTGACAATCCGAACACCCAGATAGCTACATTAGCTTACGCAGACGATTTACTAATCTTTGGTAAAACCGTGGGAGAAACACAGGCTGTTATTAATCGAGTGAATCACTTTTTCGAAAAGCGCAGCCTACAAATCCATCCCGATAAATGCTCCGCGATATCAGCCAGTGTCGCTTCCAGAAAGAAAAAAATGTACTTTGCCACTACCCTCAGATGTACTAGGCAAATGTACGAGTGGTTATGGAATGGGAAAGATAATAGTAGCGATGCCAAAATGAGACGAGTAACGGGACACTGGATTTTCCTCCATCAGCTATTCCTCACTACGCACTGGCTAGCGATGGGTGTGATGTATGATGGTCATACATGTGATATTTTTATCTGTTCTTATTTATTTTATGAAGTAAAAATGATGATAAAAATGATTATTAAGTAAAACGAATGTGATTTTTAGCATTTTTACTCATTTTTAGTTTTCATTTAAAGCGTCCACAGATTCACATAATTTTTCGGTGACATCAAGTACATTTTTAAAAATGATAAGCTTGAGGATTTTGACAATGTCTTTGCAAATTTCAATAAAATTAACAATGTTCTACAATTAACTACAGTTCACTACTGTAAGGGAAACTGGAAGTCCTACCGAACAGCATCCAGGGCGTGTACGATGTACAACATCAGGTCAAGACAGATTTCTGGTTCTAAGTGCTAGACGACAACCCACAAGAACAGCTCCTGAGTTAGTTACGAAGCTGCAACGGGCACATAATTAAACCATAGGCAGAGTCTTTACGAGGCTAATCTCCATTCTCGACGACCTCTCAGATGACCACCTCTCTCCAGAAACAATCGGCGAGCAAGATTCGAGTGGCGATGGCGTCAGGATTTTCAACACTGGAATGAAAATGATTGGGCTACAGTTTTGTTTACTGATGAGTCAAGATTTGGATTTCATCCGGATTCTCGTCGGATAAGAGTGTGGAGGCGATCCGGTAATCAGGAACGTTTGCGGCACCTTCAGGAGGTGCACACTTATAGAGGCGGTACTGTAATGATATGGGGCGGAATCATGCTTGGCGGTAGAACTGATTTAGCGTTTCCAAATGGATTTCTGTCAGCTCGGCAATATGTGGGTAATATTCTGGCACCAATTGTGCGTCCGTTTGCTGGTGCTATTGGACCAAGATTCCGACTTATGCATGATAATGCGCGTCCACATGCCGCTCGGATTGTGACGGACTGGTTGACCAATGAGGGAATTGAAGTATTGCCATGGCCAGCACAATCCCCATACATAAATCCGTGTGGGACATGCTCCAAACAAACATTACTTCACAAATGAACAACATCCACAGTGAATTTAGATTCAGAGAACTGCTGGCAACAGAATGGGCACGTCTACCTCAAGAAGATATTGATAATCGTATTTTATCTATGAACAATAGAACTAGAGCTGTGATACAGCGTCGTGGAGGTCATATTTTATATTAATTTTTTCGTTTTTTTTTAATTTGTTACCTTTTCTTGAAACTTTCCTAAAGTTTACTCAAAAGCAAGATTATTAGAAATAGGTTTATTTTTTGTTTTTTGTTATTTTTGTGTTTTTAAAATTAAATTGTATTCAGTTTCGTTAATTATTATTGAATAATTACAAATAATTTTTGTTTTGAAGAATCTGTAGTTTATATAATATAATAAAACGAGTTAAAAAAATATCCTTAGACTTTTCTTGTGTGTTTAATTACTGCTTCAATTTATAATATTTAACCAGGCACGGCTGCTGCATATATAGAAGATGCGGACGTGCTCATCATTCAAACAGCCATCGACAAGTCTTCGTCGTTTACGCGTGTTGTCGTTGTCGGAGAAGTTATAGATTTGTTGGTTCTTTTAACTGCAAAGGTGAGAGATCATGCTAATATTTTCTTGCTGAAACCGGCGAGGGGAAAATTTGCGGACACGCTTTATTCGATGCGGAGACTGAAATATAAGGAAGCTGTTGCGAAGAACATTTTGTTTTCCAGAACCTCAAAGCACATGTGAATGCTCTCGCTGCAGCTAGTGAAGCGTTCTTATTGACGCTACATGGCGGATCGTCTGCAAAGGACAGATTGGATTCCCTTCGCTATCAAAACTTTGTCAAGTCTGTGTGCAGCAACAAATTTAATATCGCGTCCCTACCACCCACAAGAGATGCTGCGAGCTTACCACCAAGTCGCAATGTGGTGTGATAGTAAAAAAGACCCTGAGAAATATGGTCGACAGAAAACGAGGCATAAGCTCGTTTCACATTTCTGATTTGGTAGCAGTTACCGACCCCGAAGACCCATACGAGGCTGATGACATCCTCTATTCGTCGGAGTGGGTGTTGAAGAAAACGGGAGACAAAACGGGAGTCTGAAGTTAGTGAACATAGTGATCAAGGAACATCGCGTAGTGCAAAACGACAGAAAACGCGCTTGTAAGCGTAAGCGGCGGTCGCCCGAGGTCGCACACTTATAATTAAAACCCCTCAAGTCTACACTCCTGCCAAGTTTCAAAACTCCTCAACCTTTTGCACCACAAAAGTATCTACTGACTGTACTATTGTTGACATTACTTTTATTGCACGAGCGGTTTTAACGATATCGGCGTTAAAAGTGATTGGATATCACTATATCTAGATGCGGAAAAAAGAAAAAAAGTTTTCTTGTAGCTGCTATAATTTTTTTCGTGGCGTTAAATTATGCAGTCCAGATCACCCACTCCTCCCAGGTGAAATAGTGAAGATTGCTGCTAAAAAAAGATTGAAACAAGCTTGTCTGGAAAAGAGCTGCAAGTGTTGTAAACACCCAGAAACCCAGATTTTTTTATGAAAGATTTGGTTAGGGTCATCCTGAACCCAAAAAAGTTAAGAAGAGGGTTTTATGATGTCCCTCAAATCTGTTATGTAAATTTTTAAAAATAAAGTTCATTTAGAAGGATTACACTTGAATTTCTCATTTCTTATAGTTTTTTTAATGGTCGTAGGTGGTGATATAAGCATCAGTGCACTGGTGGTAAATCTTGACATACTTCCAAAAATTTGCAATAGTGTAAAATTTATGGAATTACTCCAAAAAACAACTGTATTAATAGAATAGGAAGAAGTTAAAGATCTGCTCACAAAAAATTGTTTCTGACTAGGGTAAACCGAATACGACGTTGCCAAGTTGAAATTTTTATTAAAGTAGCCATAGGGTGTCCTTTACCCTATATGTTCTTTAATTGTTCACTAAGACATATGGTTACCAGCAAGACAAGCAACTAGCACCCACTCTATATATAGACTTTCATATTCAAGGTGAATGTTGCATGAAAGTTGGAGCCAAAATGAGCAATGTGTTTAGCAGTAATAATTTAAGCTTACAATTGCCACTAAGAATAGCGAGGCGTTGTCTATTCAGTCTTATGATATGGTGTCCAGGCCTGGACACTGACAGAAGCCAGATGCAAACCAGTTTGTTTTTAAAATGTGGGTATTTTGACAAATACTCGGAATAAAATGGACAGATCCTATAATAAATGAAGAGGTTGTCCAAAAAATAAAGCCTGATAGGAAATTCATTAAGAACGATGAAAATTAGAAAACTCACTTATTTGGGACATATCATGAGAAACATTTAGTTTTACAAGAGAAAATCGAAGGAAAAAGACAACCTGGCAGAAGACATGGCTCAAGAATTTGACAATGTGGTGGAATAACATCGGTTGAACTATTTTGAGCAGCAGCCAGCAACATAATCATAGCGATGGTGATAGCCACTGTTCGCTATCAAAACGTGTTTAGCAGTAATAATTTAAGCTTATAATTGCTACAAATAATGGTGACATGTTACTTCTATTCGATCTTATTATGCAGCATCGAGGCCTGAACAATGACAGAAGCCACATGCAAACGAGTTGAAACTTCTGAAATGTGGGTATTTTGATAAATAGGTACCGTCAACCGGGGTAAAGTCGATCGCTCGGGGTAAAGTCGATCCACGTGTCATCGCGAGACATTTTATTGAGCATGACTTCGAATTCACCTTGAAGAGCTCTGTGAACGGAAGGATATTCGCCAATTACTACCGGAATGCCGTCGAGAGTGTTGTTGGGCGATTTTTAAAATTAGTTTTTGCGATAAAAAATAGTATCTAACGTCGATTTTTTGCGGTTGTTTTTAAACTTGTGTAAACGTTTATGTGTACGAAAGAGCTGGTAAGTCATGCCCATTTTTGGAAGGTATTATTTGTTAAAGTGATTATTAGATAGATACTAGGGTCCTTAAAACAAAAAAATAGCAAACCTTTGGGGAAAGTTGATCAATGTAAATAACCTATAACCTGACCTATAATTTAATTGTTTTACGTTTTGTGGCAAGTAATGATAAAACTTTTGGAACGGAACAGTGGCATGCTGTCCGTTACAGTATTTATTCTTTTATTTAGGTAATTTTTTTTGTTCTAGATGCCGCGAAATTACAAAAAAAAACTTGGGCCCCATGGAAAAAAAATTACGACGAAACTTATTTACAAAGAGCAGTAGCGGCGGTGAAACAGATGTCAATGCGGGCCGCTTCTCAGCAGTACGGTGTACCATACACGACCCTCAACGACCATGTTAATGATAGGGTTACTTTAAGATATGGAAGGCAGCAGGCGCTAGACGATAATAATGAGAGACAATTGGTCGAGGCACTTCAAGTTTGTGCAGAATGGGGATTTCCCCTGAAACCCATCGATGTTAGGCGTATTGTGCAACAAAGTCTAAATAAAGCTGGCAAAACTGAGAAACGGTTTCGAGATAATCTGCCAGGAACCGATTGGTTTTCAGGATTTATAAAACGGAATCCAGACGTTACTCTTAAACTCGCAGAAAATACAAAGCGGGTTAGAGCCGCTTTAAGTCGTGCCACAATTGAAGAATATTTCGATAATTTGGAAAAACTATTAAAGATGTTGAAGCTTCACATATAGTAAATTATGATGAAACCAACTTTGTGGATGATCCCGGGGCAGCCAAAGTTGTAATAAAAAAAGGAAGCAAACATGCGTTTAGAACTATTGATAGTACAAAAACTAATACAACGGTCATGTTTGCTATTACTGCTGATGGTACCTTGCTTCCACCATATGTGGTGTATAAGGCCAAACACTTGTACCAAGGTTGGACTGAGGGTGGTTTGGAGGGATCCAAGTATAACCATACACCAAGCGACTGGTTTGACGCAAATATTTTCGAGGAGTGGTTTTATGGCATTGTCTTGCCATATTTTAAAAAGTTAAACGGCGACAAAGTGCTCGTAGGAGACAATTTAAACAGCCACATAACCTTAAGTGTAATAAGGGAATGTGAAAATAACAATATCAAATTCATTTTGCTCCCTCCGAACTCAGACAGACCGACGACACACCATATAACAAATAAAGAAGTTCTCTAAAGGATATAGTCCGAAACAGAATTATTAAAAACTGTGAACATTAGAAAACGCATTTATTTGGGCCATATCATGAGAAACAATAAATATTACATCCTTCAAGTAGTTTTACAAGGAAATATTGGAAGTAAAAGGCAACCTGGCAGAAGACATACATAATGGCTCAAGGATTTGTCAGTGGTATGGATAACATCGGTTGAACTATTTCGAACCAAAGCCAGCAAAATAGCCATAGCAATGATGATAGCCAACATTTGCTAAGCAGATATGGCACCAAAAGATGGCTCCAATTAAGCACAAGTCGCTTTTATGAGTAGAGTGTTTATGAAAAACAAAATAGGCCAAGTATAGATTAAAGGTTTGGGCTTTCGACGATTGTAAACTGGCTTATACAATCAATATAGAGCTATATTTTGGAAACTGATAAATAATAAAATAATAATAAAGCACAGAGAAACAAACCAATGAGAAGAGTGGTTATGAATTTAGTTGTTTATACAACTGCAAACTACTTTAAAAATCTTCATTTGCAATTGAAACAGAAAGAAACAAGTTCCACTGTGAAACAAACTAAGAACTCAAGTCTACTCAAATTAACTTTCACCATCAGTAACTTAACCTTTTAAGTTTTTTTTCATAACAGTTCTAATAGGTTGTATCTCATTTGGAGTCTATCATCAAAACAATATTGATAGCTTCCGAGTAGCAAAAACCATACAAGGTACTGTGTACCCTACACCGCAGTTTGTGTATAAAGGAAAAATAAATAAATAGAAATGCTTATATCATCTTCAGAACTACTCTTATGCTTATTACTCAATAGTTTAATAAAGTTACAACTTATTGTGCTCAGGCTCAGCTTAAAGCCTAATAGACACTGCTTATAGTTTGCAACTTAAGAAACGTCACAGTCGGTAGCTGTTGACATCTGTTGATCAATCTCTGGAATGCTGCTGCTACTAAGTTCTCCTATAAGGTGAGGTTAATTAAAACGCAGAAAATAACCAAATTTATTTTGAAAAGTAAGTACAAACATTACATAAAGTACACAATCGATGTAAAGCTTATGCTTAATCAGTTTTATTCTGAATTTCTGGATTCGATCAAGCACGAACAACTACCACAGCATTTACTACTAACCATATCAGGAAACAACCTGTAAAAGAAGAAAGAAAACTAATTAGTACGACATAGTAAATATCTGAACTAATGAACTGACTGACTGAAATAATGGAATTTATTGGTCATAGTTAAAAATGGTTCTAAATAAATCTTAAACTACGCATCTAACTAGGCTGGATACAATTTAAGAAATACACAGTAACATCAAATAATTGTACATTTTCAAAATGTTTAAAATTAAGTAAGTAGGTTAAACTTACTACTGTTAACATTTCCACCTTAACAGAAAGAAATCTAGTTAAGAGCCATTACCATTAAATATTGGTGCGAAGATCATACGACTTTGCATTTTACAAAACGTGCTGTACTCTATTAATAATAAACAATAATTAGTTTTGTTGTTTTTTTTTTAAATGTTCCCACCAATTTAGTGCTATATACTCTTAACTATTTTAACATAGTTAATTACACAAGTTAATTCACTTTACAAATATCGGGCTCTTTGAACATTATTCTTTGTGATTCAATTTGTCTACGGACTATGCAGCAAATTATTTTTGAAGATTATCTCGAAAACTACTGCTCTCCTCCCTCCCAAATCTAACTAAGGACACTCTTGTTCAGTTCCATGAGAAGGATCAAATGGTATATAGCAACTGCAGTTGCGGGTGGCGGACCTAATCTAAAGTTTTACCATCATTTTACTTAACAATTACAACATAACTTACAAAACTCATATTTATGTTAACTCAAAATTTTGTATGCTCTGATCAGCTCCATAGACATTCTTTCAACTCCGTAAGGGCTCTAATTTTTCAGACTGCTTAAAATTCAATAATAATTTTTTTTGTCTCTGCTGTACACTGAATGCATGCTCAACTTATACAATAAAAAATATGTTGGATGGGGGAGTGGATATTTATATTCAACTGTCTTTATTGCATGATGGATGCTAGAGAGCTGGACCTGTCTGTATGATTTATCAATTTGAATACTAAATTATGCAAATTCTAGTTTACAAAACATTTACAGAGTCATGAGCTCGTTTAGATCAGCTGGGTCCCAGTATAATCACCCTGTCGTCAGACCTGCTTAAAGTTTAAAATAAACTGCATTTTCTACTGTCCGTTGAAAAATTTATAGTCACTTACAAACTTTAAGCTCACTTGTTTGACATGGAAATAACCAACAATCAAATAACAAAGAAATGACCACATTCCTTACAGTACAGGCAGTGCCATACTTCTACAACATGTGCTGGTTTCTTTGTTATTTTATTAGGGATTATTTAGTAATTTGTATCAATTTGATTCTGGAGTAAAAGAAGTGAGTTTAAGATTTGTACCAGAATATTCATGCTGTTCTTCAGTCTAGGTCTGCCTGCCACAGCCGCACATGCTATGTACCATTCGATGCGTCTCATCAAGTTGAACAATAGTGTCCATAGTGAAATTTGGGGGGAACAGTAGTTTTCGAGATCATCGCCAAACACTTTTTGGAAGGTGAGTCATATACTTTAATTAATTTAATTCCTCATCCTACCTGAAAATGCATGTTTTGATGCGCATGCGACCTAACTTAACCTAACCAAAACTAAATTAAAACATGTAGGAATTGATGAACAATGCAAACCTAAATTAAATTTTAATTTAACTTAGAATTAGGTTATAGGTTGCATTATCGATTAGGTTGTAAAGTTAGATTATAGGTTAGGTTGCATGCGCATCAGAACATGTATTTTCAGGTAGGATAGGGGAATTAACATGTAAGTCTATGGATTGGAGTGGAAAAAAGTTTTTGGGATTATCTCAAAAACTACTGCTCCTTCCCAAATTTCACTATGGACACTATTGTTCAGGTAGATGAGACACATCGAATGGTATGTGCGGCTAGGGGTTTCGAACCTAATCGAAAGTGTTACCTTTAGTACTCACTGAAATTGCACCTTCAACACTTCTGCAGCAAGTGGAAATTGTTGTACGAGGGGAACACTGATAATATCTAGAATGCCATGTTTCTAAAAACTAATGAAATTTGTTTTTAGTTGACAGCTACTTTTTAATGTTTTGCGAGTTGATTGCCGTTTAGTTTGTTCGATTTGCTCTAATAGTTTTTTAATTATCATAATTTAAAGATTGTGTGTTCACCCAAAAATGAATTTGACTAGAGAACATTTCCAGGCTCTGATTTTTTACGATTTTAAATCATGATCAACACCTAAACAATGTGAAGATCGGCTTAGAAGTGCATTTGGCGAAGAATCCCCGTCTAAGGCAACAATTTATAATTGGTACAGCGAATTCAAAAGAGACCGGTTTTTTAGTGATGAATTTTGTGAAGAACGCCCAAGAACTGCTGTTACTGATGAAAATATTGCCGCTGTTCGAGCAATGCTTGAGGAAGATCGATGGACATCTTATGAATTTATTCAGGCGACATTGGGCATTGGTATGAGTCAAGTACAAAACATCAACAGTTAGAAGTGACAAAACTTTGTTGTCTGTTAAAGATGTAGTTTCTCATATTTAAATGAATAAGGTAGCTTTGAGTTTTTCCGTTTTACTTGACTTGTCATTGATAATAATAAATGTTTATGTCAACTGTATATTTTGCTGTGTTTACCTTTTGATAATAGAAATATCAAGAGCAGTGTTATTAATTCAACAAACCCTCCAAAGTTCGACATTCCAAACAGCTTATGGGCCCAGTTTACGTGTGTTCGCTTCACATAAAAGTTTACTGGATGGTTTGCTGTTTGTTGATAACAAAAGGTACGAAAGTGCAAGTTATTAAAGCCCGCTGTATCTCGTTTCAGATTGCAATTGGAATTGACTAGTTGACAAAATGAGTAATGATAAAGTAATAGATATTCATTATCAACAGTTCATCATCAACAATTATCAACAGATTTGATGGTAAAAATTACAATCAATGGAAATTTCAAATTAAATGTGCATTGAAAGCTAAAGGTATTTATAATATAGCTGATGGTACAACACCGCAGCCCCATAACATTCAAGGACTAGAAATATGGCAAAGAAAGGATGCACAAGCAATGTTTTTGTTAACATCTGCAATGGATCTCTCGCAAATTACTCTCATTGAAAACTGTAATTCATCACAAAAAATAATAAATAAACTAGACTCAATTTACATTCAAAAGTCTGAAGTAAATAAGATGATTACGCATTAAAAATTCCATCAATATAAAATGAATCCTAATGATGCGATTGCCCAGCATATATCAAAAATTGAAAATCTTGCCAAAGAAATTAGAGAAACAGGTGACAGTGTAAGTGATGCTGCAATAATCACCAAAGTATTAAGTACGTTGCCTCAGAAATACCGAAATGTAAGACAAGCTTGGTTGTCCTTAGATGAGTCGAAACAGACCATTCAAAATTTAACTGCTAGATTACTAGATGAAGAAAGAAGTTTGACATCCAATGAAGAGGAAGAAATGGCTCTAGCCGCAATGTCATTTAAAAGCAAGAAAACTGAAGAAGTAAAAGGTAAAAGAAATCAAAGATTTCCGTTTGCCTGCTATAACTGCAAAAGAAAAGGGCACATGTCAAAGGACTGCAGAGCTCCTCGAAGACATGATGGTCCATCAACTACTAAGAATTGTAGAAATACACACGAAAAGAAAAGGTCAGTTAATGAAACAGCTTTTCATGTATAACAAGAAAATCAAACAAATTGTAATGATTATTGGATAATGGACAGTGGTGCATCAGCCCACATGACTTGTCGCAGAGACTACTTCTCAACATATAAAGAAGAACTTGAAAATGCAACAAGTGTAGTATTAGGAAACAATAAAAACCTAACAGTAAGAGGAAAAGGTACAGTTAAAATTCAGAAATTAATTAAAAATAAATTATAATGCAACAATAAACAATGTACTCCATGTTCCTCTATTAAGCAAGAATCTTTTTTCTGAAGGTGTATTAACAAAGAAAAACATGAAAATAATAAAAGAAAACAGCGAAGTGAAAGTCTATGAACAAAAAAACATAGTGGCCGTAGGTGTTCGTGGGACAAACAATTTATATAAAATGTCATTTCGTACGGTTATTGATGCTGGTTTAAGTGCAAATTTAGTAACCGATAATAGCTTAAAACTATGGCATGAAAGACTTGGACATATATAAAGGATTAGTTACAGGTGTAAACATAAGACACATTGACAATTTTCAGTGTGAATCATGTATTTTAGGTAAACAGCATCAGTTTCCATATAAGAAAACAATTCGTGAAGTAACTAAAAATCCAGGTGAGTTAATCTACAGCGATGTATGTGGTCCTATGTCAACATCATCAGTATCTGGTGCAAGATATTTTCTAAGTTTTAAAGACAGTTGTTCTTAAAGACAGGATATCTAGAAGTATACTTTATAAAACATAAGATGTTTTGGAGCACTTTAAGTCATTTAATGCAAAAATTAAAACAAGATTTGGACATCCAATAAAAATTCTGCATGTAGACACTGGGAAAGAATATTGTAACAATGACTATAAAGAGTTTTTAGATAGAGCAGGGATTGAACTGGAAACCACAGCGCCCTATACACCACAGCAAAATGGTAGAATTAAGAGAGATAATCGCACAATCATGGAAAGTGCACGATCAATGCTATATGCTGCAAATGCAACTAGCTGCAACTAGTCAAACTCCAAATTCTACACCATTTGAGGTTTGGACTAAAACTAAGCCAACATTAGGACACGCAAAAACGTTTGGCTGTGAAGCATATGTTCATGCTCCAGATCAGAAAAGAACAAAGTTACAACCGAAAAGTAAGAAACTTGTGTTTGTAGGTTATGATAAAAATAGTATGAACTATAGACTGTTTGATTTCTCAACACAAAGGATTACAATTTCTCTGAATGTAATTTTCAATGAAAATGTCGAAGGATTTACAGAAGAAAAGAGTTTCGTTCCCATCTCAGTAGAAGATGTTGAAGCAGTTGTAAACAATGAAGATGATATAGAGGTTAATCCGAATGAACCAGAGGTAGCTCAACAAGAAGAAAATAAAGGAGGAGAGAGAGTATCAAATCTTAGACCAAGAAAAGATACACGAATACCACAAAGATTTGAAAATTATGAATTAAACCTTGTAGAAATCGATGTTCCTGAAACATACGAAGAAGCTTTATCAAGTAGTGAATCAGATAAGTGGAGAAAAGCAATTAATGAAGAAATAGAAGCACTAGAAAAGAACCACACATGGGATTTAGTGAAACTTCCTGAAGGAAAGAAGCCCATAAACTCAAAATGGGTTTTTAAAGTAAAACGAGATATAAATGGTGAAATTAGCCGATATAAAGCGAGACTCTGCGCCAAGGGATATGGACAGAAAAAAGGTGTGGATTATACTGAAATATTTTCACCAACTATACGGTATGACTCAATACGTGTACTTTTATCCATTGCTGCACAGAACTGTTATAAGATGAAACAGTTTGACATAAAAACACCATTTTTGTATGGAAATTTAAAGGACGAAGTATACATGACAGTACCAGATGGTTTTGAAAACGATTCAAACATGGTATGCAGATTGAAGAAATCTCTGTATGGATTAAAGCAAGCGCCACGTTGCTGGAATCAAGAATTTGACAAAGTGTTAAAATATTTTGGTTTTCAACAAACCAATGCTGACAAATGTGTTTATAAAGGATACGTTCAGAATGTCAAAGTTCTTCTACTTCTATATGTAGATGATGGTTTGATTATGTCAAAAAGTTATTCAGCTATAGAGACAGTTCTTCGTGAATTGCAAAACAATTTTGAGATTACTATAAGTGATGTTGGTTATTTTGTTGGAATACACCAAAATGAAGATGAAAGTTCCATATTCATCCATCAAAGTAGCTACATCAAGTGAATAATCAGTAAGTTTGGATTAGATGAAGGAAATGCCACTGATATACCTGCTGATCCTCATACAATCTTAAGTAAAAATGATACTGATACAATCTGTGAAGCACCCTATAGAGAAGCAGTTGGTTCTCTAATATTTGCAACAATCGTTTCAAGACCAGATATTGCACACTCAGTGGGAATAGTAAGTCGTTTCTTAAACAATCCCTCAACTGCTCATTGGAATGCAGTAAAACGAATAATAAAATATCTCAAAGGTACACAAAATGTGGGCATTCTTTACAAGAAACAGAACACTTCAGAGGTATTAAAAGATTTTTGTGATGCTGATTATGCCAGTGACAAAGAAACCAGATGTTCAACTACGGGTTATGTTTTTAAAATATGTGGTGGTGCCGTAACATGGTCCAGTAAAAGACAACAAAGTGTAAGTCTTTCAACAACAGAAGCAGAGTATGTGGCAGCATGCCAAGCCACAAAGGAAGCTGTTTGGCTCAAAGGACTTCTCAGAGATATAGACGAAAGTGTTGATGGTGCAATACATGGGTATCAATATATATGGTATTGATAACCAAAGTGCACTAAAATTAATACGCAACCCAGAATATCATAGTCGTACAAAGCATATAGATATACAGTATCATTTTGTGCGTAAAAAATACCAGAAGGAAGAAGTTCAACCTATGTATGTATCGACCAAGCTGCAAGAAGCTGATATCGTTACAAAGGCTCTTCCAAAGGCAACTTTCAGAGTTATGAAAGACTTGTTAGGAATGACTGAACGTTAAATTATATAATATTTGTGTTTTTAGTTAAGTATTCAAAATATTCAGAAAGAGAGAGTGTTAAAGATGTAGTTTCTCAGATTTAAATGGATAAGGTAGCTTTGAGTTTTTCCGTTTTACTTGACTTGTCATTGATAATAATAAATGTTTATGTCAACTGTATATTTTGCTGTATTTTCCTTTTGATAATAGAATTATCAAGAGCAGTGTTATTAATTCAACAAACCCTCCAAAGTTCGACATTCCAAATATTGTCAATGGATTTCACATAAACTGACTCCCCATCAAAAAGAACAACGCATTGAATGGCGCAGAAAAACTGGAAAAATTCCAAGGCGGCACTTCAAATTTGGTGTGGAATATCATCACTGGTGACGAATCTTGGATTTATTGTTATGATCCTCAAAAGAAAAGTCAATCAGCTCAATGGGTCTTTCGAACCGAACCTAAGCCTACAAAAGTTCGAAGAATTTGCAGTGGGGGTTGCAAATTGGGTCATATTGCTACTATAGCATTAGAAGATAGACGTACCGTTACTGCCGATTGGTACACAAATGTCTGTTTACCACAAATCTTTGAAAAAGTTCGTGAAAAACGCCCCAAAGGAAAAATAATCTTACATCATGACAACGCATCGTCGCATAATGCAAAAGTAACAACTGAGTATTTGGCTGTCCTAAAAGTCAGCACACCATGGACCCTCCACCATACAGCCCTGACCTAGCACCTTGCGATTTCTTTTTGTTTCCTAAATTTAAAGATAAAATGCGCAGAATCACTTTTTCGTCATCAGATGAAGCAGTGGAACATTACAAAAACCTGGTTTCTGAAGTGTCTCAGGAAGAGTGGCATCATTGCTTTAAGGACTGGTTTCATCGAATGCAAAAATGTATTGATGTTAAAGAGGAATATTTTGAAAAACAATAAAATCATTTAAATTCTTTTAAAACTAATCCTTGTTTAATTTTCTAAGAATTTTCAGTGTCGCCTTCGTATGCCATGCAAATGCAGACACATACATGACAAATACATGTCTAGTACACAACTAGGGTTATCTGTACCAAGGCATATGAATTACGAAGCTGCATGTGTTAATTGTCAAGACAAAACAAAGCAAAATAATCGAAAAAGAATGTTTTATTGTAAATGAGCAAATAAAACCAATAAAGCAGACAAATGATTATATGGTTGACATCTTATTGTCTTTTCTGTGATTTCTCTGCTGCAGTTAATCTGCTTTATTAGTATTGGGTGCACCCAATAGATGCATACACTAGTGTAAAGCAATGAAAAATGCTGTAGAAAAACGACAGTAATGAGCTATTTTATTGTTGTCAGTGAGTTTTCTACAGCACTTTACATCATATGAAAGCAGATAGGTGCATACATACCGTTCCTTGCATAAAGAAGTTATATAAACTATTTCTCCCTTGCAATCAGATGTTATGTAGAAATCGTACTGGATATTGAAGCTTCAATCTTTATTTTCAGCATAATAGATGCAGGAGTTTTGAGGTACCCAGATTTTGTTGAACAAGAGTTGTAGCAAATGCGGATTTATAACTTGAAATAAATTACAACTTCAATATAACAAGTCTTACTAAATTAAACATTACACTTCAATTGAATTAAGCATGACACAATGTAATAAATAAAAAAGATATAATAAAACTGTAATTTAATAATTTTAGCTTTCATGATTTGAATCAAAAATGACAACACAAGCAGGTGATAATATCAGCAAAAATACTAAATAATTACCTGTAAGCTTGCTTCACTTCATATTATTATTGAAGCAATTTGTTGCAAGTTGTCGTACTTCATGTTTCAATTGCTTAACGATATTTAATTCAAGGAAATAATTATACAGCAGCGTCCACAAGTTGTCAAGAAATATGAAAATGTTTTTGGGGTTATGTTATAAAATTTCACGACTTTCCCACTAAAAACAAAAGCATTACTTGGCGGTGTTGTCAGGTTTCCAATAATGGAATCTCAACTACATGTTGCTAGATTTTCTATTTTTCCACATTTGTAAGGAAAAGCAACCGGAATGCTAAGAGTTTTTAGTTATTAATATTGTAATTAATAAATGAAATTACTTACTACGAGATAAGCGCTATAAATTCTCGACCTGATATAAAAAAAATAAACTTGGTAAAAGATAATAATTTTTATTTTTCAATATAATCTCCCCTAATGTCAATACACTTATTACAATGTGGAATTAATAATTCAATGCCCGTGTAAAAATAATCTGAAGTTTTTCCTTCAAAATGTTCAATTACAGTTGCTTGCAACTAGTTCTCGTCCTTAAAACGACGTTCCCTAAGGTCTTTCTTTAAATTGGAAAATAAATAATAGTCACTAGGAGCCATATCTGTACGGTGGACGATCTAATGCTTCAAAGCCGCATTCGCGATTGGCAGCTTGTGAAATTGCGGCAGTATGAACAGGTGCATTGTCGTATAATAGTCGAACACCTCTTTTCAATTTTCCTCGACCTTTTTCACGAATATTGTTTCTCAATTTACGCAATAAAGACGCATAATATGTACTGTTAACAGTTGTACTGCGTTCTTTAAAATCAATCAGTAAAATGCCGTCACAATCTCAGAACATTGTTGCCATAACTTCCTTTGTCGATTGAACGACTTTCGCCTTTTTGGGACGAGGTTCATCGGGTCGCCGCCATTCCATCGATTCCTTTTTGGATAGAGGATCATAATACAGAACCATTGTTTCATCTCCAGTGACAATGGACTCCAAAATCGGCTTTGGGTGGTCTCCACACAAGTTTAAAAACGAGCGCGCACATTCAACGCGACGTTGACGTTGAACAGCAGAAAGAAGACGCGGTACCCATCTTGTACTAATTTTATTCATACCTAAATGATCATGAAGAATTCGGCGAACATTTGTTTCCAAAATGTTCGACATCACTGCTAACTCCTTAATTTTCAAACGGCGATCTTCTAATACCATTTCTTCAATGATTACAGATTTTTGAGGCGTTACCGCTTCAATTGGCCAAGAGATTCTTGCCCCAAATGGAAACATTTTGACCACTTTTTTACAATGGAATATAGTCCAGTCAATAGAGATGTGAAGAGTGTATTTTCGTGTTAACAGCTATTTTATTGCACAAACCTATTCAGAATAGTGTGTAAAATAATATATGTAGTTGCGTACTAAATCGTAGTGACAGCAGAAAAGTTATTAACAACTTAAGACGCCATCAACCGTTTTTCAGGAGTTTTTATTCCGTAGCTCATCAGGATGGCTTACTACGAAAAAAAGTTCAGTATATGATTTGTTTATAATAAAAATAGCTACAAAATGGCAGCAGTCTGGTTGTTATAACTGGAATAATTAAGTTGCAAAATCGAAGAAACTGCCAAAATCGCGTATGTTTTTTAAGTTGCCATAAAAATTTAAATAGTCAACCAATATTGGTGACACGTTAAGTACAGTTTAGATTATGTACAATAAGCACCCAAAACTTGTATGCCAGGTATTCAAGATTTTTTGTTTAACAAGGTTTTATAATTCTACCGCGCCTAAAACTTTGGAAGTTTGCAAAAGCTGTTTGAAGCTTTGCATACTATTGCAAATGTGCATATATATATATATATAGCTTAAGTGAACCCGATTGACCCCATTGAGTGACCCCATTCGAACCCGATGGAATATTTCATAAATGACCAAGTTTACGTACCAAAAAAACTAATTATTTATAAACGTAACAAAACTATGAAGAGATGGAAAACGTCGCCAAAATTGTAAAAATAAACGTAATCGAATTTTACAAATTGGGTTCGATTGCTAATGACTTAAGCTACATATATGCACATTTGCAATAGTATGCAAAGCTTCAAACAGCTTTTGCAAACTTTCAAAGTTTGCGGCGCAGTAGATTTATAAAATCTTGTTAAACAAAAAGTTTTATTCACAATCATATTGCAATATGTACATTTCATATGTTGTAAAAACCTTGGAAAGTAAGCTATTGCTATAGCAACACCAAAGTGGTTAACAATTTCCTTTACATGTCTGTAAAACTGACATGTAAAGTTATGGCCAACTTGTTTTTCTGAATAATTTAAAACAGGACGTTTTATCCGATTTAAATTTGAGTTTTTATAAATATATTTAACGCTAAAAACATATTTTTTATTTAATATTAGTTTTATTTTTATTTTTCCGTGTTTTATATTTAATAATTACAATGGAATTAATTAAGTTCTAATTTTAAAATACTGAGCGCATACATCGCCATCTAGCGGCGAAGAATGAAACCTTACTTAAAATTTCTTTTGGTCGATAGATGGCTTTGATTGAAATTATGACAGTTTATAAAAAATTTATTTTAAAATTTAAAATTACTTTTTATTTTGATTATCTTAAATCTAATTATTGTGAATAAAATAGTATACATGTTTCGTTGGTAAAGTTTCCACGCCTCGCGATAATTGTTTGACCTCGACGTACCGTCTCGGTCAAACAATTATCGCTTGGCTTGTAAAGATATCCTTTACCAACTCAACATGTAATATACTATTGCATACCTGGTATACGGGTTTTGAGTGCTTATTATACATAATCTAAATTATATTAACGTAAGTTTCATCGGTATTGGTGGACTATTTAAATTTTTATGGCAACTTAAAAAACATACGCGATTTTGGCAGTTTCTTCAATTTTGCAACTTAATTATTTCAGTAATAACAATCGAACCGGTGGCATTTTGTAGCTATTTTTATTATAAACAAATCATATACTGAACATTTTTTCGCAGGAAATCGCCCTGATGAGTTACGGAATAAAAACTAACGAAAACGGTTAATGGCGTCTTAAATTGTTAATAACTTTTCTGCTGTTACTACGATTTAGTACGCAACAACATATATTGCTCTACCCACTATTCTGAATAGGTTTGTGCAATAAAATAACTGTTAACACGAAAGAACCAAAAACAGATACTTTTGGTTCCTTGCCGACTAGACTAATATGAAGGAGATAAATCGCCATAAACGCCGTCTAACGTTGTTCGATTTGATTAGGCGTGTGCCCTTCTTTGTTAAAAATTTAATGACCGTGCGGTACTCAATTTTCGTTAGCTGCGACATTTTCATGCACTCGTCACGATGCTTGAGTTGCTACTAAAATATATTACGCTGCTAGCCGTAATATATACTATAGTGTAGGCCTCTTACATGTTCAACTATGACGCAACCAAGTTTGAACATGTTGGGGCACCTGTAGAAGCTTACCTCGTATGCTTTTTTTTGTACCTCCGACTAGAGTTCCAGAATAAAAACTTTAACATTGAGCTCAGTTCATATTTAAGAACTCTACTCTATACTGCAGAACACTAACACCTAATATTGAACAACTTAACAAATAATACATTTCGTTTTTTTTATATTTGATGTTGTTTACAAGCAGATCAAGCTAATACGTGCCAAAATGTTATGTACAAGTGCCAAAATGGAGACGCGAAATACTAGGTAGTTTTGCAATAGTTCAACGAACTATCCATAAAAACTTACAAGTTGATTTATTCATACAGTATTAGAGAAAACACCAAAAATAAGATCATACCTACGGTTTTGCTTTAAGATGTCCTTAGGCTGCAGTCTCACTGAGTCACCGTGAACCACCCACAGCCGTCAACTAAAATTGAAACATCCATTACTCAAGACGCTGGCTCCACTAAGCCACTGTTAGCCACCAATTAGAATTGGCAGCACCAACCTGATGAAAATTGGATTTCGGTGGAATTGGCCGAATTTTTGATATGTTGTAGCTGGTGGCTTTGTAATCAAAAGTCTCCATGGGCACAACCCTCAAAAATTAACCCTTTGACCTCCACGAGGTCAAATTGGGAAAATACCGCACAAACCTGATGGAAATTGGATTTCGGTGGAATTGGCTGATTTTTTGATATGTTGTAGCTAGTGGCTTTGTGGTCAAAAGTCTCCATGGGCACAATCCTCAAAAATTAACCGTCTGACGTCCAACAGGTCAAATTGGGAAAATACGCCGTATGAAGGGTACATAATAGCTCATGGAAGGCGCATGATTGGGATGCTTGATAATATCGTGAGTCCCCTTGCCCCTCACGTCGGGCTGCTTGATTATATCGTGAGTCCCCTTGCCTCTCACGTCGAGGTGCGTAATTATATCGTGAGTCCCCTTGCCTCTTCATGTCGTCGGGGTGCTAATATTCTGGAATTATTTCAATTGCGTGGTTAATATTTTCTTGTGGCATTCTGTTTGCAGCATCGAGTATGTTATCAAGTAGTATTGTTCACGGATATTTCACGTTATTTTCATGCCTTGCATAACCTAAATACCTCAACACGCTATCGATATGCGCCCAACATCCCACAGTTTTTGCACCTAATTTGCACGTACAATAGTAATTGGCGGTCGTCCTCATTATTTTCAATGTTGTAAGCAATCCATGTATGATATCTTGTGGCTTGTCGAAATCGCCGTCTAGCAGATATTTCTCGTTTTATTGCATCATTGTCAACATTTAGTCGAATTAATTCATTCACGCGAAAATATTGATTACAAATAAAACATTCGATTTCTATTGACTATTATAAATATTAAATACGTGATATTTAGTATCTTAAATGAAACAGGATTTTCACTTGCGTGCAAAGTTTTAATACTTACAGAACGGAGTATTTTAAATGTTTCACAGTAAAGTCAAATAAGTTTTAAAAAGCACTAAAAGGAAAATATTGCATTAGAGTTTTAAACTATTATTTTAAAAATCAAACTTTTATTATAAACTACTAGAACTATATACAAACAATTTTTCATGTTGATAAAATACTTTTAATATATTTTCCGTTTATAGTGAACATATACTGCAAAATAACCAACTGCTCCTTGCATGCGAGATATACCCTTCATACGACGTATTTGGCCAATTCGACCTCGTGGAGGTCAAACGTTTAATTTTTGAGGGCTGTGCCCATGGAGACTTTTGAACACAAAGCCACTAGCTACAACTTATCAAAAAATCAGCCAATTCCACCGAAATCCAATTTCCATCAGGTTTGTGCGGTGTTTTCCCAATTTGACCTCGTTGAGGTCAAACAGTTAATTTGTGAGGGTTGTGCCCAGGGAGACTTTTGATCACAAAGCCACCAGCAACAGCATATCAAAAATTCAGCCAATTCCACCGGGACCCAATTTCCATTAGGTTGGTGCAGGGTCCTTTTGTTTGTTTGAATTTTAGTGGTCGGCGGTGGTTGACCAAGGTCCGTAATAGTCTAAGCAAGCTTAGAAAGAAGGGTCGTTTTATACACTTTCACTATGCAGCTAGCGTGAATATGGCGGCATTGCGACGACCTATATTTCAAAGCTTGCTTTTATACATTTATAGACGTTGGTGCTTGACAATGTGCACGTGCAATATTATAGTGGACATGATAATAACTAAAATTTGAATTTCCTGTCCACGGGTTTTATGGTTTTGGTAATTGGTAGTGAGAACTTTTAAACAAAATCTTTATTTGTCGTTTATAAGCTGTTGCTGAGAGTGGGCTGGAACACTAATGAATCTTCCAACTGCCCCCCATGAAGAAAAATCTTCCCGTACCCACAAATTTCGTGATGTTTTATACTTTATTCATAAAGTACAAGATTATAACTTCATCGCTATTTGATTCATCTGACGATGTCATATTTTATTATTAAACAGAACGCAGAAATAGTAAACATACCAATGCACATAACCTCATTTAATAGGAAATAATAATAACAATGCTAAGCTTACTAAGTTGGCAATATGTCGACTTCAAAAGGAGGTAAACATAAAACAAGCGCGAAATTTAAAATTTGACATGATACTGGTGGCCACTACCTGCTTCAGTGGGATTGCACGGGATTATTTTAGCTGGAAGTAGTGAATGGTGGTGGGTAGTAGTGGTTGCAGTGAGATTGCAACCTTTATTGATCAATTTAGATTTTCAAGTCTTTACTATAAAGTTTCAAAGCAAACCAAACAGTTGAATACACTTTACCTTTTCTTTTTGTGGCAAGAAATATTTTCACTCCTATTTAATTCACAGATTGGTTTTTCAATTCATACAGATGAGAGGGTGGACACAAAATTGTATACACTGAAAGGTTATGATACTCATACGTCTCATAAATCCAATCAGAAAGTTGTCTTCCACAAATAGATAAAAAAAATAGGTGGGTATAAACCACTAAAAGCTTAACAAGAAATCTCTCGGCCAATCTTTCGGTTAATGTTTCGTAAAATCCCTATGTAAATTCCTAAAAGAAAAGACATGAGTATGACAATATAATAGAATAGTACCTGGGAATACCTATTACCTTCTAAGAAGGTATAAATTACAGCAAAATAAAATAGGCCAGAGTAAATTCCAATCAAAAGCGAAATAGTATTGATTCAAATATAAAACTAATGTTTTTTTTTTTTAGAAAAGTCAAAAATATTTGTTTTTCCATAACAGACTAGATCTCAAGTTTTTAATAGAAGAAATTTAGGTAACCAAACATCCGTGGAAACTTAATGATTCAAGTATGTGAGTGGTGTCAATCTCTTCATTCTGAGATGAATCAATATTGCAATGATGAGAGTTTACCACTGGTGGCCGATTAAATTTATATTTAAAAAACAAAATGGCGGTCGTTCTGCCGTACCTGTTGCGGTTTTCCTGTTTATCTCGGAAAATACATAGTGTATGACAAAGTTACCTGTTACAAAAAATATCCCTTTGTCTACAATTCTACACAAAAAACGTTCTTAGCATTTTTTGTACGACTGACCTTTAATATACTATAGTAAATCCACTTTTCAATAACTAATTTTTTTTTTCATTTGGAAGCTGTAGTAATGTTACAAACTTGTTTACTTTATTGTAAAATACTGTTCATTATGTTGAAGTCAGTTTATATTGAACTGTTCAAGCCTTTGATAGATATGAATATAAATTGTATTCAAAAATAAATAAATTAGAAGCAACAGGAAACTTTTACAAGAAACGTGTTATCCAAGTATAGAAATCTTAAATGAGCAATATTACTCATTGTATGAAATTACATTGTAAAAAATACTAAAACCCTCAAAATAAATTACAAATATTACAGCAAAAATATATTAAGGAACAGTCTACTTATTGTTAATTTTAATCTTCATCACCAAACTCTTCTTCACTTTTCATAGAAGTTTCAGCCAATTCATTTACATTGTCATCCTCGATCTCCTTAGAATAGTCCCATAGTTCTGGATCACCTTCACATCTACACATTTCTGTACACTTTAGTCCATACGTGAGACATGAATGTCAAGGTTGTTTTACATGGGGTACCTGTGTGAACTTACCCCCACGTTCCCTTCCAGAAGGAAGTGATTGGGATACGCCCAATCAGCGCGCAAGTTGCACAACCGGCAGTCATGCAATTGCTACCAGATTGACTCACTGGTAAGAGCGAGGTTGCCTATCCACCCTCTACTAGCTAAGTCGCGCATAGTGACCGAGCAGTTAACTTAACACGCTGCTCACCCGCCGGCACCCTCCCGTCCTCTTTCATACGGGGTGAAGTACCTCGTCCAGCAATAGGACTATTCCCCAGCTATGCGCTCTTGCAAAGTGGGACCACTGCCCGATCGAATCCAACCTCAATTGTGGCGGGACTTGGTTTTTTAATGGTTTTGCCACCCCGATCTACCAATTTTAGGCATACGTAAGACAGGTGCATGGTGGACAAGAACGACGTAAGGAGCACGTGCAGCTACAAAGTTCTGCATGTTGTATTGCTTTGTATTACAAAAGCTCCGCCTTCCTTAGTTTAGTAGAAATTAATGCCCTACAAATAGAAATCCAGTGGGTTTAAATTGGGAGATCGTAGGGACCATCTTATGGGTTTATTTCGTCTAATTCATCGAGCATCCGACATTACTGATATAGGCTAGTGCACCATCATGTAGGAGCCACATAGCTTTTATTAAATGAACTAGATTAATGACACTTCCTCCATTAATCCTTGTAGATCGTCTTGAAAAAATTGTAAATAGTCGGTAATTCCAGCCCACACATTTAGTGAGAATCGATGCTGCTGCTCCCGCTATTGGATGGCTTGTAGAGTTTCGTCTGCCCAAATATGTGTGTTGTGTAAGTTCAAAATCTTATTTCTCGTGAAGCAACCTTCGTTTATCAAAAAAAAATACGAATAAATTCTGGATTCTGTCGGCATTCCCTTACAAACCACTCACAGAAATCATGTCTTGGTTGGAAATTGTTCTCACTTAAACCTTGTAAGATGATAGAGGAGTAAGATCTACGTAAGGATAGTCCAATGACTTGATTCCCACGTGAGTTTCCCCATAAATGTTATGTAAAGTCTGCTATACTTATCAACAACTAACTACCGTAACAATAAACAACATAACAAACGTTAGCAAATGACAAAACACACAAGAAAACCGCACCGACACTGAAAGACCTTACTGACCGAAGTACAGATAAGTAATAAAAAAGTTGTTTGTGACCGTCCTTTACAATTTGCTTTCGCAGGTATCTCAACTGTGTTGGGCACTTTATTGTATTAAAGACGTTGCAGGGCTGCAACATTTATTAATTGACTAAAATGAATTTTTAAACGTAAAAAGAATCAGATTTTACGCATAAACGATTGATCATACAAAGAAATGTTATTAAGATTGTTTGTTGTTCTAGATGTGATGTATCTTCTGACAGAGCCCTACAGCTTTATTAAGTTTATTATTTATTTCTGAAAAAGTGGTATGTCTTAGAACAAAGTTGTATGAGATATTTTTTTTTCCTTTTGATGTTTTATTTTGCCCCTAGAAATTTACGCATAGTAACTCCTTACACCTCGGTCTTATTAAAACAATTACGAAGGATAATACGAGGAATGACAGGAAAGGAACTTGGAAAATACACAACATCAAATAAATATTTCAGTTAATATTTTTATTTCAAAACAATTTCAAAAATTTTGCTTTTTTAATTTTTAAAATACACAACTATTGCGAAAAAGGAATTTACAGGCAAGTTATTATCTGTTCAAAGTGCAACAGTTTTAAATGATTAATTTTACAAACTGTTTATATTAGGCCAATACCTACCAAGAATCTCTCTTCACCTACTGTACTCTACTGTAAATTAGTTGTAACTTATCTTACATTGACTTCGATGTATTCTGCCTAAATAAAATTCTACTAAAAATGACAGAAAAGCAAAGAACACTCCGAAAGCCCAA
The DNA here is from genome assembly GCA_929113105.1 of Agrypnus murinus. Classification (NCBI taxonomy): domain Eukaryota; kingdom Metazoa; phylum Arthropoda; class Insecta; order Coleoptera; family Elateridae; genus Agrypnus; species Agrypnus murinus. The sequence continues at coordinate 131,725,423 of OV816027.1, read as the reverse complement.
AACACGAAAACACTAAGCAGATGATTTAACGTTAATATAATCTTCGAATTCGTTTTTCCAGAATAGTATCTCTGGCCTTCTGCGTCCGATAGTATCTTCTCGACAAACCCGTTTTCAACTAATCTTCTCATATACGTGTTGAAAGTTAGCATAAAATAATGACCTTTTCTCATTATTGCTGCTGATTCTAGATTACTAGAAGTTCCACTTTTGATAGTATCAATTAGGGTACTTTCTTTTGAAAATACTCTTAAAACTCTTTGACCTATTGGGCAAGAGTAGTTGCGATAGATGCCAATTTCTCTTAATATTTGCTCCATGTTTATTTGATTGAGTATTATAACTTTGTGCATAACATTTTTAAGTGGATCGACAACATACCGCGAACTGTTACGATTTTGCAATCCATTCTTATCTACAATTAAAAATAGTGGTGATGCTAACAGTTTCTCGAATGTATTTATGTTGGATTCATATGAAGGACGAGTTAGGCTTTTAATCAGTTTTGCTTGGAACGAGGTATTTACTAAAATTGAGTAAAGTAGATAAGAGAGTATAAGATACTTTGCCGAATTGTTGGTAGAATTGGTGGTAATACTGTAAGAACCACTTACAGAAAATGAGAATACTGCATAGAAACAACGGGAAAAGTTAGTAAAATTAGTTTGATGATACGAATATTTTGCACTTATCCACCATGCCAAAATAACCATTATAAAAATTGCTACCACTGCAGCCCAAACACTTTTTTCAAACACAGATACGATCAGTTTAGCGTTAGCAATTATTCGTGGTTTAGGCACTGCCCATTTCAGGGAATCTTGATGAACCATAACACTCATATCATATTCCGTTGCATATCTTTCTAATCTCACGAATATAGCACTAAGTGTTATACCTTCGCCTTTGTCGTATAGGAATTCTTTTAGGTTTTCTGCTTTTAAATGCAGCACTGTTGCATTTATTAGATCTGCGAGTATATCAACCAACCTAACCAAACCGGCAGTGATTGGTGATTCTTTGAGATTTCTAGTAACTTTAGTTGTACTCGCCAGTTTTATATGACACTTATTTAGATTCCTTGAAATGTTGAATACTATTCTCATAGTGTCACTGCAATTACTAATCCAATGTACTTGAGGAGTTCTGCCACATTTACAAGCTTCTTCAAATAGAATCCAGTTATATATGTTAAAAGAAGTGGATTTGTTGGCTTGGCTGTAAGAAAGGAGTATTACGTTTGTAATGTCAAAATCGAAAAGAGTCTTAAATATTTCTCCTAAATTATATTGCAAAGAGGTAATAACCAGAAACTTTCCTCTGGGAGAAGAATTTTCATTCCAAATTGTAGTTTTTGTCAATATACTTATTGTTCTATTTAATGTTTCATAATTTTTGGCAAAAATGATATAATTATCATAAGCACTTAGTGTCAATTTTAATGGTTTATCAACAGAAATAATAACGTGAGGTTCGGTTATTTTAGTGCGATCAAAAGTATCTTCATCTTCAGAAACAATATTCACTGTAGCATCCGCCGGAAATACTTTTTTCGTTAAACGAGATAAACAATGTTCTAAACCATAGCCTTTATGGTTGATTGGGGCCAGCAATATGCTATATATATAGGGTAGAAAACTAAACATGAGGAAACACCATATTGATAACTTCATTCTACTGGAACTTTATCTGAAATTTAGAAAGTATAATATACTACATATTAAAAAGTATCAATCGTGGCGCAATGCAAATATTTACATAATATCCCAGCAAACATTTTCAAAATTAAATTTACATTAAATTTATTTTAACTAAATGTATGGTTAATGTGAATTTAACACCCTAAAAAGGCGCACTATATAAACACTAAACTGATGAAATTAAATTTATATAGAATTCCTTTTAAATTCACGTTCGTAAATTTACGCTAGATTTATATAGAATTGATGTTAAATTAATGTAATTAAATTCTTGCAGCGTTGTTAAATTTTCTTTTGTGCACTTTGTTCATTCGTTATTAATTTACTATCGTACTCATCGTACATTTTTCGAAATTTTTTTATATTACGGTAATCATTGCCACTTAATTTTCTTTTATTATTCAACATTTTTGATCTTTAATTTAAAATAGTTTGTTTATTTAGAACAAATTCAAGGTAATCCAAAACAGGTTATTAGTGTAAAGGGAAGCTGGACGACACCCAAACAGTTTGAAGCACTGTGGTTTTAAAAATATTAAATGTTTTAATATCTGTTTCGCGTATTAGTAATTTAAACATCCAATTTTTGCTTTAGCATATATTTTATGCTTTATTTTATATAACATAGAGAGCGGTAACATTTGAGGTTATACGTGCCGAATTTATTACTTTGACAGCAATCTGGATTGTCAAACTAGAGCTGTCAGATGTGCTAAAATAAACAATCCTGAACAATTCACGTTATATTCACATTAAATTTATATATTTGAATTATATATTTAACGTAAATAGGGATTTACATTAAATTGACACGAGTCATCTTCTTAAATTTACGTTTTACATTAAATTTACTTTAAATGTATAATATTTTTGATCAATTTAAGGTAAATAAGGCTTTACATTAAATGAACATTAACTTCTTTAAAATTTATTTTATATTATTACTAAATTGATTTTAAACTAACCAAAATTAAAATAATATTAAATTAACTTTAAAAGTAATCTAAATTGACATTTTAAATTCACCAATGTTTGCTGGGATGTGACCGTGCACGGGAAAAGGGCCCTTGTCTTCATCGACCACTTTCTTCAGTACAGGCAAAGATGTGATATTGGATCAAAATCTGGTGTTTTTAGGTTAAGGTTGGTATGCCGGCTCTGATATCTTGTCTCGTAACTTCCGAGATAGAAGAGGCCGCGACCAAGCAATCGTGACGTCACGAAAACCGGCTAACAATTGCGAAACGTAAAATACCCAACATAAAGACACTTGTATATTTCTGAGTAAAACTGAATATTATTTCAAAAAAAGTACTTATATTATGATAAACAATGAATAGGGTTTTCCACGTCACCGTTGAAGTACCCATGATAGACGCGTTGGCTCTTATAGAGGCCTCGCCAATAGCCCTATCTCCATGCGTTAATGTGTTTTATAACTTCTTAACCATTAAATTTAATCAGTTTTCTCTTTGATAGATCCATGTTTTGGGTGTTAATTTTGTCGTTGATTATTTTTGAATAGTTATTGAGAAATATATTGGCAAGAATATGACAATTTTTTAACAATATCGACTTCAACGTTTTGCAACATAAAATACATTTCTCATTGATTTCGTGTACATATTTTTCCAATTTTAACATTGTCAATTCCCGTAAAATAATCCTTTGTTTACCTGTCTTTAGAAATTCAGTTTCATATTTATCTGAAATAAGCTCACTGAATATCTGATACGCCTGAATAGAGACTTCAAAGAATAATTCAGATGGTTGTTTTAGAGCACCTCTTGTTAAATTTTTTACATATTTGCTAATATCTGCAAAGTCATTTTCACCACAGTTGGTAAAATTTATAACAAAATCTGAATTGGTAGTAATGGATGTTAAACAATTTTCACAACTATTAACAAATTTAATTAGTGAATGTGCACAGTATCCAGCAATATAGAATAAAGATGATAATACAGAAGCATGCAGTGCAACATCAAATGAACTATTCAATATATCTGAAAAAGAAGAGACGTTTTCAGATAACAGCAAGAAACCATCATCGTTTTCATCTGTGTCATCTAGTGAAAAATCTTTCAATGAAAATGTTCCAAACTTGGCGGACTTTAACTTAAGAAGACTTAAAACTTTAAGTTTTTTTTCTGACTCTAGAATTTGTGTTACTGAAACATGAAAGTGTGACCCGCTCATTTGCCTATATTTGCCAAAACGTCCCTCCAGTTTGTCGGTTTGGAACTTTCCTAACAAAACGTATTTAACTTGAAAGCATTCAAACAAATACTGGACTAAATTAATTGATGCTTTTGTCGTATGTTTCAGAGCAAAAAATGTATCAGATGTTAGTTTGCCAGTGTGACCATTTTTTAAAGTTCCAACGTTTAAAGATTTCCAGGCGCAAAGGAAATCATAAAATTTTAACAAAAACTGAATATTTTTGTCATTTGGTTCTCTTATTGGGTCTCTGAAAGGATCACGTTGATGATATCCTGATTTGGGTGAACGTACATTTACTATTCTCCACCAATGAAGTATAGTTTTTAAGAATTCTGCTGTACCAACAGTGTTGATTTCATTATAAGGTTGATTCAGTGACTCAATATTTTTTTTCATCAAATAATCTGACAGCTAGTTGAACATTTTGTCGTTCTAGTGAAGAGGGATTTAAAACTTTTTTTGACAAAGCCGGAGCCGATTTAATGATGCTATTACATTCGATAGAATGTATTTTTTCCAGGTCAGACAAATTTACAAATAGAATTAAATTATAATTATCGAAATGGCAAAAAACAAGTGATCGTTCTTTATTTTTTTGATTTAACCAATTATTTCGAAGAGATTTTAATAAATGAACAGTATCAAAAAGTAAATAAATTTGTTGTTGCGGATCAGAAACATTTTGGATAAAGCAAGGTAACTCTTCCTTAATGCTTGTACTAGTGCTTAAAAGTCGATAACAAGTTCGATTCATTCTGTAATTATCACAAATTAAAGAAATTACCCGAAAACCAATTTTGGTTAGAATCTTAATTACTTCTAAAATCATTTCTTTTAAATCAACGGCAGAAGTTTTTTTTACAGGAAATAGAGCCACAATATCTTCATTCTTAGAAAGAATAGAATTTAACATAGACGCTTGAATTCTAGTGGCAACTTCGTTCTGCTCAGTACATCCAATTAAACTTCCACCTTTGTATTCAATTTTGGGAGTGACATGAATTTCATCAAATAAAATATTTACTATTTTTTCGTGCTCATCTAAATGCTGAATTTTCTTTGATAAATAGTCGATTTGTTGTTTTTTTATTCCAACATCAGATTTGAGGTCGGACGTTATTCTTTTTAAATAATCTGGATGCGGAATCGTTAATACTTTTGAGTTTCTTAAAGTGTTATATCCACCGGGAAACTGAAAAAAGAGAGAAGAGGCCCATAAAAACATTTGTGTTGAATATTGCGGACGACGTGTCAAAGCTAGACTTAATTGTTCTATTATGAAATTTAATTTTTTCACAGGAATGTTTTCATCATCACTGGTGTCATCTAATAAAAGGTCTTCTATTGATTTTTCCAATTCCTTACATGCCAATTTTATGTCCGCAATTTTGTCTTCCACTTTGTGGATGCCATTTGAATTTATATGACTCAATAAACAATCAAATTGTGACCATTTTGAACAGATTAAATCATCTCCCAATATCCACGAAAACTTTGAAGAAGGGATAATTGTATTGTTACAAAAAAAACAACTTTTAGATCTCTAAATATTTTGAAACCTAACGTGATTATTGGACACGCATTTGAATCACAATCAACTTAAAAAAAATGTATAACATTTACAGAAATTTTATAAACGAAATCAAACAACTGTTTGTCTTTAAATTTAAATAAAAAGTTATCAAAATTTAGTATATTATCATCGCGACTCAACGTCTGAAAAACAGTTTCGTCTCGATATAATATCTCTTATCGTCTTTCGTCTGGATGTTTTCCTTTTTTTTTGGGATTTTTTTGTCATGTATGAGGGTTGATTTGGAAATATTGAAGGGACAGCGTTTTTAACTAGTGCTGGCTTTTTTCTTGGCACCTCTAATACAGATCCATGGTGCCTGGTAATTTTATCGATTGTTATAGCCGATGACTCTGAGAAATGTTTAATACATACTACTGAATGTTTTGTTGGATTAAATGAGTCTCTATGAATGCATTTAATCCACGTTTTCTTCAACTCTTCATCTTTTGTAAAAGAAAAGACGGACACATACGTATGGGTACTATCGTAATTGCTTGAGCAATTAGGCACGCAACATTTATCAGGCATTTTTAATGAAATAAACAAGGCTCACCGAATTATCTCGTCAAACTGTTGGCTTTTTTGATTAACTAATCAAAATATTTATAAAATTGTATTTTATATAGGTAAACGACACAATACACAATCATATTATGAACGACACCAACCGAAAGTTATTTTATAAGTAATGAATCAACTTTCAAATACAAAATTTATCAGCGGCCATTTCTGCCAACAACACTCGATACGGCTATTGAGAAACAGTCTCTTTTCACTGATTTTATAAATTGTCTTACATAAATCAGGTAAATCTGAAATTCTGCACCTTTAATTTAACACTTTAACTTATTTGAACTTATTTATGAGAGTTTTTGAAAGAAAAACTTCCGAAAAAGAGTCTAGTTCACACGACACTAGACCTTAATAGTAGCAAACGATTCCATACAATGCGCATGCGGCGTGCGCGGCTTTTCACTTCATCTTCATCAGCTGATTCAGCTGTTAAGTCGGTGCACTCTGATTTTTTTATTAAGTCGACAATTTGTAAACACATTCATTTTTTTGCACTAAAAGACAGTAAATCTAATTCACCGGATGGAATCAACAATAATGAGTGTGACATTACTGACGAAATAATTACACAGTGTTTGTCTTCATTGAACAACACAAAAAGCAATAATTCGGATTTAACGGAAAAACTCAGTAATGAAATTTCAACTCTTCATACTACATTAAACCAAACCAACTTGACTAGTGCAAATCAAGATTATCTTTCTCAAGCATTATCGAATTTAAGAAATGCTAGTGGGTTTTTAGATTTAGCATTAAAAGATAATGAAATCCAATTTTTTACTGATAAGGATGAAAATGCAAAGTGCAGGAAGAATATTAAAAAACAAATTAAATTTTTTTCAACAATGAAGATTTTTTTCAATAATGTTTAATAAACTTGTTTTTTCAATGATTCAAAAGGTTCAAAAGGAAAAGCTATTCTTATATAATCAAACGTATTACAAATTATTTCTCGACTTTGACCGTGAATAACTTTATTATTGCCAATATGGTGCATTTTTGTCGAAACCACGAACGTCTCTGAGAAATTTGACACTGACAATACAATTTTGTGACATTTCTCAGTCTTTTGTTTCCGCCACCAAATTTGAAAATACCTCTAATAATTTTAATTCGATTGATGTCATGCATTGTATGGAATCGTTTGCTACTATTAAGGTCTCGTCACACGACTACTATCACGGCAAATCTAAACTGCAATGGCGTTTGACTTGTACGCATCGCCTGTCCCGCCAGCCGGCATTCGTGACGTCAGATCACGTGACACAAGCCTTGTTCGTGGCCTCTCTTTTCTCGGAGGTTACGCTTGTCTCCATATTTCAAGTGGTTTTAGAGTGATTGCCAACTTAAAAATATTTTTAAAATGCATTTAACTAGAATACTACTCGTTTTCGGAAATCCAAAGAAAGTAACCTTGCTAATATAGTCAAAGAATGAACCCCACGTAGCAAACTTAATCAAGCAATAATTACCGGTTCAGAAAGCGGCCAAGTGATTCCCATATATGATTGGTCAAGTGATTTAACTGCCAAAAGGTGGAAAAACATTCCTGGAATCACAAAATATTTTAATTTTACATTTAATGAGAAGGGAACTGTGTATCTAAAACGGACCATGAACATTGAAGATCAAAACATCATTAATCACACAATCACTGAAGATGAATTTGCAAATGATTTTCCAGAACAACTTATTCCAGGTCTTTCAGCTGAAAGAAGAAAATACCTTTACCAAAAATTTAGAGAATATTGCCCGGATTACAACAAAGATATATTATGTCTAGTTCCAGAAAGCATAGAACCTAAAGAGGATGAGTCAGAACCGCCAACGCCACCCCGTCCAAAGCTAGTAAAACGGTCAAGAAAACGATTATAGTTTTATTATAAATAATTAATTTTTATTTGATTAATTAATTTTTAATTTCGTTGTAAAATAGGTTAGTTGCAGTTGTTTTCTTAACATTGATTTTTAAAAGATTATGAATAATTAATATTTTTATTTGATTAGTTTTTAGTTAATTAATTATGTTTTATGTAGGTATAATTATAGTCCCCTAACCTAATAATTATTATTATAAACATTATCAAAATTATAGTTGCAGTTGTTTTCTGGACACTCATTTATTAAATTATTAGAAATAATTAATTTTTAATTAATTAGTTTTTAATTAATTAATGATGGTACGTAGATATAATTACAGTCCCGTATCCTAATAATCATAGTAAACATTATCAACACTATGGTTGCAGTTGTTTTCTTGACACTGATTCGTTAAATTATTAAGAATAATTCATTTTTAATTAATTAGCTAATTAGGTTTTTCCTACTAACAGTATATATTCACTTTCAAAAACAAATTAATTTGAACTAATTAATAATTTAATTTTTACTGTCGTTCAAAAAAATAATAAAATCGTTGATTTTACAGTTTTTGGCAGTTTTTATTGCTTTTCCTTCGGTTTTTCTTTAGTAGCTCAAAAATTACGAGTAATATTATAGAGAATTAACAAGAAAATGTAAACTCTTCACGCCTTTTTGAAAATTGCAAAACTTTGGAAGGCAGTAACTCAAAACTATGTTTTTCAAATTAAAAAAACTTTGATTTTGCATGCATTTTGTTCAGTTTTTTGTCTAGTATTAGGAAATGACCTTAACTTGATTTTGACCCCGGTGAACATATATTACAGTATATATATTGCACGGCCACATATATTATAAATGATCTTTACAATTTTAGGTAATACCTACAAAATAGTCTATAGAGATGCTAAAACAAGCGAGTGTACAGTTTATAATCATCTAAACATATTAAAAAAAGATTAAAAATATTCAATTGCTCCTATGTGTAATTTTGTAATTTACCGTATCAAGTATTGGAAATTATAGCCCACTTGCTTTGTTAAATAGTGGACTGTATTTTATTTAATTGTGGTTCAATCAATCTTCTGCTGCTTATTCGACACTTAAAAAATCATTTTTATTGGACTGTTGACAAATACATTATGTAAATTGAATTGACCTCTTAGTTTTAATACAAAACTGAACATGCCCCTGACCTTGTAAGGCTCCCTTTCAAAATAAGTTGACTATCAAACACAACTTAACAAAATTAATTAGATAAATAATACAAAGATAAATTATTCAATTGGCAAGGAACATATTTTTGAAAAAGCTCGCTTTATTACTGAAATGTTTGTTTTTATCGAAGCCACCCGGCTAACACTGTCTTTTCCTAGATGTAACTGAAGCACACGTCCTGATCTCATCCAATTTCATTGGAGGTGGATTATCTTCTTTTATAATAACTAGGGTATCCATCAGTTTTAAATTTCCTTGGTATTGCTTCCATTTTGTTCGCTGTTGTAGTTCTCCGACATATTCTTTACTCCAACGTTTCCAAAAGTACTGGAGTAATTGTTGAACTCTTTGATATGGTACAAGTCGATTTTCTTGAAGATGTCGTACATCATTTTGTGGTAACGTGAGCAAAGGCTTGCCCATTATTAGCTGAGCCGGTGTTAAAGGTGTTAGATCATTGACGTAAGTTGAAATAGGAGGAAGAGGTCTTGAGTTTAATATTGCCTCTACTTGTGTTAAAATTGTATAAAATTCCTTAAATGTCAAATGCGCCTAACCCCTAACCTTTTTAAATGGTATTTAACTGATTTGACTTCTGCTTTCCAAATTCCCCCAAAATGCGGAGAACTAGCAGGAATAAATTTCCATTTAATGCCCTTTATTTGATTATTGTTATATTTTAGAAATAGTGTTAACTTATTATCTGCTCCGACAAAGGTAGTAGCATTGTCAGAGTAGATAATCTTTGGGAAGGGCGTCCCCAGCAGTGTGCGAAGGTGTGCACAGCACACGGGCAGCCAAATTCTAGGGCAGCCAAATGAATTTAAAATTAACATACTATATGGCGACGAGCAGCTATTGTCACACACGGAAATATTTACAATTCAATATTATATACAAAACTCAACTTCTCTTCCGTTCGTACAATATAGCGTGCAAGGCCACACTCAGTTGCCCACGCTAGTTAAGCAGCTGCGGTCTCACCGCCAACAACTTGCAGCCATGTGCGCGGCCAGCTGCGAGGTCTTCGAAGAAGCGCTCTCGCTTTGCCCAAACTGCATTAGTTGGCATGCAACATATCCGCCTACTTACTCCGTATATGCGAGGCAACCTACACGATTTGCAAGCAGGTGCACATTCCTTAAGGAGAATCTACTACACTTCCGCACAGCTGCAGATTCGTGTCAGGCACCAGCAGCTCGAATGCAAACTACCCACAAGCCCGCAACCAGGAGGCACGAGCTTCCTCAGTTTCATACGAGGAACTTCAATCCACTGATTCCCACTACGATGCTAATTTCTTCCGCATTCAGCAGTATATAACCAGCTTGCTTGAGCTATTCAAATCAGTCAGTGAAGTTGGCTCCAACACTACATCTACAAGCAAGCTGGTGAGTACTCGTTAAATGATGTAATGCTTAGTTGCTTAGTTGAGTGGGCTGCGCTAAACGCCCATTCTCTGCGAAATTATGGGAAGTTGTGAACAGGCTACCCAAGCTTAGTTGTAGAACGCCAGGAGTTTAACTCCTACGCTTAGTTTGTAGACCTAGTGCTAGAACAGGGTTGGTCCCGACCTCCCTCTTGATTGTATTAGTTTAGGAGGACATGTACGTCCTCACGATGTATTCTCTGTATGTATGTGAACTCGTACTCTCTTATTGTTATTAGTATATAGTTGTTTTCTACGACTTGTGTTTAATTTCTCTCTACCTCTGACTACGTCCTCCAGTCACGAAAACCCCACGTGACACTATAACAAATTCCAAATAAAACTATTGGAAAAATAATATTGTGACGAATGAGAAAACCCCGTATACGCCACGAAGAACGTACTAGAAGATTCCCGTCCCATCTACGATGTTCGAGATATATGACACATCGGTTGGCGGCTAGACAAGGTACAATACACGAGTCTGTTCCAACGTTTTCTAGAACGTTTATATGGGAGATATAAATCGTCGTCGCGGATAGAAGAGAATCAATTAGTGTCCAACTGGTGAATTGAATAAATGTGCTTTGTGTAGCCAAATATTAGTGAATAAATAAATTTTGTAGTAATAAATAAATAGCCCTAAATAAGTTTCTAAATATCTAGCATTTAGGTTAGTTAGCAGTTTATAATTATAGAGTTAAATAATTAGTTAAGGTTAAATTAGTGTATGTAAATAATATTTCTCTTGTTAATAGACGATTAAACAGTATGTTTGTTATTATTTTAAAAAGAATGTTACAGTGTTATCAGGTGCCAGGTTTTAAAATAAATAAATAAAATCGCATAATAAATTTTTTATTTATTTATTTTTAATTTAGTATATAGCATACAAGGCAATTACAAATTATATAATATCTAGTGTATAAACATGTGCACCATGGAGTCAGCACAAATGATAAAATGTTCATAAATTATAGACATAAAATATACAGACAAATAACGTTAATTATACTAGCAAATAATTAAAATATTATGATTAAACGATGATATCTAATTTGCTTAACCAGTCTACGGCTTCTGACGTTGCTTTGAGAATATCTTGCCAGGGCCCTGGGGACACTCAGATGCAATATGCTGCATTGTTTGATGAGCATGGCCGCAGAACACATTTTGGCGTAGTGATTTTACCCCATTTATTAAGTATATCCGTACATTTACCAAATCCTGTGCGGAATCTGTTTAGGGATACCCAGGTTTTACGGTTCAGGTTGAACCCTGGAACTGGCTGATTGGTAGTAATAAATAAAGTGCTGTAAGAACAAACTTTTAGTGTTAAAGACAATTCCAACGAATAATCAGAATGGCGACGAAATTGTTAAATGAACTCAGAATTGTCAACCTTAAAAGGGAACTTGAAGAACGAGATTTGGACACAACGGGCCTTAAAAGCGTGTTAATAAATCGGCTAAGAGAATGGTTTCTAGAACAGAAGAAAGGCCCTGAAAATTAAAGGAGAATTGCTGGAAAATGTCAAAGTGTTGGAAGAAAAAGTTTTCGAAGAGTTTTCTGAGAATGCCAGCGCGTTAGGACTGTTGGAGGGTAGATTGTCGGAACAAGATAGGGTAATAAAGATGGTAAAAGAGAAAATAGCCCAAATGCAGCTACCACCAACAACTGAGAAAGATAGCGTAACTACAGTGTTCGAGAATAGAATGACTCAACTACGGTTTTCTCCAACGGCTTAGTGGCCGTTTGATGGAGTAAATAAACAAATTAAAGAAGAAAGGGGTCCTACCACAGGGATAAAAGTGAACCACCCACGTTCGATGGAAAGATACCTTGGTCCACCTACTATAAACAATTTGAGGCATCCGCTGAGGCCAACGGATGGACAGGCAAGGAAAAAGCCGTTTCTTTAACTGTGGCTTTGCGTGGAGACGCGTTGAACGTCCTGCAAACTATTCTAGCTGGGCAGGATAGCAATTACCAGCTATTAGTCTCTCGGTTGGATATGAGATACGGAGATGCGCATCTTCAACAACTGTACCATGCGCAGGTAAAGAATCGTGTCCAGAAAAATGGAGAAAGTCTTCAAGAGCTTGAAGCTGATGTTGCGCGGTTGGTCCGATTTTTGGGCCAACTCGCTGTGCAGACTTTCAATAATGGACTAAGAAACGGGGAACCGCAGCAATCATTGAGGCTGTCACGACCAAGAACGACTGATAATGCGCTTGCGCACGCCTTAGAATTTGAAGCCGCAAAGCAAGCGTTCCGAGGACGGGCGAGTTCGAACCGTTGTCGTCAAATTCGCTACTTGGTCGAAGACGATCACCAGGTAAGTTTTTTGCTTTGAAATAAGTTATACACTTGTGACGTTCTTTTTAAATAATACTAAAGGTGCTGTTTAATCGTTTAATAACAAAGGAAAATATTTATACTAATACTAATTACATACACAATTATAAACTAACTATTAACAAAATTAAACTAGATTATTTACAGATTATTTATATTTAATTACAATATTTATTTCTAACATTTATCTCGTGCATTACACTTTACGCGTATTCATTTAACTCGTCAACTAATGACTCATCCCTGCTGCGCGGTGCGGCGGCGCTTTATATACTCTATACAAGATTTCTGGAACGAGCTAGAATAGCCTGGTGTATTGTGTTTCGTTCAGCTGCTGATCAGTCATACGTTCAGCTGCTGATGAGTCGTACATTCCGCGTCGATCTAGAATGTTTACCGGCAGCGTATAGAGGTTAATCTCGTTCATTACACACTGTTTTACAATAAACTTTGCTAAGTTTCGACCACCAATTGTCCAAGATTGTTCACGAATTGTTGCTAAAAGTAACTGTGGCTCGGCATTAAAACGCGATGTTTATCTATAACAATTAATTTTGCTAATCTATTTTTTGCACATGAAATGATGGGATGTCTCTTATTATACTCAAAATTAGAATTGCTTAGACGACCACTAACCCTTAGTAGACCTTCTGAATCTAAAAATGGATTAAGACTAATTAATTTGCTGCCTTTAGATATAATCTTATTGATGCGTAAATTAAATTATTAATATCAGATTCAAATGGCTGCATTTGAGAAATAATTAAAATTGTTTGAAATCCTTTTTAAATTTCGTTAGTACTTAATCAAAGCTGTCACGACGAATCATAATTTAAATCTTTTTTGATTTAAATCATTATTTGAATTAAATCTTTTGTCCAGTAATGATTTTTAATTTATGATTTAAATTTTTTTTTGGAAGCATCTTTGAATTTTTTTCAAAAAAGATAAGATTTAAATATTTCAAAGTGATTTTAAATCATTTTTAAAGATTTAAATCTTTTTAAATATTTAAATATTAAAGAATTATACATAAAATAAATACCTTAGCGCATCTCATAAATCATTGTTTGACGCCTTCTTTGAACTGTTGATTACCCAGCAGGGATGTTCCTGCTATTATAATAAAATTGTAATAGTTCCTATTACAATTTATGAAAATCTATTACTTCATTACAATGATGCTCTTAAAACCTATTAGGTAACATAGTAACTTTTACATTTTTTACATAGGTAAATATGCAATAATTAATAATAATTTATTAACTTTTAAGATTCAACACCAATTACAGTTTTTATCGAGCTTTAACGTCAAAATCTATTACTTTTGCTATTTCCCTACAATAATCCAGTCAGTAGGGACTACAAATAACATTTGCCTTACAAAAGGTAAGGTAGAAACGATTGTGGTATACAGGGTGAGGATTTTAAAGCCTTACATGGCGACGAAAAACGACTTTGCCATCTCAACGCAATTCGGGACGGGAAATTGGTAGCATGGGGTACACGCTTTGATGTAGCTTTTAAATGTTTACCCCCACACATTTTTAACAGGTGGAGGGTAATTTCGGTTTAAATGGGATGATACATCTTTCTTTTTGAAATTCGAAAATCTACGTATGAAAACAAAATATTAATAAATTTACCCCCCTTATTGCAGATATATTAATTAAATTATTAAAATAAAAATAAGTTATGGGCCCGCGTTTTTTTGAAGAACCTTTAAATGGAGGAGTGTATACCAATGTCTTGAGAAACGAGTTGCCCCAATTATTAAACATGAATCCTGACATGTGGTTCCTGCAGGATGGGACACCACCCAGCTCCGCCCTAGGGGATATGGGGTTCGATGGCAAAGATTGTTTCGGCGACCTTAGTGAATTCATTCACACAATGTATTTTCATTAGAAACTATAAAACAGGTAATAAGAAAATACTTGAACGCTTGTAAGTATTATATAGTATTACGTGTAGTATTATTATATAATATATTACGTTCTATTATTATAAAAAAAAGATTATGGCGACCGTATACCCACTACAGAAGAAAATATAAAAAATCGTATCTGACATGCTTTGCTTGCCAACTAATAATAACGCCTGAAATGTTACACCGAGTACGAAGTTCATTTAGGAAAAAGTTGAAAAGTCGTAGCGGCATAGAATCAACCGTTGAGTAGTTAGTTTGAAAAAACCCATTTTCCAACCTTTTATTCAGATAGTGGCTCGCCCGCCCCCACAAGGCCGAAAACTTGAATTTTTTATCACGATCTACTAACTGTAACTGGACTATAAACCCTCTTAATACATTTCAGCACATTTAATTTAAAGTGTTTAAATAAGTTTCAAATTTTATTACAATTTACAACTACAGCACGTACGACAGAAGTGTTTCAGTTAATGTTAAAGCGTCGTCGTCAATACAGATAAATAATCACTATTTAATTAATTTTATTTAAACTCCTATTATCATTGTAACACAATCTCCCCTAATTATTTTTAGCAATGTATTTATATCCATAATTCCCCCTTTATTGTTTCCATAGAATATTAGAATGTTCTTTTACCTCCAATGCTTATTTTCTCAACTATTCTCAACAAAATAAAATTTCACGAAGCAGCGCCCTTCGGAGGGTTGCGCCCCTCCGCGTCGCAGGGTCTGTGGGGACGATAGTTACGCCACTGCCACCTGTAGTAATATTATTGATGCACTTTTATAGTGTAAAGTTGCAAAGCCCTCGAAATAAATACAATGTCATTTAGATTTATATCATCAGTTAATCATAAATCAATCTTGATCAATCAACCAAAAAGTAAATTTTGTGAATGCGTTTACAACATATTATTGTTTACAGAAACACATAGACGTAACTAGGGGGGGACTACCGGGGGGCTAAGCCCCCAAATCAAAAATTAGTCCCCTCAAAATGGATTTGAGCCAGCAATTTTTTCAGTTAGCTTTGTAATAAAATAGCAAAAATAAATAATCAAAAAAGCGGTATATTAAAATAATTTTAAAAAAATCAGCAAATAGCTTTTGTTTCTTGATTTAATGAAATTAGATAATGAGGAAACAATAAGAAACTAATAATGAAAGATAGGTATAACTTTGTCTACATTGATTTTAGTTTGCATTAAACTAGAATGCCTCATGTTGAGACAAACGAAATAAATATGCGATGGAATCCCCATTTTGGGAGAATGAAATGAATAAATGAAGAGATGTTGTGCATAAGTAATGAATTAATAAAATAAGGTAGAATAGCTTTTTCATTTTTTTTATAATTAGTTTACCCGGCATCTTAAAGAAAAAGCTTAAATAGTAAACATCACATTTTAGATTATTATGAGAAATAAATGTTACGAAATACTTTTGATGAACGTTTAAATAAGTATGGAATAATAACTTCAGTTATATAAATTCTGTTATAAATTTTAACAATACGTAATAAGATGATTGAAAAACCTTGAAAACAAAAACCTCTGCATTCGTTACATCACCAAATCGTTGTTAAAATTAAAAGATTTATCTCGCAAAAGTTTAAAAAAATTATTTTGCAAAAGTAAATTTAACGTTCAGTCAGTTTGTAATTAAAGTACTAAGTTTTATTAATTATTTTGGGTGTAAGAATGAAAGTGCTTATCAACTGTTGCAATCAGTTCGGATAAGCGACCGACTCAAGCAAGAGCACACGTTCCTTCCTTAACCGATATTTGGCGTGCAACGCTCCGTTTCACTTCTACCATTTCCCCACGTTCCCAGAGCACCTATATAAGTAGGTGCAAGAGACGATTTATTCAGTCCGTGTCCAGGACTCACCAGCAGGACTAACCAGCCCAGCAGACCGGTTCGAGGGGATATAAGAGTAAGTCCTCTTACCGACATTTCGACCCCTTTCCATCCGACCTTTTCCGTTCATACCTTACTCCTTGTCCGAGACCTCACTGTGCGTGTGCCTGGGGGCTTCATCATACTTCCACCCTCTTTACCATATCTTGTCCGAGACCTCATTGTGCGTTGAAACATAGGTTTTCTAGTCTCAAATAAAAAACAAAGCCCACGATGGACCGTCAGTGAAACGATCGTTATTTTATCACAGAAAATAGAACAGATTACCTTAATTTTAAAAAATCTTACGCAAACTGCACATCACAAAATATTTAATACTTACTGTACAACTCAAGAGTGCGTTGGCTTGAGATATCTTTCTACAAATTTAAATTCAGGTAGCAGGTATTGTTTCCACAGCTCACAAGTTATAAAAGACATGAGTTATAGGTTTTGGGCGCCATCTGATTAGGAAAGTCCAATAATTTTTTATAAAGATATTGACTCGATACCAGTAACCAGAAACTGGGATCAGATCTAATAAATTTAATTTAATTTTTGTTTAGTCATGATCGATTATGTCAAAGTTAGGTTGAATAAAATATTTAAAGACTTTCATAAATATATGGTCTTGTAATATTCAGTTTAATTAAATTTAATATAGTTTTATTTTTATTTAAAATTAAAAAAAGAAATTTCCAAATAAAACATCGTTACAAATTTAAATATATAAAAAAATGATACCCAACGTAAGAATTCTTAACGACAGGAAAACGATACACATCAAAAATTAGTCAAAAATATTCGATACAAAAATAATGGTTCAACTTATATCAATAATAACAAAATAAAATCCATTAAGTCACAATACCTTATTCAGATAGTTCAATCCAACTTCACCTTACAAAGCAATTGAAACAACATTGCCTTCCCCTATCAAAACCAACACCAATCATCAAGCTCGGCCACTCGATGGAATTTAAAGAATCTGGAAGTCACCGCTAATGCCGCTACGGATATCAAACCAAAGAACTGAAGCTCCAATACTGTCTCTCATTAGAACCATTGTTAATAACGTTCTCCTTTTCTTATAAAAAATAGCCAACACAACCATATAAGTTCAATTATTAAATGTTAATTGAAAACACTCTTCCTTAATAAAGGTAACGCCACACTTAAATGTTTATTTAAGTATTCTTTAGTTTAAAACTTCAGATTTTAAATTATTTTAAAACAGAATCCGATAAGAACTTGATTTGCGATAAATTAACTTCGGTAAACATAATTATAAAGTATAGTAACTGTATTTTGATCAAACCAGATCATTCAACCAGACTGAAATGTACTTGCCAAACATTAACTGCACTTTGATTATAATCGGTAGCTAGTATGGAAATAATTATTAGATCAAAGCAATTTTAATATTATCACTTAAATTTCTACAATTTTGCCTGTATTTTAACATACAACTGAATATTTGGGAAGTGCCATCGGCTATCGACCCCTGTACGACATAATAAGAGTTCCTCACTTTTTCAAGTGTTCTTTGCGAACCCTTCTTTAAGACTCTCTGTACTAGACTAAAAACTATTTCGCGGTGAAAAAATGATCTCCTGAGGGTACGAGACTTTAAATAAACCAATAAAAATTGTCGCGGGATATTCATCACCCAATGGGGTGCGCTTAAAAACTTAAGGGGATTCCCTTTTGAATCTGTACGCAACGGAAAGCAAATAACCTTTGCAGGTGCAGTCTAGACAGCCTGTTCCAGAAAATTCATTTGGTCGGTATTTTATTTACTAGTGGAATCTCAACGCAATATGTCTTAAAACTATAGATTCAAGGTTTATTATATTTTAACCATAAAGGAGCTTTTATTAAGGCTGGTATTATATTTTAGCACTTAAAGACAAAAAAATTAAAAACAAATTTGTTCTAGAATAATCCATTTTCTCCAAGAAGAAACATTTGGTCGACGTGGGAACGCCTTAAAATAAACACTCGCATCATTAGAAATTCTGCTTACGGATATATTTAGAGGTGTCTCTTTTGTACTTGGAGAAACATTTTATTTAGATTAATGTGATATTTGCAGTTCCAACATAGTTGAATTTTACTTAAATTTGTATTTTGAAAAAAGTTTATATTGTTACCTGCCAGCTGGAATCAAACCTGGAGCAACAGCGTCTTTGGTTTATTATCACCACGCTTCAACTAATTGCGCTACTAAGAAACATTAGCGCACGTGTCAGATTTATTTTAAAAGTTGTTAAAAGTTGGATGTAGTGTCTTGTATTAGATATCAAAAGAATATTTCCAATTAACACTCAAATACAAGACACAAACTACATATTAATACCGTACTTTGGCAAGATATCAGAACAAATTGCAAATATAATTCGAAAAACCAACAATTACAAAATAAGCTATAAAACTAACACCAACACTTTTTCATTTTTATTCAATGCTAAAGACAGAACGCAAGATATATCATGAAATCTGGCATTTACCGTTTGAATTGTTCTTTTTGTAACTCGGTTTATATTGGACAAACACTTAGAAATTTCGATATTCGATACAAAGAACACGTACGCTCTTATAGAAATAAACACCCAGAGAAATCTAATTATGCCAAACACCTGTTGGAACAGAACCACCTAATGACACCTCAAAATAACATCAAATTCATACATTTTTGAAACAACAAACACAAATTAGACATTTTAGGAGCTTCTGAGATAAGTAAACAAACCTAAACGCGCAGTACCTTTAATGAATTAACAAACTGAACTTAGTAATTCTCCTTTATTAGAAGTGTTAGATATTTAGTTTTTGTATGTATTGTATCTAGTTACCTATTTTCTGTATTTATCCTTAGCAACGTGTTTATCAAACTTATCTACTTTTGATAATGACATTTAATGTCGAAACAATTGTAAAATCAAGAATTTATTTAACTTGTGAAACTTTAACTAATCTATTCATTTTTATTATATTTCATGATTATGGAGTTTCACAAAGTAAGGCTGGAGACAGTAAACTCTAATAAAAAAATTGTTATCGACCGTCTTTTAAAATTTGGTTACGCAGGTATCAACTGTGAAGGACACCTTATTGTATTAAAGACGTTGCAGGGCTGCAACATTTCTTAATTGAGTAAAATGAATTTTTAAATGTAAAAAGAATCTAATTTTACGCATAAACGATTGATCATACGAAGAAATGTTATTAAGATTGTTTGTTGTTCTAGATGTGATGTATCTTCTGACAGAGCTCTATAGCTTTATTAAGTTTATTACTTATTTCTAAAAAAGTGGTAAGTCCTAGAACAAAGTTGTATCAGATTTTCTTTGTTCCTTTTGATGTTTTCTTTCGCCCTAGAAATTAACGCATAGTAACTAAGTAACTCCTTACACACCGGTCTTATTAAAACAATTACAATAGCCATCACGAAGGATAATACGAGGAATAACAGGAAAGGAACTTGAAAAATACACAACATCAAATAAATACTTCAGTTAATATTTTTATTTCAAAACAATTTCTAAAATTTTGCTTTATAATTTTTAAAATACACAACCATTGCGAAAAAGGTACTTATAGGCAAGTTATTATCTGTTCAAAGTGTAACAGTTTTAAGTGATTTAATTCTATAAACTGTTTCTATTAGGCCAATACCTACCAAGAATCTCTCTTCACCTACTCTACTCTACTGTAAATTGGTTGTAAGTTATCGACTTTATTGACCCCAATGTATTCTGTCTAAATAAAATTCTACTAAAAATGACAGAAAAGCAAAGAACACCCCGAAAACCCAAAACACGAAAACACTAAACAGATGATTTAACGTTAATATAATCTTCGAATTCGTTTCTCCAGAATAGTATCTCTGGCCTTCTGCGTCCGATAGTATCTTCTCGACAAACCCGTTTTCAACTAATCTTCTCATATACGTGTTGAAAGTTAGCATAAAATAATGTCCTTTTCTCATTATTGCTGCTGATTCTAGATTACTGTAGATTCCATTTTTGATAGTATCAATTAGGGTACTTTCTTTTGAAAATACTCTTAAACCTCTTTGACCTACTTGAGCAGAGTAGTTGCGATGGATGCCAATTTCTCTTAATATTTTCTCCATGTTTAATTGATTGCGTAATATAACTTTGTGCATAACCTTTTTAAGTGCGAACTCATACTGCGAACTGTTACGATTATGAAATGTATAGTTATCCAAAATTAAAAATAGTGATGATGCTAACAGTTTCTCGAATGTATTTATATTGGATTCATATGAAGGGCGAGTTAGGCTTTTAATCAGTCTTGCTTGGAACGAGGTATTTACTAAAATTGAGTAAAGTAAATAAGAAAGTATAAGGTACTTTGCCGAATTATTGGTAGAATTGGTGGTAATACTGTAAGAACCACTTACAGAAAATGAGAATACTGCATAAAAACAACGGAAAAAGTTAGTAAAATTAGTTTGATGATACGAATATTTTGCACTTATCCACCATGCCAAAATAACCATAATAAAAATTGCTACCATTGCAACCCAAACACTTTTTTCAAACACAGATACGATGAGTTTAGCGTTAGCAATTATTCGCGGTTTAGGCACTGCCCATTTCAGAGAATCTTGATGAACTATAACACTCATATCATAAACCGTTGTATATCTTTCTAGTCTCAAGAATATAGCACTGAGTGTTATACCTTCGCCTTTGTCGTATAGAAATTCTGTTAGGTTTTCTGCTTTTAATTCCAGCAATGTTGCATTTATTAGATCTGCGAATATATCAATCAGCCTAATCAAACCGGCTTTGATTGGCGATTCTTTGAAATTTCTAGTAAATTTAGTTGTACTTGCCAGTTTTATATGACACTTATTTAGATTCCTTAAAATGTTGAATTCTATTTTCATAGTGTCACTGCAATTACTAATCCAATGTACTTGAGGAGTTTTGCCACATTTACAAGCTTCATCAAATAGAATCCAGTTATATATGTTAAAAGAAGTGGATTTGTTGGCTTGGCTGTAAGAAAGGAGTATTACGTTTGTAATGTCAAAATCGAAGAGAGTCTTAAATATTTCTCCTAAATTATATTGCGAAGAGGTAATAACCAGAAACTTTCCTCTGGGAGAAGAATTTTCATTCCAAATTGTAGTTTTTGTCAATATACTTATTGTTCTACTTAATGTTTCATAATTTTTGGCAAAAATGATATAATTATCATAAGCACTTAGTGTCAATTTTAATGGTTTATCAACAGAAATAATAACGTGAGGTTCGGTTATTTTAGTGCTTTCAAAAGTATCTTCATCTTCAGAAACAATATTTACTGTAGCATCCGTCGGAAATACTTTTCTCGTTAAACGAGATAAACAATGTTCTAAACCATAGCCTTTATGGTTGATTGGGGCCAGCAATATGCTATATATAGAGGCTAGAAAACTAAACATGAGGAAACACCATACTGATAACTTCATTCTACTGGAACTTTATCTGAAATTTAGAAAGTATAATATACTACATATTAAAAAATATTTACATAATAATTGTGACCGTGCACGGGAAAAGGGCCCTTATCTTCACCGACCACTTTCTGGTGTTTTTAGGTTAGGGTTGGTATGCCTGCTCTGATATCTTGTCTCCATATTTCAAGTGGTTTTAGAGTGATTGCCAACTTAAACATATTTTTAAAATGTATTTTACTAGAACAGTATCCATTTTCGGTAGTTCAAATCAAGTAACCTTGCCAAAGTTGCTGATATGGGCAAAGAATCATCCCAAATTGCAAACTTAATCAAACAATAATTACAGCTTCAGAACGCGGCCAAGTGATAGTTCCCATATGTGATTGATCAAGTTATTTTACTGCCAAAAGGTGGAAAAGCATTCCTGGAATCACAACTTATTCCAGAAGGTCTTTCAGCTGAAAGAAGGAAATACCTTTACTAAAAATTTAGCGAATATTGTCCGGATTACAACAAAGATGTTTTATGTCTAGTTCCAGAAAGCATAGAACCTGAAGAGGATGAGTCAGAACCGCCAACGCCACCCCGTCCAAAGCGACCAAAATGGCCCAGAAAACGATTATAATTTTATTATAAATAATTAATTTTTATTTGATTAATTAATTTTCTAATTTTGTTGGAAAATAGGTTAGTTGCAGTTGTTTTCTTAACATTGATTTTTAAAAGATTATGAATAATTAATATCTTTATGATTATGAAATATAATATAAATACAAAGATTAGTTAAAGTTTCACAAGTTTTATTAATATCTTAACCTAACAATATTGTTTCGACACTTTGAGTCATTATCAAAGGTAGATAAGATTGATAAACAAACACGTTGCTAAGGATAAATACATACAGAAAATAGGTAACTAGATACAATACATAATAAAAACTAAATATCTAACACTTCTAATAAAGGAGAATTACTAAGCTCAGTTTGTTCATTCATTAAAGGTACTGTGCGTTTTTGAAATATACAGACATAAACGCACAGTACCTTTAATGAATGAACAAACTGAGCTTAGTAATTCTCCTTTATTAGAAGTGTTAGATATTTAGTTTTTGTTATGTATTGTATCTAGTTACCTATTTTCTGTATGTATTTATCCTTAGCAACGTGTTTGTTTATCAATCTTATCTACCTTTGATAATGGCACAAAGTGTCGAAACGATATTGTCAGGTTAAGATATTAATAAAACTTGTGAAACTTTAACTAATCTTTGTATTTATATTATATTTCATGATTATCGAGTTCCACAAAGTAAGGCTGGAGACAGTAAACGCTAAAAAATCTTTATGATTGGCTTTTAGTTAATTAATTAATGTTTTATGTAGGTATAATTACAGTCCCCTGACCTAATAATTATTATTGTAAACATTATCAAAATTATAGTTGCAGTTGTATTCTTCACACTCATTTATTAAATTATTAGAAATAATTCATTTTTAATTAATTAGTTTTTTAATTAATTAATTATGGTACATAGGTAAAATTACAGAATTATAGTAAACATTATCAAAACTATGGTTGCAGTTGTTTTTTTACATTGATTCATTAAATAATAAAAAACTTTTTAACTCAGTCAATTTTTCCGGCATGACAAAGTGCGTTTGTTCAATTTTTTTGTCTAGTATTAGGAAATGACCTTAATTCGATTTTGACCCCAGTGGAGATAAGGGCCGATTGCACGGTTACATATATTATAAAATAATGATCTTTACAATTTTTGGTAATACGTAAAAAATATTGTATGAAGATGCTAAAAAAGCGAGTGTACAGTCTATAATCAACTAAATACATGAAAATAGGATTAAAAAAATGCAATTGCTCCTATGTGTAATTTTGTAATTTACCGTATCAAGTATTGGAAATTATAGCCCACGTTGCTTTATTAAATGATGGACTCTATTTTATTTAATTGTGGTTCAATCAATCTTCTGCTGCTTATTCGACACTGAAAAAATCGTTTTGATTGGACTCTTGACAAATACATTATATAAATTGAATTGAGCTCTTAGTTTTAATACAAAACTGAACCTGCCCCTGACCTTGAAAGGCTCCCTTTCAAAATAAGTTGACTATCAAACACAACTTAACAAAATTAATTAGATAAATAATACAAAGATTACTCTATTACTCTATGTTTGTTTTTTAAAATTGTAATAGTTCTATTACCATTTATGAAAATCTATTACTTCATTATTATTACAATGCTCTTAAAACCTATTACACTGTTTTCAAAGAAAAAGCCGCGGGTTGCTGCATAAACAAATCCATAATTCAGCGTTCCCTCATATTTTTCTTAAATTATAATCTCATCAACATAATTTGAAATATGATTTAAAAGCAATCAGGAACTTTTTTATTGACAGTCAACAATATACTAACTGTTCATCAGTGGCGGATTTTCCCACGAGCAGTGGAAGCGGTCGCTTGAGGCCCCACATGTCCGGTGGCCTCGCAGTTGACACGCGACAAATAAAAACTATATTATTGGCATGGGAACTCAGATTGTTGCGAAGAGTGAAACATAAAACAGTTCATATCGTGTACAGGGGGATAAAAAAGGTGTACGGTCGATGCAATAGTTTCGTGCGAAATAGCAAGCATTTAATGCTCAAATATACTGTTTTCCAGCAGACCTACAAGGAATGTATCATCTCTGTCGTTCCGAATTGGCATTCGTGGAAAGGGAATTTCTTAATGTCATTTGTCAACATTTCCCAATGTTGAAACAATTTAGAGGAAAGCAGAAAAGTACCATGACAAATGAACTGATTATGAAATAAATGTATTTATCGATGACTACTATAGAAAATTACATATTTCACACAGTATAGTAACCATGAAAATGACTCACTGCTTACGATTGTAAACTAAACTGTACGGAAATAACTGTGGAAAATGATTTCACAGTTTCAGAGGTTCTATTACAATGCCATAGGTGCCAGTACATGCAATATCTAATTATTCGAAATATATAAAGTTGTAACTTTTAGATAAAGGTTAATTTATTTTTTTAATTAATGTTTTACATTAAATTACATTTTGAATGCAAATCCATATAGAAGAAATTATCACCACGGCTGGAAGTCGAACCCTGGACCTTCCATTTTCCGAGCGACATCTCTATCTTTGAGCTGATGTGTGTCTGAGCTACTGTCTGAGTTTACTGTGAAAATTATTACTACTATATAAAGTTATAAAATGTTATTGAATTACCGTAAAATTTATTTTAACATTATTATATAATTGTTAATATTATTTATTATTATTGCTAAATTACAATAAAAACAATGGGAACTTTTATAATTTGCTACATTCCGTATGTCCTGAAACGTAAAGTACCTACATACAGCGAGCGACTCCCGGTCGTCCTAGCATTTCGGCGGGTCACTTCGCTAGCGGCAGTATTATGTACTTACTTCGTGCACATTCAGACACGACATATTCTTCTAATGGCTTTAATCCATAAATTTAGAATAAGCGGTCTATTACATGGAAACTTAAAAATGTTTTAGAAATTTTTTATTTCAAATTACATTCAAATGGAGCATTAGCTATTTAATGTATTTGTTAAACTTGAGGTTATGATTTACTTACATTAACAAAAAAACTGCGACGGAACAATACGACGTCCAAAATACATTTAAAAATGTGTCTATAATAATTAAAAAATTATATTTAGTTATAAATTAATAATTGTATGTGCTTGATTTTTGATAAAAAATAAAAATATATAAATTGTGGTATGAAATATAAAAGTATCACTTAACGCAAAAGCCCTAGGATGGATTTTCAATTGCCATACTTACTATAAAGCTCATAAATGCGATACTTACGTTACTTTCTAATGCTCCGTCTGAGAACATCTTAATTACAAATTATAATTAGGGCGTAGATCTGATTTCCACAGCTTACTTATTATAAAGAGGAACAAGGGTACTATAGTCATAATAAAACAAAAGTTGAGCGCCATTTGAGTGCAAGTTGTAACTTCAGCATTTGCAACCAAAGAAAATACTGAATGTATTGATTGAATTCAATAACTAATCATTATTAGTTGAATTATTATTAGGCAAGATGATTTATTTCATTAATTTTTGCAAATAAATGATCCCACCTCATCATAGTATGGTTTGATTCAAATATTAATTTATTTGTAAATAAAATATTCTTTTGTCTAGAAAGACAATAATAATGATATTGTTAAAAATACCCTAATAAGAATTCTTATTGAAGGAAAAAATAAATACATACATTTACAGGTAAGAAACATTAAAGAAAGAAAATGGTACTGGTAGTTTTATGTAAACTTACTCTAATCAAACAAGATATCCTTTAGTCCTTAATACACTATTCAAATGTTATAATTCTAAGGACTTTCAAAGGGAATCGATCACATAACGATGACCTGATTTCAGTTAATCACAAAATACAAAACACTACACATGATCATAACTGTAATACAGATAGAACTCTGGATTGTGGTAAAGATGCTGCAACAACGAACTGAACGTTCTTAATGGATATCACGAAAATTATTTCCGTATTGATTCGGCACTAATCCACAATACTCAAACTCTTAAACTGCAAGAATTCCAGTAATTCATTTAATAGTTACAAGATTTATTCTTTAACCAAATTTTGTTATTAAAAGGTTGTATCATTTCGGCGTAATAATTTTTGTAGAGCTAACACAAATTTTGCTAATCCACTACATTACTATTAAAATTCCGTTAAAGTTCTGGTTAAAATTCCGAATGCAGTAACCGATCTTCTTAAATTAATAACACTATAAATTAAACATAAGTTCGTTAATCAAAACGAGAAGCCTTAAAATTCAATTCCAGATTAAATTTTCCTGACAACTTTTTTTAAATCCAATAAACCAAATTATTTGTGTTGATTTATTAAGACCAAAAATTTAAACGATAACTTGAAGCAAGTAAACTTCCTGTACTGTACGATAATACACAAAACGGCATTAGCACAAGTAATTAGTGCTTTTCAAACTGTAACTTTATTCCGTACATAAAACTTATAATTTTAGGAACGCCAACAATCATAATAATTTCGCCGGGGACCTCGCCGAGGAGTGAGCCCCAGCACTCGACTGTCCAAGTGAAGCTTCAATCTAGACTGTATGAGGTTCTAATCAAGACTAATCCGGGGATGAAGAATTTCTATATGCATTGTAAATAAACTTGAGGAGGAAATTTTAAACTAACCTATTACGAAATAGCCTGACTTTTATACCAATTCGGAACAACCATTTCAAAAAAGCTTCTAGAAATTTCGAGGGAATTTACAGCGGTTTAAATCTGCCAAACAAAGAAAAACCCACAACTGAACATGTGGCGTCGACTATTTTTTATACGTCTGGATTTATTTAAAGAAATTATTTCTGCAAATCGAAAATGGCACGTACGGGAAGTAATAAATTTTAACTAAACACCTTTCTTAACATGTTATTCTTTTGTTAAAAGGGTGATACTATTGCTGAATCTTGATAAATTCAATATTATATGAATCCTTACTAAGAAAAAAACAATTCGTAACCGTGAGAACACTTTAATATTTACGAACACGTCACTACTTTAAAATAAAATCTGCATTATTTGTTCTAAAAAAATTCTATCTATACGAAAACATTTTATGAGGTGACCCTTGACATTAAAAACATCGTTTGAATTAAAGCTAAAACTCTGCCTTTTTCCAACCAACGAAAACATACTAAAATACGCTGGACCGAACTAAGATTAGTTGCTGTTAATGCATTTAAAATTGCATTATTATAAAATTGGAAATTTGAGCATGTTACAAGTAATTGATTTATATTATGGTCCCCAGAAATTTGTGACGCTTCTGGCCCCTTAAGTGGTAAATCCGCCACTGAGTATAACCTACTTTTAAGATAAATGTGGTACGTACCGACACTCATATCTTTCCGTAGCCCAGTTAGTTAAAAGCGGGGCGATAATAAGCCAAACTCTTATTACAGTCTTCGATTCCAGTGGCAGGTAACTTTTTAATTTTCTTACAACACACCAAATTCAAAATGACACTTTTTCTTTCAAAGCCAAGAAAGATCATAAAATTTAATAATCAGTAGCACCACCATTATGGTTAATGATTTGAAAAATTCGATTGTTCATGCTTAAGTGAAGATGATTAAGCTCATTAATAGTGATATTACCAAGGCCTGCAAAATGGATCAAAGTCCGCACTTTTTTTACATAATTTTATATAATATAATTTTTTAAGAGCAACTTCCATTTTTTATTCTATATTCGGACACTTCATCAAATTGCCAACATAGTAATGTAATAAGTTTGTTACCTCACATAAGAAATTTTTTGAAAAAAATAATTATGAAGACGGGAGAGTGCTATAATCACCACACTAATAATTTTATGCAGACGTTTCAGCTTTGTAAGTTTCGTTTCAGTTGCGTTGGGGTTTCTTAGTTGAGATGAAAAATGTAAAAAGTTAATCTAATTTATGACGGTACGGTCTCGAGAAATATTATAAGCTTCGTTGTTTTACGAGTATGATGGCTAATAGGGTGCCGACTTAATATTCTATATTGGTTTAAAAGCAGGGTTGTTCCTTGTTAATTGATTTTTAGTCTTTAGAAAGAATTAATTCGAAATAGGATTAATTAAAAACGGAATTAATTAAAATACGGAGCGTTTTACAGATGAGATTAGAAACAGAAAAGCAATTCGGGATTCATCATCGGAGGAGTTCAAAAACAGAAATCTTAAGAAAAGTAAATGGATGGAAGTGTGTAGTACGTTCTACTCTGAATTCGAAGAAATGATCTCAGAGTTATTGCCAACATTTCTTGCGGAGAAAATGACAAGCCCTGCACCAAGTCTTGCTTAGCTTGAATTGTTCCTTGAAATTTGACCACCAGATGATCAAACGAAGCTATAGACATTCGAACATAATTGAAAAACTTGTCCCAGTCTTCCCTTAATTTTCCATAGAGGTTACGAAATGCCCCATCTATAATCTAGCAGCATTAATGGGATGAACAGCCCATCTTCTTTTTCGTCTTTTCACTCCAATGTGACACCGATGATGAACACGGATTCATCTTCCACTTTCCAATGCAAAAGCACAATAATTATTGACAGTACTGATACAATTTGTGTACTCTCTCTGCTAGATTTTTGTGACCGACGGCAAATGTGGCGTTCATAAAATGAACCTACAAAACGCGGCGTTTTCTGCAAATCTTTATTAATGAAATGATATTGCAAACCCAAATATGACATAATTACCATAAACTTTAGTTTATAAACAATGGTTTTAACTTCAGCATCGACAACAAAGACTCGAAGTTCTTTTTCTACTACATGTGAGGTACTGTGTACCTAATGTTTAAGTGATTTTAAAGGCATTATTGTGTAAGTGATATTTGTGAAATTAAAGGATTACAGAACTCTGTTACTTATGCAAACATTTTCTTCCCGATAAGGATCCTTATTAGAACACTATTACTATTGTTCTTATTATTGTCATCTGAGACAAGATTACTTTATCTACGAATAAATGAGTATTTAAATTAACTCTTATTGTGATAATATTGGACCGATCATTAATTGAAGTTATTCAATTATCTAACCTGCTTTAACGTCAATTTAACTAATGGCGACTAGTTCTTTTAATTTATTAATTTTAATCAACATAATTTGGATCCTTTTTTACTCGGTTCAGACCAGAATTGTGATGACTTCGAGTAAATGACGCCCATATTCCTTCTTATTTCAACAAACCTTATTTTTCTTTACAATATGTAGGCTAGAGAAGCCAGTACCTACGCCTGAGGGATAATTTATCAATAAGAGATCTTTTGTCGGAGCATAAAGTACAGTAAGTATCATTGTTCTTTTTCAGTGGGCTTTTCGTTAGTGTAATTTCTGATGTTACACAACATAAGATGATAAACCAGATGATGACCAAGTTGTTAAAAACCTTTTGGAGAAGGTTTCCAGTTGCCACAAGTAGGTACCCAAAATATTGCGGATTGACAAGACCATTGTTAATGTCTTACAGCTAATTACAGCTTTAGAAATTTCAGATAAATACAATTACGGTATACGGTATTTTTTTATAATTAACAGTCACGCGTAGGTGCATTCGCCATTGCGAAACTCGATTACAAAACAAACTAAATTTAACGCCAATAGAAATTACCAACAATAATAATTATCTTGTAGGAAAGAGGCTTATTGATCACATCAATAAAATGAGAGAAATTTTTATTTAAACAATCTTACCTTTCAGATTCTAACTTCCAAACAATGAGTTAATACTTCAGTATTTCACAAAACCATTTTGTGCACTAATTACACAATAAATATTCCATCAAAGGAAAGATTTAACTATTAAATCTCAAAAATGTGAACAGCACCAAATCTAACATCTCTTTGTTAAAAAAATTTCAAGAAGAAAGGGTATTTTAAAAGAGGCTCGCTTGCCAAAAGAAGCGTGGGTCACGTGACGGTATACTGTTTTTTATTTTGCAGTAGTAATCAATGCCAAGCCTAGACGTTATAAAGAAATAATTAGAATTCAAATTTAACCAGAGCGAAAATATTATACTGTGTGTATGATAAATGCCAATAATAATGCATTAATACGAAATTACTAGGTGTACAATAACTAAAGACAATTCAGAAAAACTGTCTGTTACACTAGATAACTTTTGATTCGTCGCAACTGCTTCAAAACTTCCAAAAAACATCTCTTTTTTTCTTCTACCTACGCACTCCACACACAATTTCATGCAATATCCTATCCATTTATCCCGATTAAATTTTCCGAAAGATAACCTTAGGTACGAAATTGAAGAAGAGCTAAATCAGTATTGAGTACTTCAATTGTATCATGCATTAGCTTAGAAAAGAAAAAAAAGTGTATATAGTCGAATAGATTGGATGAGATATAGATTCGATCGGACATAGATCGGATATAAATTACAATACGTCTATCCAAAGAACATCCGGATATCCGAAAATGATTCGATTTTTCAAAAGTATTCAAATATTCAAATGTTTTTGGAGTAACTTGACTATACGAAATTTTATACGAGCTGAATTCGATGTTCCAGCTGTAGGTTTGATCAGCCCTTGACAGGTCCTCGTAGTAAACCTGCCCAGGAGGTATCAGGAAAAGTTGATGTTGTTTTAGACGTGGGGTGCTATTGGTATCAATCAGACAAATCAAAATTGAGCCTGAAAAGAGCCCATTTTAAAGCCAGTCTGAATAAATCATCCGCTGATTTGCGACCCTACATGGAGACCCGAACAATTCCAGTAATACTAGGGGATCATATAGACACGAACACATCCTTCTACCTGGTGACACAGTGTCCTACTGGTTCGATAGAGAGGAAGCCACTGAAAGGGATAAACTTAAGTAACTAGACTCTCTGTACCTAGGACCAGAATATTATTATTTTTATTATACAGAGTGTGTCAGTTAATTTTAATTGGCATAAATTGAGTCTGTAATAGTACTCGTCAAAAATCCTTAAGCCATTTTTACTAAAAATGTGCTGTTTTGGAAATTGCTAGAACGTGTCACTTCCTACCTTACAAACAATATCAACTCATCAAATACCTTGTTTAACAAACTAAACAGTTGGTTTAAAACAATATTTGGGCAATTATACGCATAGACGGTACCACATTTACTTTTCTTTAAGATTTAAGTCTGTGTATTGAGAATGAGTGATGACTGATGCGACGGCATAAAGAAATGGAGTTATTTACATTGATATAATACTTTATTATTCCATGAGGGTCAAGTTTTTTAGCTATAACGTAACCTTGGCCTTCTCTTTGAACAAGACATACTAATAATAAACATACAAATAGAACTATCTTCCTTTTGTTATGCCAGGTATATCCACTATGCTTAACAGGTTCATTTTCTGGAATTGTACATTACAAATCCACCACTGCAAACTGGTAGCATTCACATAAGAGTAGTGATACGCCAATCTCCGTTACTGGAAGTATTAGATATTTAATTCTGATTATTATTATTATTTTATCTAGTTACCTATTTTTGTATCTACCTTAGCGACGTGTTTGTTTATAATTATATTACCTTTGATAATGACAGCATAGCTGTCGAAACAATATTGTCAGGTTGTATTTTAATAAAACTGTGAAACTTTTACTAATCTTTATTTATTTGTTGATTATGGAGTTCCACAAAGTAAGGCTGGAAACAATAAGCAAAAATATTGATGTATACATTGTCATGATATTTAGGTGTTCTTTGGGAGATATAAATCGTTTAATTAAATTTACTAGGCAAATATGATGCATAATTACAGGTCTTTGATTTATAAGATTACAAAACCTTAATTTATACAATAAATCTTGATAAATTCTTTAGTTTAATTAAATTAAACAAAATTAAAAGTAACATGCACATGCACAAAAATACATTTAATACAGACAAATGATGCTGTGGCATACACATCTTCTTTGTAAAAGATAAATTTTATTCAGTAGTGGTACGATTAGTACTTCCTACTTCCATTTTCCAAAGTAGGAATGCATTGGCTCGTATTCAGGTAGAATTTTATCTAGAATAGTTCAAGCAGTTTCTAATTGAATCGGTCAATGCAGAAACTGAATATGTCCACTTATTGTGTAAATTGAGTTGTACATAATTATAGAAAAGCAGGACATGTTCAATCTTCGAATCAAATTTCGTGTAATATCATCTTAACTATGGGATTTAAAGAGATTTTAGTAGAAAGGTTGTTTTTTTTAACATATTTATTTAGACCTGCGGTTTTTCATCGC
Source organism: Agrypnus murinus (assembly GCA_929113105.1). Taxonomy (NCBI): domain Eukaryota; kingdom Metazoa; phylum Arthropoda; class Insecta; order Coleoptera; family Elateridae; genus Agrypnus; species Agrypnus murinus. Next base: position 131,692,295 of record OV816027.1, on the reverse strand, counting down.
CATACAGATTTAAGTAATTTGGGTTGCAAATTAAGTTTAGATGCAACTAAGACTATTCAGATTAATTAGCTAAATACATAATGAAGGTGTTTACTGATAAAGGACAGTGTACAAATGTGTTAAAAGTAAGTTAATCTAATTAGTATAATCTGAATTGAGACTTCAAGGACATTCAAAAGGAAATATTAAAATTCAGAATAGATCCTAAGTGTTATATATTTTTTGAAATCAGGAAATTAAAGGCTACATTTCGGTTTTTTAGTTTTGTGTTTTATGATAATTATATTTGAATGTAGAATCTTGGTTATGTTAATTTTAAAAGTCAAAATTCATTTTGTTTAATAAAAGATTTTTTGTTTTTGTTAAAACTATAAAAAACAAATGTCAGAAAACAATTATAGTATCCTTCTGTTAGAAGTACACGATGTTCGTGGCTGCTTCAAAAATTTAAAGCTTGGAAGGTTATATTGCAAAATAAAGTGAGGTTATAAGTAACCGTCAAAAGTCAAATAAATTGAAATTATAATAAATGTTGTAAATGAAAAGATGGGAATTGGAGTTTTACGCGCCAATTTAAAAAGTGAGTTTTTAAATAACAATTTAATTATTTAATTAATTTCAGATTACCAATTCTGACAATAAATATAAAATTTGACTTGTAGTCAAAACATTTAGCACAGAAAATTTGAGAAATTTCAATTCATACAAAAATAATTATTATCGATATAATTAATTTTTTTATTTTTATTTTTCTTGAGTAAAAGTTGTAATTCTTTGCGCGAAGAAAAATAAAGGAAGCAAAGATATTGGTTATCATTTCATTTATTGCATATTATTTATTTTATTTTTGTTAATTTTAGATTTAACAAATAAAGCATTGTATTCTTTATAAAAATATGTAGCAAAGCGCCACACCCTGAAAAGTCTCATACCAAAGAGTTTTGGAGGAACGATTTACCCGCAACAATATTTCAAAGCTGGAGCAAAATAATAATATTTATTCAAGGTAAGAAGGTTATTTAACAAAGTTACTAAATTTTTTAGTCATTTGTTTTTTAACTGTACCAAAATATATAGGTAATTAAATCTTTGATTTTTATACAGCAAAGCTTACAAATATATCAAGATTTTATCAAGTTAAATAAACTATAACTACACGTTTTACAAAAAACGGAAGCCCCATGATAGGCGCCAATTGTAACATGCAAAAAACTAGCCCCACATACTTGCGTCAATATGGAGCTAGCACAGTTTGAAAAACAAAAGCCCCATGATGGGACCGTTAATTTGTAACAAGTTATTTTACAAAAAAAAAACAAAAGTACTTACGTTATACAACTTATCTATGCCTCAGAGTAGCTTAAATACCATAAATTGAAAACTTTCTCTCTCTTTTGAGATTAAGGCAAGTCATAGGTGGATTGGAGCATTATCAAGTTCATAGAGATATGGATATAGGGGCGCCAGCATAATTGATCTAAATTAATAAAAGAATAACGTCAATGCTCCACGATGTGGAGCTCTAGATTTTAAAATAATTCAGCCTCAATTATGCAATGACCAAATTCCGCAGTCTGTTATTACCAAAAATAGCACACAGTAAAAAGTAAACAAGAAATAACACAAATAATACCATTTATTTATTTTACATAAAAAAATTATTAAATAGTAAAAAAAGAACTGGAAGGCCTTCAGCTGTTATAAATAATATCTTAACATGGGTTATAATAATACAACTAAATTAAAAAAATACTTTAAGAAATTCGTAGTATGATCGTTGTTAGGTTTGAAGTTTATTAATACTACTTGAGAAACAAAATTCAGAATTTCCTAAAAAATTAATTATTCTCATATCATTAAACTTTACATAACATTAAAATTTCTTTCACATAGTTATAATAATCTACTCTTAGATTTTGATCAAATCAACTAATTAACACTTTCACAAAAAATAATAGGTTATAAAGAACCCACCTGGTTATTTCTATAAATTTAATTTGGTTTTCAACGTTACTTCAAATAACTCGTTGAAAATGGAAAAGGCTCATAGATTAGATTTAAAAATAGGTATCGGTTTTTTTAAAACGCCAACTTGATTGCAAGTCTGGACCAATATTCTCGAACTAAAGTCTATGTCGACTTTCTTCAACTCAAATCGGGATCTTTTTTTTTAAATTAAAATCCGTATCGACTTTCTCGAAATAAAATCCGTATCGACTTTCTTGAACTAAAGTGTGAATCGGTTTTCTTAAACTAAAGTCCGTATATAGAATTTTCCTTTTCAAAAAGTTTTTTCCAAGATGGACGATGAAGCGTGACAAAGAAAACTCTAATTTCGTTTTCTTTCAAACTTTCAAACAACAATTCAATGTTTTTAATAAATCACAAAACCATTTTATGTACTAATTATACTAAAACTGACCAATTAAAAGGGTGTTTGGAGAAAACATAGGAGAAAAATACAATAAAAATTAAGTTACTACAAAGATAAAATCATTAATTTAACTAAACTAAACCTAGATGGCGTTGCAATAAACATTGAAAATTGAATATAACCCAATAAAAATTTTATCAATATACAAGGTGTTCTTAAAATAATAGAAGACAGAAAAACTGTCTGTTACAAAATATAATTTTAATCAAAGCTCAACATAGGGATTTAATCATATGACTTTTACTTTCAATGTTTTATAAAATTCCTTTTTTTACATTTAATTTGATCAATTGCTATTATTTAATTTGAGAAAAATCAAACGTTTTTCACTTTTTTATTTCACTTATTTATAGTTTGTATTGTTACTGTAGGAAACCCATTACAAATTAAAACAAAACTGCATTTAAAAGTTAACCGCCTGTACGTGAATTGTGCTGATGTAAGCTTTTTAGTGATATTATTCCTGTTATGTTCTTTTATGTGTTTAAATAAAAGATACTCAATTATTGTCATTAATTAACTTTATTAGGAGTTTTAACCGACAGTTCACAGGAGACGGAATGGTCGTAAACGTAAATCGGTTGTGATTTGGATTATATTAACAAATTAATATTGTTAACATTATAATATTTTTACGTTTAAATGCAGTAAACACGCTTAATCTCTAGTGCAGTGATTCTTAACCTTTTTGAAGTCAGGGAGCACTTTTGATCAGAAGAAAAATTCCCGGAGCACCAAAATCAAAGAGTCAAAAAACATCAGACATAACAATTAAAAATAACATTAATTAAAAAATATAAAAGATATATACGAGGTAAGCGCCATAAATTCTCGGCCTGATATAGAAAAATAAACTTAAAATATAAATAATAAAATATAAAGTATAATAATTCAACGCCCTTGTAAAAATAATCTGAAGCTTTTCCTTCAAAATGTTCAATTACAGCTGCTTGCAACTCGTTCTCGTCCTTAAAACGACGTCGCCTAAGGCATTTCTTTAAATTGGAAAATAAATAATAGTCACTAAGAGCCATATCCGAACTGTACGGTGGATGATCCAATGCTTCAAAGCCGCATTCGCGAATGGCAGCTTGTGAAATTGCGGCAGTATGAACGGGTGCGTTGTCGTGTAATAATAATCGAACACCTCTTGCCAATTTTCCTCGACGTTTTTCAGGAATATTGTTTCTCAGTTAATTCAATAAAGACGCATAATATGTACTCTTAACAGTTGTATTGCGTTCTTTAAAATCAATCAGTAAAATGCCGTCAGAATACCAGAATATTGTTGCCATCACTTTCTTTGTCGATTGAACGACTTTCGCCTTTTTGGGACGAGGTTCATTGGATCGCCGCCATTCTATCGATTCCCTTTTGGATAAAAAAGCATAATACAGAACCATTGTTTCATCTCCAGTGACAATGGCTGAACAGCCTTGGTAGTGTAATGTCTAGAGTGCTGGACTTTCACTCAAGCGGCCCGCGGTCGATTGCCGGTGCCGGCAGATCTGCTTAAGGTTTTCTGCAGTTTTCCTTAGCTGTGACACAAATGTGGGATTTGCGCTGTTCCATCTGTAAGTCGGCTGCAGCCGCACTTAGGGCCTACGTAATAATAATAATCGCTCCCTCCCTCCCGCACAAGCTTATAGCTTCTGGGGCCTGGTTTCTAGGCTATGGGTTGTAGCAATTATTATTATATTATAATGGACTCCAAGATCGGCTTTGGGTCGTCTCCACACAAGTTTAAAAACGAGCGCGCACATTCGACGCGACGTTGACGTTAAACAGCAGAAAGAAGACGCGGTACACATCTTGCACTAATTTTATTCATACCCAAATGATCATGAAGAATTCGGCGAACACTTGTTTCCGAAATGTCAGACATCAATGCTAACTCCTTAACTTTCAAACGGCAATCTTCTAATACCATTTTTCAATGATTGCAAATTTTTGAGACGTTACCGCTGCAATTGACCGACCGTGCGCTCATCATCTTCAAGAGATTCTTACCCCAAACGGAAACATCTTGACCACTTTTTTACAGTGGAATATGAAGGAGATAAATCACCATAAACGCCTCTAAACGTTGTCTGATTTGATTAGGCGTGTGCTCTGATTTTGTCAAAAATATAATGACCGCGCGGTACCCAATATTCGTTAGCTGCGACATTTTCATGCACTCGTCGCGATGCTTGAGTGGATACTAATAGTTAGTTACGTGCCAAGCTTTGTAAATTAATGTTTACGGGCGAGCTGGAAAGTTTATGGGGTGAGCGACGAAGGAGCGACCACACGACTTCACTTCAAAACAACTCTTTATTTACGACATAAACTATATTTGATTGTTGATTTATTGTACAAGACGGCTCCACTAGACTGGGAGGGTTTTGAAGGATGACCTTTAATGTATTTTTATGAGGTTTATTTATACCGTATGCCGATATAATTTTTAAATTACAAGGAGAATTTACAGGACCGCATTTAAGATTTCTAGTAACTTTACACACAAAATTTCATTATTTCGAAACTAATAAAAACATACCGTTACATAATCTACCCACTACTATTAACTTTCACCTCTTTCAGTTGAAGTTCAACTACCCCCGGAATGTATAGATGAAGAAACATAACTTAACGCCAATTTACCTACTGGATTTGATTGAAAAACTTATTTTATGGTAATCATTAAATACTCAATTCTTTGTTGTAGACTTAGTAAAATCCAAAATCTACTTTAATGTTTCCATTATTATTGCATTCGATAAAAACTGCATAAGATTAATGAATAATACACAATTTAGACATTTTTTCAAGAATTGTTCAAGAACATCTTATTGGGCATTAAAACAAAAATGAATTTAGTGTGGCTGTATAGCAATATATTTAACGTAATATTTTTATAATGATGATACTTGAATAAATAAAAGTTACAACACCCCTAGTAAATAACAAACTTGTTATTAGATATATATATTTAAATAATATATACTAGTATATCTAAATATAAAGAAATTACTTAATCTACCATATATGGGTAGTTACGTTTATTACGATGCACTTTAGGCGATCGTTACTAACTGCCGGAATTTTAACCATTTTATGTACAATTGTGTCGATTTACTATATGAAAGGCTATTCAATATGATCGACGACAAAGTCATGAATTTATCCATTCGACATACTTACATATTTATTTTCATGAATTCTGTGTATTGTTCATTGCATACTCCTACTAATCAAGTAAAATATGCTTTAGAAGACTGTATAACAAGGATAGTAAAGAAAATATTTCCTACTGATGCAACACTCAATTACGTTTTTGAAAAAGACGGTAATACTTTTGTAAGCCCAAATATTACAAATCCATATGTCGTTATTGTTGTTGATAAACCACTAAAGCTATCACTGACGTCTTGTAATAATTATATAATTTATACCCAGAATTACAAATCATTGAATCGAACAATAGGCAAGCTAACAAAGACTACCATTTGGAATGAAAACTCTTCTCCTAGAGGTAGATTTCTAATTGTTACCAATCAACCCAATGTGGCGAATATCTTCAACAATCTTCTTGATTTTGATATTATGAACACAATTGTACTTTCTCATGACGGAAATAATGGTACTACCTTGTTGAAACTACATAATTGGAATTCATCTGAAGAAAGTTCTAAGCGTAGAAGAGATCTTCAATCTGACTGGGTCAGCAACTGTGATGGCAATTTAACCATATCATTTAACAACATTCTAAGAAATCTGAATAAACGCTCTATAAAATTAGTAAATAAATATCCAATTGTAAGAGAGCTGAGAGAAGCTCCAGCTAGTGCCATCATGGTTAAATTGATTGATCTATTAGCAGATGTATTAAATGCTACTTTATTGGACACAATAGTAAAAAATCAAGACGAATTTCTACATGACAAAAAGGAAGGTATAACCCTCAGCGTAATTTATGTCAGATTAGAAAGATACACTGATATTTATGATTTGAGTTTCGTAGCTCATCGAGATTTTCTGTATTGGGCTGTACCTAAACCACGAAGAATCGCTAACGTTAAAATGTTCGTAGCTACATTTGAAAAAAGTGTCTGGGGCATAATAGCAGTAACTTTTGTTACGGTCATTTTAATTTGGTGGCTAAGTGCGAAATTTTCATATTATCAAACTAATTTTATTGAGTTTTCTCGTTGCTTCTGTGCAATATTATCGTTTTCAATAGGTAGTTCTTTCGATATTACATCTATCACTAATTCGGCGAAATGTTTGGCACTTTCATATGTACTTTATTCAATTTTAGTAAATACCTCCTTTCAAGCAAACCTTGTAAAGGATTTAACTCGCCCTACCTATGAATCTGGAATAAAATCTTTCGAGGATCTTCTAGCTTCACCATTATATTTAATGGCTCAGGAAGATGGAGTGCGAAATATAAACAACACACCAGATGTAATTAATCCATTCAGAAGGGTTATGCACAAAGTAATTCTATTCAATCGCACAAATATGACGCGAGTTTTGATGCAAATAGGAAGATATCGCAATTGCTCCGCTCCGATAGGCAAACGAGCTTTAAAGGTATTTTCTACAGAAAGTACAATGGTAGATACTGTTCGAAGTGGTATCTTCTCAGATTTCGAACTATCAGCCATCATGAGGAAAGGGCATTATTTTATGCCCACTTTTAACAAGTACTTAAAAATATTAGTTGAGTGTGGGTTTTTAGAGAAAATACTGTTGGATGCTGAAGATCAAAGATACCGTGTGGAAAAAGATAATTCAAACACTGTGCTAACTTTAAATCATCTGCTGGGTATTTTCATTATTTGGATCTGTGGATTGTTTGTTGCTTTTCTGTTATTTTTGTTTGAAATGTACACAGGCAGACATAAATATAATAGAAAATTTACTTACGAATAAAAGAAACTAAAGGAATTGTTGTGTTATATATAAAAGTGCATGTCCTAACCTTTCTTTCGAATTAGAATAATCGGCTGTCGCTACTGTAAAGAGATACACAATTACTGCATTTTTAGTTATAGCTATTCATAGGTTAAAAAGTCAATTGTGGTTTAGCAATCAACATATTGTCACAAAAATGTGTATTGTGGAATACCCGTATTACATTATGGAAAACCAATAGTTTCCAGCCAAAACAAAAATAACTAAGAAGTTGGCGAGACTTACTGATTTCAGAAATGACACAGGAATAATATAGATGGCGCCATCTAAATTGTTTGTTGCATTCAAAAGCAACGATGTGAGGCAATTCGGAAAAATACTTCCATCTAAGTTACGTTAAGTTATTTGTCTTTTATTATTTTATTTTTGTTAAATACACCTCAAACAATTTGTTGCGCCAAGCTATAACTAATAATTATTGAATTTTACCTTCGTTTATAAATTCAAATTCATAAAAATCGATTAACAAAATATGCAATGCACAATTTATGTATATAACACAGATACAACAATTAGTTGTAGTATGAAACCTAAGAGCATTCCGATGCATTACACATTAACTTATTTGAGATGCCATTCTAAATACATTTTTGCTATTTTCTAAATCGAAAATCAATTCAATTTATTAGTTTTATAAATTAATTTTAAAAATAATTATTTCTAAAGTAACTTACTGAAAGTATATTTTGCCAATAATAATCAATTTATTTTTCCGTTTGTTTTAACTTTCATTCAAATTAGCACTAACCCGTTGTTATGATATAATATATTTGAGTAGTGCAGAAATGCATATGTGCAGGATGTGTTGCCTATCTGTCAGGCGACTGAATTATTAATTTAAAAATAGATTTAACTTATTTAAATTTGGTTCAATTTATGAAGGATACACACTACAACAGTGTGAGATGGGAAGGAATGAATTTTAAGCAGATTCTTCACTTAAATTTTAAAGCTCAATTTTATGATGGACGATTCTATGTCGTTGGTTGATAGTCTTACATTTACATATTTTGAAGCCATTTTAAAGCCTGTTTTCACCTGAAAGGTTTACTTACAGTTTTTATTATTGAATTTCAAGAAAGTGTTCTATTTCTTTGATGATTCCTGATTTTCCAAAGTAAATGGATGTTTATTAATGTTATTTGAATTTCTAACTAAAATGTGTTACTGCAATGTTGTTAAGCAAGTTCTGGGGTGCTTTTGACACTAAAAGGTCAAAGTGGGTAACTTTTTTAAAAGGCTTAGGCCTTTGAAATCTCAAAATTGTAACGTTTCAGCATGGTCTGCTAGAATGTTAAAATCCAGTTTATATTTAAATCTTGGTATCAAAATTCATGTAATCTTTGTTTGATAGGATCTTAGGATTAATTTTATGGTAAGAAAAGTATGTGAAGTAATGATTGTGAGAAAATTCAAGATGATTGTTATTGAGTCCTGGAGTTAATTTTGCATCAGGACATTAATGTTGGGTATTGTTAGAAAGTAGAAATTCTCCTCTTTCGTTTTATAACATTTGTTTAAACAACTAGTTTAATTTATTATTAACAATGTGGTTATGAACATTTTAGTGTAAAAGACACTTTTGTTACTAGTAATTTACTAAACTAATCTAGTTCCTAACTAGAAAAATCACTAGCGATTTGCAATTGTTTTCCAATTATTATAAAAACAGCACGAGGATTTGGTTACTCGCTCTTGAAATTCCATACAGAGCAGAAGTCATGTCAGGTTGTACGTTATTTTGATAAAATTTCGAGAGTATGTTGGTGAATTTTACGCCACTTAACTATCAACAAAGTGAGGTTATGACAAATGTCATCTTTAGATTTGTTTTTAAATTGTTTGTATAAGTTCTTAATAATTTAATTAATAATAATTATAATGACAATCAAAGTGAACTAAAATTAAAATAAAACAAAAGTGAAGTGTTGATTTGGTGTACAGGCTAATCTCATGAATTGAAGGAACTTTGAAATTTTATTATGAATGGAACGAATTAAAGGAAGGTAATGGAATCTTGTTGCAAATAACCGAATTATTTTATGTACTCACGTCATGGAAAAAACATGTTGCATCTTTAATAATTATAATTATCTTCATAAATCACAAATAAAGTCAATTTGAAGGATGCTCTGAATCTTGTCAGCAAATAAGCAGGTAACTTTACCAACTATAACAGGAATCTGCTAATCTTCGAGTTAGGGTTATTCATTTTTTGTGGCGCCAAATAATTTTAAAATTTAAAATAATTTTCAATTTTAATTTTTTTTAATAGTAATTTAAGATTGTTGGATTGATCAGATAAGAATTAAGAAAAGAACAAAGAGAATTAGAATGTCTCTTAATTCTTATTTTATTAAATCCATTTGACACCAAGATTTAATTGATTTTTTTTCATGTTTGTTTAATTGATTTAAATTTAAGATGTTAATGATTGTTTTCGTTTCTCTCCTATGAATTTTTAATTTTTATTTCTTTTGTGTGTTCATAAATAAAATTATCCATTTAAATGTTTAAAAAAAAATTTATTTGAGTATTTGTTTGGTCCATTAACAATGTTTTACAGCTTTTATTTAAATAGCTTCCTAATTAATTAGCGAACCGCCTGATTTTGTCTCATGCATTTATGGAACTTGTTTTCCAGTTTAGAAATTCTAGCGGGAGATTTTTTTTATGATAAAGGTAAGTGATATTTAGTTATGTATATTTTCGGACTGTTGTAAAACACATGTTACCATGATTTTGTGTTTGTGAATTTCAACAATAATAAATTTATTTTGGAATTTATGACCTTTCATCCTTCATCAAGTGTTGGAGGGATTATTATTCCCAACAGTAAATATTAATCTAGCCCCATCAAAATATTATATCAACATGTAAAGACTAACAATAATCAAACGAAGAAACACTGTCTCATATTAAAGATTCTGGAACCTGGACAATTGTCATTGAACTCTGAACTCCTTAAAAGGACGTTGCAATTATTTTCACTTTTAGACTTGTTAAGTTTGTTACTATTATTATTTTGTAAATCTCTAGTTACTACAAAATTGAAGATCGGAACTGATATCGAAGATGATTTAATCTTATTTAACATAATTATGGAAGTTCAGTCGTCATTGTTAAAATACAGGACTTTCAACATTTAATATATTATTGATTAATTACTATAGTTCCTATTTGCGTTTAGTCAATTCAACTTATTAAACAGAAAGCACGCTGCAGATTATTATAACATGTAATGCCACGTGGGTTTAACAAGATTTAACCAATAAACCCGACCATGCAATAACGATACGGTTTGGTGTGGTTAGTTTTAGAAACTGTTGTGTTTTTCGGGACTGAGATTATTGCCCTATTTCCAAATCCTTGTCAAATGTGTGTAAAGTAAATTGTCTATTGAGGTACTCTGTAAATAGATTTACCTTATGTTTGTCACATCTTACCCACGGTTCTAGGGTTGAAGTGGTTTGCCGTGTTGGAGGAGCAAGAGTTACAGGTTTTTTCTTGGTCTTTAAGGGTTTATACATTCATTATAGAGACATATGGATAAATACTGTAAAGTGCTTAAACAATGCACATAGTTTTATTTTTAGCTACGAAAGTAACGTAAGACTCTATACCAGATCGTGTGAATTAAATTGAAGCTAAACTAGAGCAATAAGTCTACAAACATACAATTCTATAGATACAACAAATTGTCTGTGCTTAGAAAAGAAAATGGAAATTACTCCAAAATTATTTTAGTCACGAGTTGTAAATTATAAATGGAATGAACTGTGTTGTAATCTCTGTAAAGTAAAACCACCTATTTTAAACAAAAGTTTAGGTTCAAGTAGTACATTTTTCAATGCGATGTATTCAGATTCAATTTTTTTGACATAGACAGTTTACCATAATACACAGAATATAGAAAGATTATAAACATAAATAAAATATAATATTACAACTTGTAACTAGGATCGTAGCTCCTAAGATAAAGTAATGCTATAAATCTGTTTACCTCTGTATTTGCGAGTGCAAACCTTTACTACCTACTACTTATAACTAAAAAGTTGATTATTATTTAAATAGGTAAGTCTAACTTGGGTAGATATTGTGGTGAATGGCTCACAATTTAGAACAAGACAATTTTGTAATTACTAAAACAATCAAGAGCTTTGTCTCAAACAGAAGAATAAAATTCCCAAATATACATATTTTTTTCTTTATCGCCGTAATAACAATAATATTTAGCCCGTATGTTTTATGTAGAGACGTCAACCTTTTGTTTTATAAAATACATAGGTTTAACTTTAATAAACCCAATTTAATACTTATATATTTTCCTTTGTTTGTTGTTATCATTAAATCGAAGGAAATATAAAGGATAACTTTATATAAATTATAATAAATTATTAATAACTAAATAACTTATTATAAATTTTAGACATATGAATTTTCTTATCAACCTGTTTCTGTTTGCTAATTCTTGCTAAAAGACGTTTATTGTCCAACTACCTTTTAATACTGTAACTAAAATTCAATTAATCGTCTTGAAAAATAGATGGATTTTCTCAACTTTATACGGTGTTCCTTATTTTTCACGTGACAACAAACCTTCATGCGTACCAAGATTCTTTATAGTCTTACAACAGCTAACTTATGTTGATAATTTTCATTTTAAAAGTGAAAGCAATGTAAAAATTTAACAAATAACTTTAATATATCTTTTTTATTTTATAGTGGATATGCATGAATAAAACAGCCTGTGAAAACAACATTACAATATTTAATTAATCAACACCCGTCTACCTTCTTTCTCATATACCTACTGTCTTTTACTTAATTTTTATTCTTTATATATTTGAAGATTGCTATGGGAATCCAGAGAATTTCCATTTTCTACCCTACAAACAGAAAGATAAACATATTAAAATACTACTTTTAAAATAAATACCATTAGCTTGTGTATCAAAAACTCTAACATAAAAAGTAAGATGGCAATCAATAGACCCATAAACCAACCAAAGAATACTCCACGTAAGTGGTTCAATTTTAATACAACCATTTCAGTATTTTCTTCGATGTACGTCTGCGTAGCTCCATTTGATAACAGCTTGATTGTAAGTCCACTTTCAACTATTCTACTGATCAAAGTATTTAAACGATGCACAATATAATGGCCTTTCCTAGTTGCAATTGATATCTCGATATCTCGCAAACCACTATAGTAGATAATATCAACCATCCGTTTTTCTCTCGGGTACATTTTAGTTAATGTAGTTATTTCAATATGCGAACTGTAGTTGCGATGGTGTACAACTTGCTTCAAATTTCCGTAGATATTATTAGACGTCACTATACCACGCTGCCTTATTTTAAGAAACGATTTTCTGTTCGAAGTAGAAATAAACGGTTCCACCGCTGAAGTAGCTAGTACTGTCAGTTCAGAATCTCCAAGTTCATCTAATGTTTGCACATGACCTTCGAGTAAGGCACGAGCTAAAAAACTGATTAGATTTCCTTGAAAGGCAATATTAAGATGAATTGAACCTAATAAGAAACTAAGTATTAGAAATCTTAATGATTGGCCGTTTGGTAGAGCGTTAATTGGGTTGCACATTAATAAAGAGAAAACCAAAATGAAGCATTTCCATTCGTTGTGATCTTTTCCGATTTTGACTATTAACCACCATGTACCAGAAACGGCTAGAAATGTTACACATATTAGGTACCAGACATAACTCTGAAAAATGTAGGTGATTAATTTAAGGCTAACAATCTTGTCGCCTTTGGGAGTAACCCAGACAAGTCTATCTCTGTATATAGTCTTAGTAAACTCGTAGATTTCATACAAGTCTACACTATTCGTTAATCGTGGATTCAAAGGTATTTCTTCCTTATAAGAGTAAAGAACATCTGTAACATTTTGAACAATGTCAAAAACTAAGTTTGCTTTTAATAAGTTTGCAGTCCAAGATATTATGTGCGTAAAAATGGTAAAGATAGGAGAGACATTGTAATCTCCCTTAAATGCATGTGGCAAGGTACTGATCACTCGTAAAGTACATCCGTTCAATGTCCTTAAATGATCTGGAAAAGCAAAATAGATTTTGCAATTATTATGTAAATTTTGTTCTTTTAGTTTAATCATTTTTCCACACTTAGTTTGACTAAAGAAGAAATCAGAGTGATACAAATTGAAATTAGATATAACCATTGCATTGATTATGTCAGAACTCCATAGCAATTCAAAACACTCTTTCGGATGCTCTCTTATAAGGTTTACAATTAAGAAATGTCCTCTGGGGCTCTCGCTATCACTCCATAAGGTGCTATCTTTTAAACTAATGATTGTATCACCAAGAGTATTGCACCCTTTTATATAAATAATAAAATTTTTATATACATAGCTATTAGAGTTGGCACGAACAGAATAGTTTTTGGTCACATTTAAAATTATTTTGGGATTTATTACATTCGTCAAAGCTGGCAGCAAATGGGATCTGTTAGATATAAAAACCAGAGTATCTTCTACGAGAAACAACTGCTGTATTAAATTAACAAGGCAGTCATGCTGTGATGCATTTATAGCAGTAAATCGTGAAAGTAGACATACCTTACATTTTATAAAGAATGTTAAGAACATAAAGCATATTATCATTTGGGTCATGGTACTACGACAAATAATACAATACGGGTAAAGTAAAGTAAAAAGTAGTAGAAAATAATTATCTTGAAGTGTTTTATTGGAAAATTGAAGTGCCATTATACTTTGGATAAGTAACATTCAAATTGCAGGTTGTGGAGAGTAATTTAGATCTTTCACCACCGCTTAAAGAACAGTCCATTTCATTATATTAACAAAGAAAAAAAATTTATCTTAATAATCTTGAAATTGATTTTTTGGGGAAATAAAGGGCGGTTCTGCAAATGATAAAATATGTGCAAGAAGTTCTCATCAGTTTCGGAAGAACGGTAGGTCACCGACCATACAAGTCATCTATCAAAGAGAGAGGAAGGGCATCAAAAACAGGAATATGACATTCGTGATCGACATGAAAAAAGTTAAATGTAAGAGAAACTTGGATAATGGATTGCTGAAGGAATTATTCGAATTAAGAGTTTTGTCAGTTACACTAAGTGAACTGTTAGATTTCGTCTTTTGTTTAGATCTTCCGGAGGTCGTTAAAATTTACAATTTAAGAGGTGAGAATAAATGATTGTTCAACTGATTATAACAATTATAACTTGCTATCAAAACTGCACTCATATCTTTTCAAAAATCATATGAAATGATTTAGACAAATCAGGATTACTAACCAATTTTCTGACCACTTATTTTGCTTGACCTCGACCAACAGTATTTATTATACATCTTACCAAATAGTCAGAATGCTATATCGTGATAAACGGTTTCTTTCGTATATTGCACTATAGTTCGTCTCAAAGTGAGTATCCTGCGTACTAAAGATATGCAATGCTAACTTTATGAGAATTTCACTCTGACGTTGCCAGTTTTATGCAGTGAGCGATGATGGCCTTGCCTATCTTTCAAACTAAACGGAATCCAGGAGATCTGAACATTTTAAATTTTATGTAATTTACAGATCTCTTTTGCTAGTCATTTTACATAATACTACATTATTTATTTCTAATAATAACATCAACTTTTATCTTTTTTCAGTAGTAGTAGTAGTATAATAAAATGTGCATTAAATGATCATTTACTTTTTTGTACACACAATAATTACACAGCCACACAAAAAAAGGGTCCGGGCCAAGGCACCTGACTGGTATATTCCCATGTAATTTTCAGCGCTGAATCCGAATCCGGGATCAGAATCCCCGATTTACCTCAGGTTTTGTACATAACCTCAAAAAAAGCCCTAAAAATGTGCAAAATGATATTTCACGTAAAAATTTGAAATGTCCCCCTATTCTCATGTATTTTGATGCGCTGAAACCGGATAGGATGATGAGACTTTCTCTAACTAGCCAAATCAACGCTTTCATCCCATTTCTCCCCCCATTTCGCGGTAGAAAATTTATTTATGGTAAAAATTTCAAATATCACTATTCTCATGTATTTGGATGTGCTGGAGCCGAATATGATGATGAAAAATTCCTTCAACTAGCCAATTCAACGCTTTCGCCCAACTTCACCCCCCATTTCGGGGTAGAAAATCCATTTATCGTAAAAATTTCAAATATCCCCCTATTCTCATGTATTTGGAACCTGAATATGATGATGAAAAATTCCTTGAACTAGCCAATTCAACGCTATCACCATTATACCCCCATTTGGGGATTGTAAATTGGATATTCTTCACCATTCTTATGTGTTTTGAGACGCTGGAAGTGAATACAATCATTCAAAACTCCATCAACCAGCCTAATTAATATTATAACATCAGCCTACGCAATATTATCTTGCATGGTAAACAGTTCCCATCTTCATTTGCACTACTATGAAGGTTCACCGATCTTTTCTTCATTTCACTGTAAAGTTAAATATTCACTTCTACTTCCTGCTGTTGTTTGCTATGGTATCGCTGCCTTTTATTTTCGAAGGAACGCAGTAGAGGAGGTCTTTTGCGCTTTACTCCCCGTGCAGGTGTTTCCCTTTTTAAATTCCAGCAGTAATCACCCATCACATTGATATGCCACCTTCCCTGGTATCTACGTTCCATTTCCTTGATATCCTGATGGAATCGTTCTCCCTGTTCCTCACTATAATCTCTAAGATTCCCTGGAAAGTAGTCTACATGAGAATTTAAGAAATGTAATTTTAAATTCATCAGACAGTCTAACTTTAAAAAATTCTTCACCATTTCTGTTACTACTTCTTTGTAATCCTCACTCTTCTTATTTCCCAAAAAATTTTCCACCACATTTCTGAAACTGCACCAGGCAGCTCTCAGTTTTATTCATTTTTGTGGTGAAAATTGGATCTCTCAGCATTTTCCTGATATCGGGTCCGTTAAAAATTCCCTCCTTCACTTTCGCATTAGAAATGTTTGGAAACATTTGTTCAATATGATTGAAGCAATCACCACATGGAGGTACCCTGGTCGCAAATACGAAAAACTTATAAAAAAACCTGATGCTACGACCGTTTGAAAGAATTAGATAAACCCAGATATAATTTCATGCAGTGAAAAAAATCTTGGCTTCTTAAGCAAAGTCTCATAAGCGATTTCAGTCGAGTAATCATAATTTGTTAACAAGTTCGCTGCGGCATAAACACCCGAGGGCACATGACGATGCTTTT
This sequence comes from Agrypnus murinus, assembly GCA_929113105.1. Taxonomy (NCBI): domain Eukaryota; kingdom Metazoa; phylum Arthropoda; class Insecta; order Coleoptera; family Elateridae; genus Agrypnus; species Agrypnus murinus. The sequence continues at coordinate 131,675,640 of OV816027.1, read as the reverse complement.
CTTCAATTTTGAAATATTTGAACCTTTAGAAAACAATGTCAAAGTTCTTCTGCTAAAGAAAACTATCTGAAATTCAGTTAAATTGTTACTACCAAAAATTGTAGAATTATGAAAAGCCATTCATCCATTTGGTTTCAGAAACTCGTAAGCGCCTCAAAACACATAAGAATGGCGAAGAATATCCAATTCACAATCCCCAAATGGGAGTGTGATGGTGATGAAATGGGGTGATAGCGTTGAATTGGCTAGTTGAAGGAATTTTTCATCATCATATTCGGTTCCAGCACATCAAAATACATGAGAATAAGGGGATATTTGAAACTTTTACGTTAAATCTCATTTTGTTCATTTTTTGGACATTTTTGAGGTTATGTACAAAACCTAAGATAGATCGGTGATTCTGACTCCGAATTCGGATTCAGCGCTTAAAATTACATGGGAATATATCGGTCAGGTGCTTTGGCTCGGACACTTTTTTTTGTGTGGCTGTGTTATTTATTTAAAAGTTTAAAATAATTCCCGAAATTTCCACGAACTGCCCGATTTAAAATTTTATTATCTATCATGTGCCCCTGTGGTAGGTAACTTTAGACAAATATCGTCAATTAAAAATACTTAAGTGTATATAGTTTAGTGTGGTAAACTGGTCAATGTCGTTAATAACCGACCATTATCGTTATAGCCCATTTAGGTTGGTTAAAGACGTTAAAAATCGGCCAGTGACGTAAATATGCAATGAATGTGGACAATGTTGTTTAATTTTAATACTGATAATAACATTGACCGGATATTATCGTCAATGGCCATCTATAAAGTAAAAAGTGTGAAAAATAAAGACAGAAGATGATACATTTAAATATGCGTTTATTAGGACTTTACTGACAATAAGAATAATTCTGTTTAAACATTTTTGTTACTACAAGTAAGATTTGCATGGCATTTAGAGTTACACATAATGCCATCATTGCGACAAGCACATTCTTTGTTGTTTCATCCAGTTTTGCATTGGCACCGGTTGTAACCTTGGCCTCCTAATATGTTACTGCTTGCTGCTGCTTCCCTTAAACTTATCCAATTTTCTCTGACAAAATCAGGTATATTCACCAATTGGAGTAAATCTTCTGCTTTAACTCGGGTGCATCGGTGCTTCAGAAGCCCTTTGTCAGTACACAGTTCATATCACGTATCCTCTTCATTAGTAACTACTACCAGAATGTTGCTTGAACTACCTCGAGCACGATCCACGTCCGGAATTGGAACACAAACAGTTGTTCCTACGTCAACTTCAGAAAACTTCTCATTAAACAATTTTATCATTTTGTTTGCTTGTTTTTCCAAATATTCCCTTGCCAGTTTCCTAGCACTCACTATGTTCTCTTGTTGCTTGCAATTTTCACATATTCCATCTTGATTCACATCTTCGCGTAGAAATTTCATTGAGCAAACACCGCACTCCATTACAATATTTAATTCAGAAAAATTTACGGGCAGATCTCTAACATTAATATTTTCATCAACTTGGACAATAATTTCACATTCACTTAACTCCGGCTCATCTGTACTTTGAACGGTGTAACGGTTCGTTTTTCTTCAACTTCCAAAAAATATAATTTTGTATGCATAAATGATAAAAACACCTTAGTGCGGTCCTGCACATTTTAGTATATTTTAGTCGAGTTAAAAGTGCGACGATATTCAGATTTATTTGATGTTCTTTTAAAGACCAGGGGTCACCTTTTCATGTTTTTTACAGATAAATCTCTTCTAAAAAGATCTCGTAGACATCATTTTAATGTATTTGCAGTCCTTGTAAAATATCAAAGGTTAATTTTGAAGTGTTCCCATGGTTCTAGAAGTTATCTCGCAGGAAAGAACCTTGATAAAATTTAATTTATAAATATTTTAATGAATTGCCGCTTTTCTTACAAAGGATTTCAGTTCTTAAAATGCATCTAGCTTTTATTTATGGCTTCCTGAGCATGTCTATTGGCGAATTTTGTATAAACAAATTTGCCCCAATCCCAGACGTATAAAGTGCAGCTTGCGGCCACGTGTTGAGTGTGGTGGCTTACGCGGCAAATTTTTGTTCTAGAATCATTTTGAAGCTTTCTTATCCTTGTTCCTCATTGGGTAAAAGAAAATTACGCTGTTTCGCCATAGGTTAGCTTAAAATCTTCCCTCTTTTCAATATTTAAAAAAGTAGTACAGATTCGCATCTAAAAAGCTCAGTTGGGCAGTGGGTCTCGTACCCTAAAGTTGCGTCCAGTCGGACGGCGGGTGTTTTATCCCAAGCTGGTGGGTTTGCCCCAGCATTTTGTTTACCGTGCTATTATCGTGTGTAAGCGATTTTACATTTAAATAATTATAGTCGAGTTTAGAACAACACTACCTTAAGTGTTATACAGTACCGATTTTGTTAGAAAATTAATCCGGTGGAGGATTATTCCGCAACTTTAGTTTTAGTGCAATGTTTGTTTAATGCTAATCGACAGTGAATTTTGGATTAAATACATTAACTAATTTAATTAATGAAAAATTAATAATAAGAATACGTTACATGTTACTCAACAAGTAAAATAACTAACTTCGAGCAACATTCAAGTAACTTAATCATCGTTCCCGTTAATAGTAATAATAATAAAGAATTTATTACTAATAGCAATTATGACAAAAGTTAAATGAATCTCGTTAAGATAAAATAGTTCACAATTTAAAATAATTAAGTGTTCCCGCAATGTTTCCGCTTCAGTTTGCAGTTTATGTGATAATTTTGCGTTATGGTCATTTTGTTGTGTTGTAGTGAAATGTTTTCAGCCTTCTGTTTGTGCTAAGAAATTTATGAAAATGAAGGAGATTTGTATTGGGTATTTTACGTTCTTGTTTATGTAAGTTTAGTTATGTTTAATTTAATAGCTGGTTTGGGATTCCGAATTATTTTTAGAATATGATGAATTACTATTGTATTATATTTTCATTTGTGTATTGTATTTTCAAATTTTTTATCTTATTCAATATATAGATTTCAGATTCAATTATCTTATGATATAGTTTGGCTCAACAAATTGCTGATGGTTTTCTCAATTAAAATTCAATAGTATCGTTTGATAAGTGTTTGATTAAATTAACGTCAATTTTAAATGAGGAATCTTTCCAAATTGAAATTCTTAGATTCTCTTAACATCAATTTGGTGGCGCCCGACATATTTTTTTGTTTATTCCTGATTTCATTAATTAATTAATTAGAAGCTTTTGGGGTTAACACCCTCTCCTGTATTTAAATTTGCATAATAGAGAACTCAACAGCCGGAGCATTTAGTACAGTATTAAGTATTAAATATTTTGTGTTAAGAAAGTAATGTTATAAATAACGCCTGATCGTGGGGCATTTTTTTGTGTTAGAATAAGTATGTTTCATTGTTGCCCACCGCGGGGCTTTGTTTTTAGAGGAATTTAAAGGGTTATAACGGCCACGTCTAATAAAATTTCTGGTACCTTGTCGTTAACAGTATCGTCCGTATTTTCTCCAAAGTCTTGTATTAACGTTGCTATACTTTCTTCTGAATTAATGCTAGCAATCGTCTTGTGGAATACCCTAAAACTTTAAACCAACCTTAGCAGGGCACCCAAACATTGCCGCGAAGGGGTACCTACCTATTCCTAAAAATGATTCAAAAATATTATTTAGTAAACGTCACTTTGTAGTATTATGTTTAGTTTACTTGAGTACATACCTGTAAGAAGTGCACGGTTCTTTTGAAATTGTATGAATTTAAGTACCGATGGCCAGTTAGCAGACTGATTTTTGGACAACCAAATCGCCAACATTTCCTCAATATCCCTGTTTGCCATTTCAACAGAGCCTTGGCTCTGTCTATGGTGTGGTTTACCGTCAACAATTTTGACATCCCCACATAGCATGTAACTCTGTTATTCCAGAGTTTACGAAATCTTTTCCATTATCTGAGTGTAGAATGACGGGTACACCAAAAATCGGGTATATCTCTATTAAAGCAGATGCCACTTCATTGGCGCTCTTTGTTTTTAGAAGTCTCAATTGCACAAATTTTGTTATGTGGTCTTGCTAAACCATCAAATGAACTGAAATTCATTATAACTTTGCGATTGCATGTCGATTGTGGCCAATGTTGTATTGAAACGTATGAGAGGACGTCTTTAACCAACCAGCTGGGCGTTAACGTCATTGGCCGGCCATTGACGTAAATGACCAAAACAGCCGACCATTAACGTTGTATCCCGGTCATTTACGCGATTGTCCGTATTTACCTCTTTAACCATAACATATACACTTCTGCTGCAGTTGGAAAATGACTTTCTAATTACTGCTATAATGAGTGTAAGGAATTTGTAATTTTGGTTGCTATCAACTGCAAATACTTTATTCTAAGTTATTCAGTAATTAAAAAGCAATTTCAGTAATTCATGTACAGAACATGTTTATTAGAAGCCATTGTTTGTTCTTCGGAGCACGTTAACATTTTTGAGTTTCGATTATTTGTAATGTTACGGGTTTGTTGTTGTTATTATTTCTTGGCTGCTGCTGTTGTCATTGGCTGTTCGCAATTCTTATTTTCTATTGTTGGTTATTGTTATTTTTGATGCCTTATCTTGACTGCAAAATGGAAGAAAATTGGTAAACAAAATCGTGGAAAATCCCTGGAACTTCAAGAGAAGCAGATGCTAGTGTATATTATGAATTAGTAATTAGAAAAGTATCAGAATTGAGTAATGTTTGCGAAAAGACTCTGATTCGCGTGCCACAGGAATATGCATCACCTGCTGGACTACAATCTTCAAAGAGAAGACACAAGAAGCGGAAGATTGGTATTTCTCGTGACTACAAGTACGATGAAAGTGTCAGTAGCAATATTCGTAGACTAGTGCATACAGTTTTTCGTAACAATATACTGCCGACAATAAACTCCATATTGATTGTTGTAAATGTCGACGGAACGTTGCACAACTTTTCACGGACCCAACGTGCGGCTGCATCCGACTTACAGATGGAATAGCGCAAATCCCACATTTGTGTCACAGCTAAGAAAAAACTACAGAAGACCTTAACCAGATCTGCCGGTACCAGAACTTGTAATACAATCAGTAATGAACTAAAAACCTAAAAAAAGAATGACGTCATCGGTATTATAAGGTTAATAATTTGCTGATACCAAATTTTATAAAATGGGTTTTAATACTGGTTTAGTAAATGTATTTAATAAATAACCGAAATGTACAAAGTCCTTTTAATCTCGTTGCTATAGTCATCTGAATTATTGACTGTAGGCTGTTAAACAGGACAGAACCCGTTGATTGGATCTACTCGTAGCTCTGTTATTACGCAATCCATATTTATACTTAAAACCATTTTCGATGTGATAAGCCTGATCTGCCGTTTAATGCGAATCTTTAAATCCTGTATATCTGTAGGTTGCATCTTGTACACTTTACTTTTCAGATATATCTACAAAAAGAAATCAAGTTGCGTTAAATCAGGAGATTTGGGTGGCCCTGCAATATACCCCACTCAATAAAACTTGTTTTGAAAGATTCTGAGGTTGAGCTCATCCTGTTGAAACCAGATGTGTTGATGCGAACCTTACAATATTAATTTTAGAAGCAGCTGTTGCGACGCTCTTCGGTGACGTTCTGAGAGGCCGGACGCCTGCTATGTCCGTCCGTCCTATAAGGTACTACTTTTCTCAGGCGCCAGATTTTATAGAGTTTACTCTCTGCTAAATCCAATAGGGTACCCTTTGACCCCATCGGAGCCAAGGTAACTTACAGTGGAGACACGGTACTCCAGAGGTCTTATAAGGGTGCACAGCAAAACTTGAAGCAGGTAAGCAAAAGCCAAGCAAGCAATCGGATTTACAGGTTCTAATACTAACCCTCGGTATACTCGGATAACCCCAGCCAAACCAGCGGGAAGGATAGGAATACCAGGATACCGGGGTTAGGGTAATTAGTTGGGGTGACAGGGCGGTACGAGGGAAGAGGGGACCTGCACCACGGTCCAGTTCGGAGGTGCGGCAGAAAAGAGAGAAAAGGAACCGTCACCACAGTCAAGCGCAGTAGTGCGGCAGAAGAAAAGAAAGAGGAGAGAACCGGCACCACGGTCAAGCGCAGTAGTGTGGCAGAAGGAAAGAAGAGAAAGAGAGAAGAAACCAGCACCACGGTCAAGCTCGGTAGTGCGGCACAAGAAAAGAAAGAAGAAAAAGAGAGAAGGAACCAGCACCACGGTCAAGCTCGGTGGTGCGGCAGAAGAAAAGAAAGAAGAGAAAGAGAGAAGGAACTAGCACCACGGTCAAGCTCGGTGGTGCGGCAGAAGAAAAAAAAGAAGAGAAAGAGAGAAGGAACCAGCACCACGGTCAGCGCAGTAGTGCGGCAGAAGAAAAGAAAGAAGAGAGAGAGAGAGAGAAAGAACCAGCACCACGGTCAAGCGCAGTAGTGCGGCAGAAGAAGAGAAAGAGAGAAAGAACCAGCACCACGGTCAAGCGCAGTAGTGCGGCAGAAGAAAAGAAAGAGAACCGGCACCGCGGTCAAGCGCAATGGTGCGGCAGAAGAAAAGAAAGAAAGAGACGGATGTCAGTAAAGGAGAGCGGGCTGGTGTAGCGGATATTGGTGAATACACTAAGCTAAGCTCACCTGTGTATTCTCGATCGGACCCGTTGTTGATCTTGTTGTTGACTAGGCACTTCACTTTCACTTTCGAGTTGAATTTGTAGTTGCGAACTACCAACTCATTTAACCGTAACACGACCCCGGCTTTTATAGGCGACAAGCGTGCGCGCGTCACGCAAGGAGGGCGGCCGGACAGTGGGGGATCAACGGTGGGGGATCTGAGTAGCCGAACTCGGTTTACGGCAAGGTCGCGCGGAAACTTAGAAAACTTCAAAATTAAATAATACTCTTTAACAATAATTATTAAACGAAATGTTCTAATAAATTAATAACTTTGTTTAACATAAAATTAAGAAATTAGTTTCTCTGGTAGAATATTGCTACTTAATTTTTAAAAAATAGATTCCCTTTATATACTATTTTGGGAAACAAATAAATTCTCCCAAAAAACAAAAAAAATTTTACATTTCAGATTTTATATAACTCGATTGTTATTTATAGAGTTTCAATAATCTTTTTATGTAATTACATTAACATTATTCAACCCTTACATTAAAATGTGTATCAAATATGTGGTTATAATGTTACTCTACTTACTTCCACTAAAATAACTTAGCAAACAGCTTTAAAATTATGAAAACTACAAAATTAAAATATCTCGTTAACATGAATTTTATGTTACAACTATATTTCAACGGTAAGCTGATATACATTCGCATACATATTCAATACAACATATTTTGTCTATTCCAGATAATTTCAACATTAAAACTGAACTAATCTTTATTAAGTTGAAACAATGCATAAATGATCCCCAAATCGTTAAGTTATGAGAAAAGTTATCTATTTTCTATAAAGATCTGGATTTCCTCATATCCTTAACTGCTTAAAGAGTTTTTGTGTGAATGTTAGTCTTAATTAACTAAATTTATTTTCATTAAGAAACCCTTTTTCAAAATTTATTTTTTTTAAGCAAGGTTAGGTACTAATGAATCGGGTAGTTATAGAATTACATAAAATCTGCCTATTAAATATTATTGTGAGTAAATTCTCCCTAGTATGATCAAATATCATGACAATATGTGTACGTACGCCTAAATAGAAAGAGGATAAACATGAATAAGATACAATAAACTAACAGTTATATAAAGAGTTGGGACACTGTCATTTTTCTGCGATGTTTTAAATTTGTGCCACCGAAACAACGAAATCTATGACATGTTCACCTTGTTTGATTTATTTTAATTGATCTACCTGATAATTTGTTTAATTAATAATCAAGTACTGTAAATCTCTTACTTGGCGACTTATTATTTATAGGTTTGGTATTTGTGGTGTATATTTTCAGCTATCGAGGAGCCATTATTGAGAAAAGTTGACCATATTGGTAGTAGTCGCAAATGTGTTGTTCTTTTCAGATTTTGGCGGCAAATACTAAAGCTATTTTAGACGATTCTTGGCGCCCATTACAGAAGACCTTTACAGCAGTGGCGTGCGGTGAGAATTTAGGCTAGGGAAGCAACCACGATTTTAATTATAATACACCTAGGTACAGGCGCCGATTAACGGGGTGGGAATAATCCCCCCCCCCCAATTTAGAAATAAGTTTACATAGAATAAAAACAAATAATGTTTGTTTAATTATTATTTATTAAAACAATTATTTTTCCAAAGATTTCCCCCTCAAAATACTTCTCTGGATCCGCCCCTGCTAGGTACAATAAAAAACAGTGTTATAATTATTAAGCTTAAAAGTTTTTCAAAGAATAACTTTTACACATTATACTTATGGAATTTGTTGACTATCATTCTTTATTTAAAAAAAACTACTACTACGTATCAATTTTCCGGTCTTTCTTAGCAAAATACCGGTACAGGTTTTAATCTTTGTTGTTAAATTTGAAAGATCTGGTTTTGATCTGCCTTTCTTAATAATTTGTAATTTCTCTCCAAAACTGTATGCGAAAAATTCCTTATTAATAATTTACAAACTGAACAAAAAATCGTCCCGATTCGGCTATATCGAAGGTACTCGAACCTTTCACCGAAGCAGTTGAATTTGCAGTCGTAACGATAATGCAATTTTAAATTTGCATACAGGCAAACTAAATAGAACTATTTGTCTTTAAAAAAATACAACTTATAAATTAAAATAATAGAATGCGACAAAATACAGTCTCATTCGCAGATTTACATTACTTAAGTAACACTAAATCGAAGAAATAACCAAATTATAATAAATAAACAATTGGGAAACGAAGCACAATAAAAATTACGACCAATGTTAACCTGCCAAACAGCATTCGTCTATTATAACACCCCGCGCTCGCTGATTCACGCCAAGGTTAAGAGAAGAGCATTTGTAATGAGTGCTTATATTAAGTGTATGTATCACATTTGAAACGGTATTACCTTTCCTTGCAAGTTTAATGAGCCTAATTTAAAATAGTACTCTAAATAATTATACTTTTTGCTGTACAGAGTTGATATTGAGCTTTAATTTAATAAATATTTCAATTTAAATAAACGATAACCATAATTTTACAAAAGTATTTTTGTTAGCATTGTTTTTATTTTTAATAAATTCTCAAGGCAAGCATTGCTTCCATTGCTTCCATGGACCACACGCCACTGCTTTACAGAGACCCTCGACCTCACACTAGTTAACTGGCAGCCGACGGATTTAACTGCGGTTAAAGGTTGTTACCGTTTCCCAATAAGCAGTCTCCATTTTGTGGGTAACAACGTATTGTTTATTTTTTAATCAGCGGTGTACAAAACTGAAAATATATTTCTTATTTACTCTGCAATATATTTATAGAATTTAATTTTTTTTAATATTTATTTATTTTTAAATAATACTTGAGATAAAATAATGGTTGTAAAAATTTTGTGAACTATTTGATTTGACAAATTTGTTACTAATATCTCACCAAATAAAGAAAGAAACGAAATACAGTGTACTTATACCTGTCATATACGATATAACAGACCAATAAGTAAGAAATTGAAGAGAGAAGAATTTCCATTGTTCCAACTCTTATAACAACGGATAATATTTTTATTTAGGAACTCTAATAAGTAGGACTAACTAAGATATATTGTTATGGTTCACAGTTATGTAACTGTGGTATTTAGTTATTAATTATTTAATGTTTATAATTTTGTTATTACAATTAGTTTGTTATGGTTTTTCTTATTAAAAATTTAAAAAAAATTGGCATCTTTTATTTGGGTTTATATCGAAGGATATGTTCTTATTGTTGATGAGTTTATTATTATTATTATTCAATTAGGTATCATAGAAGGCTTACAGCAAATTTATTAGAAGATTGAAATTTTGTTATAATCAAGTAATCTTATTATGTTTTTGTTAATAAAAGAATGAATGAAAATAAAATGGCAGATAAAAAGCTAATTTGTAGAAAAAAATGTTATTAAAATAGAAACCAATAATATCTTTACTGGTAAATAGATTAATTTTATTACAAAACTAACTTTAATGTATTACTATATAAAACATTAAAATATCAATAATAAAATAAATTAAATGTCAATATGCTGAAAATAATTGATAAATAAAAATTGGTATGAAAAATGATAATTATAATTATTTCATAAAAAAAGGGAGTTTAATGGTTGATAATTCATCCTTCAAATTGATTTTATTTGTGATTTACGAAGATAATTATAATTATTAGGTGATACATGTATCTTCCATGACGTTAGTACATAAAATAATTCGGTTATTTGCAACAAGATTTTATTACCTTCCTTTAATTCGTTCCATTCAAAATAAAATTCCAAAAGTTCCTTCAAGTTATGAGATCAGCCTGTACACCAAATTAACACTTCACTTTTTGCTTTATTTCACTATGATTGTTTATTATAATAATTATTAAGAACTTATAAAAACTTTGTTGACAGTTAAGTGACGTAAAATTCACCAACATAAACTCAAGATTTTATCAAAATAACGTACTACCTGACATGACTTCTGCTCTGTATGGAAATTCAGGAGAGAGTAACCAGACTTTCGTGCTGTTTTTATAATAATTGGAAAGCAATTGTCAATCGCTAGTGATTTTGCTAGTTAGGAACTAGATTAAATTAGTAAGTTACTAGAAACAAAAGAGTGTCTTTTACACTAAAATGTTCATAACCACATTGTTAATAATAAATTAAAGTAATTGTTTAAACAAATGTCATAAAACGAAAGAGGAGAAATTCTACTTTCTAACAATACCTAATATTAATGTCCTGTTGCAAAATCAACTCCAGGATTCAATAACAATCATTTTGAATTTCCTCACAATCATTACTTCATAAAAATTCAAATAATAACATTTCAACATGTTGCTACATCCTTTTCTTATCAGAAGATTAATCCTAAGATTCTATCAAACAAAAATTACATAAATTTACATAAATTTTGACACCAAAACTATAAATATTAACTAAATTTTAATATTCTAGTAGACCAGTGTAGTAGTGTGTGTACTTCATAAATTGAATCAAATTTAATTATTAATTAATTATTTTGTTTAATCAAGTTAAATCTATTTTTTTAAATTAAAGATTCAGTCACCTGTCAGTTAGGCAACACATCCTGCATATATGCATTTCTGTCCTACTCAAATAGGTTATATCATAACAATAGCTACTTTTAGAAAAATACCATTAGCTTATACATCACACACTCCAACATAAACACAATGCTAGCAATGAATAAACCCATAATCCAAACAAGGAATACTCCAAGCAAGTGACTTAATTTTAATACAACTATTTCAGTATTTTCTTCAATGTACGTCTGCGTAACTCCATTTGATAACAACTTGATTGGAAGTCCACTTTCAACCACCCTACTGATCAAAGCATTTAAACGATGCATAATGTAATGGCCTTTTCTAGTTGCCATTGATATCTCCACATCTCGCAAACCACTATGGTAGATAACATCAACCATCTGTTTTTCTCTCGGGTACATTTTACTTAAGGCAGTTTCTTCAATATGCGTACTGTAGCTGTGATGATAAACAACTTGCTTCAAATTTCCGTAGACATTATTAGACGACACTATACCACGCTGCTTTATTTTAAGAAACGATTCTCTTGACGAAGTAGCAATAAATGCTTCAACCGCTGAAGTAGCTACTACTGTCAGTTCGGAATCTGCAAGTTCATCTAATGTTTGCACAGGACGTTCAAATAAGGCACGAGTTAAAAAACTTATTAGATTTCCTTGAAAGGCAGTATTTAGATGAATTGAACATAATAAAAAACTAATCATTAGAAATCTTAATGATTGACTGCTTGGTAGAGTGCTAATGGGATTGCACATTAATAAGGCGAACACCAAAACGAAGCATTTCCATTCATTATGATCTTTTCTGATTTTTATTATTAACCACCACGTGCCAGAAACGGCTAAAAATGTGACACATATTAGATACCAAACATAGCCCTGAAAAATGTAGGTGATTAGTTTAAGGCTAACAATTTTGTCACCTTTGGGAGTAACCCAAACAAGTCTGTCTCTGTATATAGTTTTGGTGAAATCGTAAATTTCATACACGTCTGCACTATACGTTAATCGTGGATTTAAAGGTATTTCTTCTTTATAAGAGTAAAGGACATCTGTGACATTTTGAACAATGTCATAGATCAATCTTGCTTTTAATAAATCTGCAGCCCATGACATGATGTGCATAAAGATGGTAAAGACCGGAGATATGTTGTAATCTCCAGTAAACGCATTTGGAAAGATACTGATTACTCGTAAAGTGCATCCTTCCAATGTCCTTAAACTATCTGGAAAGGCAAAAAACATTTTGCAATTATTTTGTAAATTTTGTACCTTTAGTTTAATGATTTTCCCACATCTAGTCTGACTAAAAAATAAATCGGCGTTATACAAATTCAGATTAGAGATGACCATTGCATTGATTATGTCAGAACTCCATAGCAATTCAAAACACTCTTTCGGTTGCTCTTTTCTAAGGTTAATAATTAAGAAATTTCCTCTGGGACTCTCGCTATCACTCCATAAGGTGCTATCTTTTAAACTAATGATTGTATCACTAAGAGTATTGCACCCTTTCATATAAATAATAAAATTTCTAGACACATAGCTATTAGAGCTGCCACGAATAGGATAGTTTTTGGTCACATTTAAGATTATTTTGGGATTTATTATATTCGTTAAAGCTGGCAGCAAGTGGGATCTATCAGATATAAAAACTAGAGTGTCTTCTTCGAGAAACAACTGCTGTATTAAATTAACAAGGCAGTCGTGCTGTGATGCATTTATAGCAGTAAATCGTGAAAGTAGACATAGCTTACATTTTATAAAGAATGTTAAGAACATAAAGCATATTATCATTTGGGTCATGGTACTACGACAAATAATGTTTTTTATTTATTGTGGATAGTGGATATCGTTACAATACGGATAAAGTAAAGTAGAAAGTAGTCGGAAATAATTATCTTGAAGTGTTTTATTGGATAATTGAAGTGGCATTATACTTTGGATAAATGACATTCAAATTGCAGGTTGTTGTGGGGAGTAATTTAGACCTTTCACCACTGCTTAAATAACAATACATTTCATTATAATAACAGAAGAAAAAATTATATTAATAATCTTAAAATTGAACTTTAACGAATTGACGTGTCAGTGCCGTTTCCGCAAATGATAAAATATGTGCACGTATGCAGTTCTCATCAGTTGCGGAAAAAACTGTAGACCACGAACCATACAAATCATCTATCAAAGAGAAAGAGAGCTCATCAAAAACAGGAATATGACTTTCGTGATCGAAATTTAAATAAAAAATGAAAAAAGAGATTATTCAGAGTACTGTTTGATAGAAGACAGAAAAAACTAAAATGTAAGTGAGAATTGGATAATAAATTGTTGAGGGAATTATTTGAATTAAGCAGATTCGTCAATTACACTAACTAAACTGACTGGTTTTGTCTCTTGTTTAGATCTTCCGGAGGTCGTTGAAATTTACAATTTAGGAGGTGAAGATAAGTGATCATTCAATTAATTATAATAAAACGTTTGTTATCAAGACCATACTAATACCCTTTCAGAAATCATATAAAAAGAATTTGACAAATTAGGGTTACTAACCAATTGTCTGACCACTTACCTTGCTTGGTCTCGACCAACAAGCATTTAGTATACATATCACTAAATAGACAGCACAGATTACATCGTCATGCATTAGAGGGAGGTTAGATGTTCGTATGATCTCGTTGTGTAAAGCCTTTTCAAAATACTTGCTAGCTAATACTAGCTTGTTGGAGGGGGAAAGTGTATTAAAGTTTTTTTTTATTGTTGGGCTGCTACTACTACAAGGCAAGAACCGAGACTTTCTTTCGCTTTCATGTTTTGATCGGTCGACCAGTTTATATATTGTCTCCTTCGAAACTCCGTAGAGCGTATCACGTTCCGGTTGCACATAAAACGTCCAATCGTCCCACACATGCTTCTCGTATTTAGCTAGATTGATTAAACTGCACACTTGATAACCGGGAATAATTCTACGGATGGCATGCTTTTGTAAATGCTCATAGGGAGAAACGTACTGTACTACATCTAAACAGTATGTCTTAATCTTGTGAGGAAAATAATCTTGCCAGGTACAGAATCCAAAGCTATATTTAAAGTAGTGAACCCAAAAGACTTTTGAAACTAACGCTCTACTATCGAAAGTAAATATTCTGACCCCTGAGTTTGAATGCGCATAGCAAAAAACTAACAGCTCAGATTAATTTAAAGAAAAACAGTTAGATAGATAATTTATTTTTGTATAAAATAGTAAATTTGTAAAACTATCTGATTTTAGATTTTTGAATTTTTGCTAATGTTACAAAAAGTCGGGGTTTTAGACGTTTTCACGTAGAGCTTTAATAATTAATATTTCAATAACTACTCGATTGGTATATGAATGCAGTGTTTTATGTATGTGGAATTTTTTCTAACTTGATATCTATATTATTTCTTAACTTATTCTATGAAATGGAAGATAATCGATTTTGGTGTTCTAGTGCCTTAATTAAAATCTTTTTTTACACAAGATAGTATTTTTTTAATAAAACTACAAACACGTCAAGAAATTTCAAAAAATTCACGAAATTATTAATAAATAATTCTTTAAATATTATTTTACAAATTAATTAAATTTCAAGATTTCTTAACGTATTTGTTGTTTTATTAAAAAATACTATAATTTTGTAAAAAAAAAGATTTTGATTAAGGCACAGAAGACCAGAATGTATTAGCCTATATTCTACAGAATCACGTGAATAATTCTGTCGAGTAGTTATTGAACTATTAATTATTAAAGACACGTTTTACGTAAAACTCTCCAAAACCGGACTTTTGTAACATAATTCGCGAAAATTCAAAAACCTAAATCTAGATAATTTTACAAATTTACTATTATTTTATACAAAAACAAATTGTCTATCTATCTATTTTTATTTGAATTCAAATAAAATATGCGCATTCAAACTCAGGGGTCAGAAATTTTGCATTCAATAGTAGTTGGGGAAGTGGCGACATATGTAGTTGAAGAACTATAGATGGACTGAGAACATGATATCCGGTAAAGGGTTTTTTTCGTAGATTGCACTAGACGGATCACCGATTCTGCAGATCCTATCATATAAGGCCAATCAATTCTGACAATCAGAAATGAGAAAATAAAGGTTCGAAGACCACTCGGGATAATAACGCTGCTACTATTAGCTACAACTATTAGTTTTAGACGTTTTCACGTAGAGCTTTAATAATTAATATTTCAATAACTACTCGATTGGTATATGAATGCAGTGTTTTATGTATGTGGAATTTTTTCTAACTTGATATCTATATTATTTCTTAACTTATTCTATGAAATGGAAGATAATCGATTTTGGTGTTCTAGTGCCTTAATTAAAATCTTTTTTTACACAAGATAGTATTTTTTTAATAAAACTACAAACACGTCAAGAAATTTCAAAAAATTCACGAAATTATTAATAAATAATTCTTTAAATATTATTTTACAAATTAATTAAATTTCAAGATTTCTTAACGTATTTGTTGTTTTATTAAAAAATACTATAATTTTGTAAAAAAAAGATTTTGATTAAGGCACAGAAGACCAGAATGTATTAGCCTATATTCTACAGAATCACGTGAATAATTCTGTCGAGTAGTTATTGAACTATTAATTATTAAAGACACGTTTTACGTAAAACTCTCCAAAACCGGACTTTTGTAACATAATTCGCGAAAATTCAAAAACCTAAATCTAGATAATTTTACAAATTTACTATTATTTTATACAAAAACAAATTGTCTATCTATCTATTTTTATTTGAATTCAAATAAAATATGCGCATTCAAACTCAGGGGTCAGAAATTTTGCATTCAATAGTAGTTGGGGAAGTGGCGACATATGTAGTTGAAGAACTATAGATGGACTGAGAACATGATATCCGGTAAAGGGTTTTTTTCGTAGATTGCACTAGACGGATCACCGATTCTGCAGATCCTATCATATAAGGCCAATCAATTCTGACAATCAGAAATGAGAAAATAAAGGTTCGAAGACCACTCGGGATAATAACGCTGCTACTATTAGCTACAACTATTACCACTAGCTTTAGAACGGGCTTGTGGTGATAAATCCAATAAAAAGCACGTTTGATGTTAAGGATATATGCAGTAACGCAATGATTTCTATTTACGAGAATCTTGAATTTCCCCTATATATTTTTATATGATTTAAGAATACTCTTATTATAAAGGTTAATAACGCGTGATTTAAATAAATAAATTACGTAAATACTTAACTAACTTCAAAATTACGTAATTAAGTTGGGCGCTAAATATAACTTATAATGAACTTAGAGTGTAAAATATTAACGAAAATCTTATTTCAGGGCGATGTGGATTCTCGCGGTTGTAAACTATAAAATATAAATTGAAAATTAACAAATTAATGATTGAATCTAATACATACATTTTAATTGACACTTTCCTACCTTTTCTTAGTCGAACCAATCCTTTCCGTTTCTGTTGATTTGTCGCAGATTTTTCTTCTATACTATTGACATGAATATTATTTTAACAAATTAAATATTTTTCTACGTTATATTTTGCTGTTGTTTCATCATTCCATAAAATAAAATTTTACATTACTTTACATAAGAGTTTACATGCTTTTTAGAATTATTGGGGGGGATTAATAGTAGCGTTACGTAATTATCGAAGGAGGGTTCAGAGTAGTGTTACGAGGCGTTACAAGGAGGTGGGGGTACCAAGTGTCTTCTAAATATACGTTACATAATTTCAGGACGATCCCTTTTTTTGAGAGTGAGAAGAGGAAAATCTTTAAAAGATACCTGACAGCCCGTACTGTTAGGCATGTACGATTTCCACGTACTAAAAATCTCTCCTCTTTCCATAGCTATGTATCTGTAACTACCAATGGTATTACTTCGGGTGGATGCTACACTTCTTGCCGTCTCTTGCTGTTCTTTATGGGCTAGCTTCTATATTTCTCTGTTCTCTCTCTTTGATAGTCAAAATTTTTCGAATCGTGTTTGCCACAGTATTCCATTTATCCTCGTTTTCTAACATTATGTCTATTATATTTCCTGTCGTTAATTCTTGTCCCAGTTTTTCTATTGTCCTATTTCTTATTTCTGTCCATCTTCTACAATTTAAAATTGTATGTTCTGCCGTATCTATTTCTCCACAGTACAGGCATGTCCCACTTTCTCTTATTTTAAATCTTTGAAGATATTCGTTAAAACATCCGCTGTGTCCACTTAGAAATTGTGTCAGTTGGTAATTCACTTCTCCGTGTTTTCTACTTAACGATCTTCCTGGGTCTCTTATTACCTTCTTACCCCACACTGCCCTTCCATCTTCTCTTGCCCATCTATTTACCCATTTTCTAAGGATATTATCCTTTATTTCTTTCCTATCTTCCAAGTTCGTGTACAATATTTCCCGTTCAGTTACTTGTAAATCAATTGGCATAATGCCCGAAATTACTAGGACTGCATCTGTTGATATTGTGCGACACGCACTGCAGACTCTTATGGCTGCACGCTTTTGTATTCTTTCCAGTATAATTCTTGTATTTTTTCCTTTCAATGCTGATTCTCAGATTTGTGATGCGTATAGTAGCATAGAATGTACGACAGAATCCAGAACCTTTCTTCTACTTGCTTTTGGCCCGCCGATATTTGGCATTAATTTACTCAAATCTGATGATTTTTTAGATATTTATGTTCATCACATGGTTTTTCATTATACTGTTTCTACTAAAGATTACCCCAAGATACTTAGTGTACTCTTTGCTGTTTATTTGCACGTCATCCAACTCCAGTTCTATCTTCGTACATTTCCACCTTCCTTCCAGTATAACCACCTCTGTTTTTTCAGCTGCTAATGAAAGCCCCATCTTTTCAATCTCTCTTGTTATATTTTGTAAAACCGCATTTGCTTTGGCTATTATCTCTGTTTCATTTTTTGCTTCTACCAGTATTGCAGTATCATCCGCGTATCCTATTACTTCTATTCCGCTAGGCACTTCAATTCTGATAACCTCGTCATAAAAAATATTCCAGAGGAGTGGACCGAGTACAGATCCTTGCGGTACTCCCATTTTAATGTTTATTTCCTTATTTCCTACACTTAGTTTTCTATCCTGTAGGTAGCTTCCAATAATTCCTTTTGTATGTACTTGCTAAGATTTATTTTCTTAAGTCTTTCCATAATAATGTCCCATCTTGCTGTGTTGAAGGCGTTTGCAATATCAAGCGTGATAAGAATGCACAGATTTCAATTTGAGTATGAACTTTGCCTGATCTTTTCTATTTTTTTATTATCCTCGTCATTGCATCTATCGTCGAACAATTCTTCCTAAAGCCATATTGATTTTCAGATAGGTCCTCTTTGTTTTTAAGCTCTTCGTTTATTCGTTTAGCTACTAAGTGTTCTAATAACTGTCCCATGTTATCTAACAAGCAAATAGGTCTGCATTTTACTTCTGTATCATCTGGTTTTCTTGGCTTGCCCAAGAGAACCAAATTCGCTCTTTTCCATAGTTCTGGAAAGTACCCCTTCTTCAGCGTGCCATTTACTAGGGCCAATATACGGTTAGGGAATGCAGCAACAATCGCCTTGATCATCTCTGCGTTTATTCCATCAGGTCCAGGTGTTTTACGGCATTTTAGTTTTTTACAGCCTCATTTAGCTCTTCTATTGTAAATAATGGTATATCTTCTTCTCTTAACACTAATTCTTCACATATATGTCGTTGATCTTGTTGGAATAACCTTTTTGCTATTACAAGTTGTTCCTTCTCCTTTAGCTTTATGGGTAGTTGCAGCCGCATTCTCTTCGTTACTATTTTATATCCATTCCCCCATACATTACCGTCTATTTCTTGGCACAGATCTTTCCATGCTTTTTCTTTTGCCATGCTTATCGTCTTTTTAAGCTCACTTTGCGTAACTTTGTAGGCTTGCTTCAGATTTTCCTTTTCGTGAATGTTTAATCCTTTTGTTTGCTCCTGTACATTTTCTTTTTGCATTCAGGCATGTTTCTCTAATCTCTCTTATACTTTCGTTCCACCAGTATATAGATTTTCTCTTTTGTTGAGCCCAGTTTTTTTTAAACCGTATCTGAGGCATCCTTTATTTACATGTGTTTCATCTCCTCTCATTTTCCGAAATTCTTTTCCTACTGTATCAATAAAGTTTGGCATTTTTAATTCGTTTACTTGCCATCTTATTCTTACCGGGATATTTGTGGCTTCCATTTCAACATTAATCTCATAGATTATATCTTGATGTAGGTTAACCTCATCTACCACTTCCCATTTAGATACATTTTTGGAAATATTCTCAGTCGTCATAGTTACATCTATGTATGATTTACTACTGTTCCGGATAAAACAAGGTTTTTCTCGATTATTCTGTATGATCAAAGAGTGTTCTTCAATTAAGTCTAACAGCTTTTGCCCTCTCTTATCTTCTACTACTCCTCCCCACACTAGGCTCTTTGCATTAAAATCACCCGCGATCAACATTTCTTTTCTGTGTCCTCTTATACTTCTTCCTAGTCGATGTAAGTATGCTTCATATACAGGGTGTCCCACAATGCTGTTTACACGCAATATCTCTCTTATTTGAAAAGATAAAGAAATCAACCAAAAACTATTGTGAATGACTCAAAATGGACCTTCAGAAAACATCCTTAAACGCTGGTTGCATAGCAACGTTTCAGAGATCATGCCAACTTGATTAAGTTTTCAAATTGCACCCTCTGTTTTTTTCACGGAAAGGTATTTTTAACTTCATTCTGCATACGGTAGTATGCCTTACTTAATTATCTAATGTGCATTTAGGGGTTGAAAAAAATATTTTTTATAAATTGAATTTATCTGAAACTTAAAACAAATGCTCAAAATGCCCTCCTATGGACTCTACACGGGCTTTAAAGTGGCTCAGTAGTTCCATTGTAGACACGGCTCTAATCATATTTTTGAATAAATAACTTAGTGAATATGAAGTGTACAATTTATAAAAAATATTTTTTTCGACCCCTAAATGCACATTAGATAATTAAGTAAGGCATACTATCGTATGCAGAATGAAGTAAAGAATACATTTTCGTGAAAAAAAACAGAAGGTGTAATTTGAAAAATTAATCAAGTTGGCATGATTTCTTAAACGTTGATATGCAACCAGCGGTTAAGGATGTTTACTGAAGGTCCATTTTGAGTCATTCACAATAGTTTTTGGTTGATCTCTTTATCTTTTCAAATAAGGGAGATATTGCGTGTAAACAGCATTGTGGGACACCCTGTATATCTGTGCTAATGTTAGGCGAAATATAACAAGAGTATATTATAATGCCTTCTAATTCTATCCATGTATAACCTATGCCCACATCCCTGTCCTGATCCGTGAACCATCCCTTCTTTTCCATGTGTTTTTTATTAGGCTCCGCAATTATTGCAATGTCTATTTTATTTTCGACCCCTTACACATTATTTATGACTTACTTCAGAAAGTTTTCTATCTCTTAATTATAGAGGTCTGCTCTCTTTAACAATCAAGGTCGAGTGTTTAGATTAACTTTAGATATTGAAGATACTAGTGGTCACTTTCCTCTCTTGAGCAAGGAGTCATAAGAATGTACTGCGTGTCATATCTATGCACGTGTAGCATCTGTAAGGGATTTAATTGGACTTAACGTTTTCATTACCGTTTATTCATTACATCATTACGTCTAGTCATTATTTTATTACGTTTAAGTACCAAGAGATTTATATGAAGTTTCTACACTTACTTACAGATGGTAAAGATCAAAATCACCCAAGCGGCCCGGAATCGACTCCGGATACCGCCAGATCTGGTAAAGGTTTTCTGCAGTTTTTCTTAGCAGTGGCACAAATGTGGGATTTGCACTATAGGAACTGTTAAGTCAGTTGCAGATGCACGTTAGGCCTGTGTAATAGCCTAAGTAATAATCCTAATAGTTATAATCGCCCCCACCCTCTCGCACATGTCTCATAGCTTCTGGGGTCTGGTTCATCAGGAAATGGGTAGTAGCAATTATTACTATTATTATTAATATAAAAGTGTGTATAGCGACAAGCAACGCTAACAATTTTACGAGAACCATGGACAATTTCAAATCATAGCATTTACAAAATAAAAGACATAAACCATCAACAGAATTATTTATAATTTTATTCTTCGATTGGCAGCTTAGTTGCTGAAAGGCGGGAATGACTGGCCAGAAAAAGTGTCCAAACTCTACTAATTTTAAATATTTAGAGAGGCTTTCCTTAAATTGCAGAGGACTACTAACACGAATATGTGAAATACAAACGATAATCAACTAAAAACCTTATCATGCCGATGACGTCATATCCGGTACCAGTAAAATGTTCTAAACTGGGTTCTGATACTGATTTCGTAAACTAGAGGTCGAAATATACAAAGTCATTTTAGTTCCATTGCTATAGCCATAAGCTTTTCCGAATGATTAAATGTAGACTATTAAACGGGACACCGTGTATAATAGCTATAATATTGTAACGTTATTTTTAAAATAATAACAAAAGTGCTGTTTAAATCGTCTATTAATAAGAAATATTTATTTACAAACACTAATGAATACACTATAAATTAACGCTATGATTATAAACCATTAAAACTATTATTTACAGACTATGAATTTCTAATACAACATTTATCTTCACATTTACTATTTATTTCGTGATACACAGTTAATGACTCGCTGTTGAATGATCCTCTTTCATCCGCGAAGTCGATTTTATACCCTCATATAATCGTACCAGAAGCCGCTAGAACCTACTATGTATTTCTGGAAGGTGCTAGATAAACCGCGTCTGGTTTACATACTTGGTGCGATGCGTCATTCTCTCGAATGCTGTAGAATATTCCATTTGTTGTGTGAAGAAGAGGTTCTTTATTTTTCTCTCTTGTTACAATATAATAAGGTCGAGAAGTAAAGAATAAATTTAGTATTTTAAAAACACTTAATATTTATGAAATAAATAAAGATTAGTAAAAAGTTTCACAGTATTTATTAAAACTAGGGAAACCTCGTCAAGACATGACGGTCAAAAGCATTGAAGGATTTTCCTATATACAACATTCGACGTGTGATTACAATCCTTTGGATTTTCATGATCATGATGAGTGATTATTTAAATAAACGCAACCAAACATAAACAGTTGAAAATTATAAGCCTAGCACTCATCTCTCCCAGCTTATCCTCCTCTCTTCCGACGTATATGCCTCTCTGGCTTACCCCTCCCCAATGGTTTATTCTACATAAATACATACATACGGAAGTTCTACCTTACGAAATGATAAGAATAAAATCATCAAAAATCGATCTTGTTTAAAACATTCTTGAAAACGTCTATTAGTAAATATTTCAAAAACATGTACATAAACATAGTGTTGGCAAATTTCCTGCCTTTTCTTCAAACAACATGAAACCACTCTGAATAAGAAATTGGCATCAGCTATTATTTGTATAAGTCGTCAGTTCATAATTTTAAACTATGCGGATTTTGTTTACGCTTATTAATGATGGAAGTGGGCGGCTGCATTACCCTTTATATTAAGCGAGAGTACTTACAAAACTCGCCACCGTGGAAGGTGAGGGGGCGCCCCTAGTGAATGTCCGATTCGCCCGTCTTAAATTAAACATTTTAGTTTTTCAAATTAAAAATATAAACATTAAAAAATATAAAAATTAAGTAGTGTTGACTAATCTATACAGCCAATGCTTTAATTTAAAAAAAGAAACGCGTAAATCGGCCTGGTGGATCTCTTAAACGAACTGGAACAAAAAAAAGCCTTGTGTTTTAAATATATAGATATAACCTGACAATATTGTTTCGACAGCTAAGCTGTTATCAAAGGCAATATAAATATAAACACACATAGCTAAGGTAGATACAAAAATAGGTAACTAGCTAAAAAGATTTAAAAAAAATAATAATAATAATCAGAATTTTTTAATTTTTTTTAATTTTTTTTTTATTTTTTTATCTTTTTATTTTTTTAACTAGTTACCTATTTTTGTATCTATCTTAGCGACGTGTTTGCTTATATTTATATTACCTTTGATAATGACAGCTTAGCTGTCGAAACATTATTGTCAGGTTATATTTTAATAAATACTGTGAAACTTATTACTAATCTTTATTTATTTCATGATTATGGAGTTCCACAAAGTAAGGCTGGAAACAAAATAAACTTAATATTTAACCGAAATTGCTCGGACCCGTTGATTTTATTTTTTTCTGATGTTATTTTAAACACATTTTTTTTATACAGAGTGTCTGAAAACCTGGTCTAACATCATTTTTAACATTCAACATTTTTTTTATAAATTATATCCTATACCTAAAATCAATTTGGTTTTGAGTTATTAACTCACTTAAACTCGAACAAATAATTTAAAGAATAAATTCTAAAATAAAAGATTCTAAAACCCTTTCTAGAAATGGTTTTCTTTTTGTATTAGACCTATTTTAAAAATATGCATTAAAATACAGTAGTTTCTTTTTGTTCTTTTATTTAGAGCAACCTATAATGAGCAATGGAAAGTTTATTACATTTTTTGATTTGACATTTGTTAGTGAATATGAAAAACAAAATACAATATATGTGTAGAACTGGCCAATAGATAAACAAATTAAACATATAACATAATTTTATTATTGTTTATAATGTAGTTTTGTTTTTGAAGAGTTTTTAATGTTAGGTTCTTTGATTTAAGTCTCTCCTCGTTTTCCTGTTTATGAATTAGATATCTTGCTATGTTTCCTTGTGTTAGATAACTGTTTGACACAATGAGAAATTTTATTTGTGATCTGTCAAAATGTATTTTAATACCAAACATCAACCTCTACTGATGTTAAACCACTTGATTATACGGACAGGTAAGCTTCTACTTAATTACTTAATGTGAAAGAATATTTGAAAAAGGATAATTTTCTTTTTTAGCTATGATGAAGAAACACTCACCAGCACTTTACCAGCAGCTTTGTAATCAAGTTAGTAACTAAATTAATTTTTTATAACCCTTTTTTTATTTATTTTTGTTAGAGTATTTAACCTGATATAATAATGCACTTTTAACAACACCGTATCTGGTTGATGATGCCTTGGACCTCTATGTCTTTGTTTTACTATGTTTTTCTTTCAGAACTGTCTTCACGTTCTTACCGACGCGACGCATGGTACGATATACGATAGTAGTTATCTTTTGTAGTTTCTTTCTACTGAGAAGGTTTTATATGAAAAACACAAGTAACTTTCTTTATATTTTCTATCAATTTTTTATTGGCCATGTATGCTTATTTATCAATGCTAACAGGAACTATTTACATATTTTATACATGTTCTTTGTCAGGGGCGGGTCCAGAGAATTGTTTTGGGGGAAAAAATTTTGGGAAAAATAATTGTTTTAATACATAATAATTAACCAAACATTATTTGTGTTTATCCAATGGATACTTATTTATACATTTGGCGGGGAATTCCCCCCCCCCCGTGAATCCGCGCCTGTCTTTGTACATTTTAATTCTTGTCAACCCTTTTACTTAATTTTATACGAATTAAATGTATTTTTCCCATTTCTCAAATTAATAAAAATGTACCTCTCTTATTTATTATTTCACCCTTACTAACTTATTCTTTCTTAAAACGCATTCAATGTTTCAGGTCATCCTTCTCTCAACATGTATTGAAATGTATATCCTTTTAATAAAGATTAAAAAGAACGGATCTCAATGAGTGCGTCAAAATGGGCAGAACTTTACTATCTACATTATTATTAAGAAACTGATTATTATTTAACGAAGTAGAGAACTAACTAGGGTAAATATTCAAGTTTTTGACACATCATCTGCCTTTTTTCTCATATACCTACTGACTTGTACTGAACTTTTAGAATAGATATATTTGAAGATTGAGGTGAAAATCCATGGACGTCCCATATAAAACTTACATTTTCTAACCTACAAACAGAAAGATAGACTTATTAAAATACTACTTTTAGAATAAACACCATTAGCTTGTGTATCACACACTCTAGCATAAATACTATGCTAGCAGTGAATAGACCCATAATCCAAACAAAGAATACTCCACGCAAGTGACTCAATTTTAATACAACTATTTCACTATTTTCTTCGATGTACGTCTGAGTAATTCCTTTTGATAACAACTTGATTGGAAGTCCACTTTCAACCACCCTACTGATCAAAGCATTTAAACGATGTATAATGTAGTGGCCTCTCCTAGTAGCAATTGAGATCTCCATATCTCGTAAACCGCTATGGTAGATAACATCAACCATCTGTTTTTCTCTCGGGTACATTTTAGTTAAGGTAGTTATTTCAATATGAGCGCTATAGTTGCGATGATAAGCGACTTGCTTCAAATTTCCGTAGACATTATTAGATGATATTATACCACGGTGCTGTATTTTAAGAAACGATTTTCTAGACGAAGTAGTAATAAAATCTTTCACCGCGGAAGTTGCAATTACTGTCAGTTTGGATTCTGCAAGTTCATCTAATGTTTGCACAGGACTTTCAAATAAGGCACGAGTTAAAAAGCTGATTAAATTTCCTTGTAAGGCTGTATTTAGGTGAATTGAACATAATAAGAAACTAAGCATTAGAAATCTTAATGATTGACTGTTTGGTAGAGTGCCGATGGAGTTGCACATTAATAAGGAGAACACCAAAATGAAGCATTTCCATTCATTGTGACCTCTTCTGATTTTTACTATTACCCACCACGTACCAGAAACGACTAGAAATGTTACACATATTAAATACCAGACATAGCTCTGAAAAATGTAAGCAATAAGTTTAAAACTAACAATTTTTTTGCCTTTTGGAGTAACCCAAACAAGTCTGTCTCTGTATATAGTCTTAGTAAAATCGTAGACTTCATACAATTCTACCGTGCTCATTAATCGTGGATGCAAAGGTATTTCTTCTTTAGAAGAATAAAGAACATCTGTAACATTCTGAACAACCTCAAAAACTAAGTTTGCTTTTAATAAATCTGCAGTCCAAGAAATGATGTGCATAAAGATTGCAAAAACAGGAGATACCTTGTAATCTCCCGTAAATGGATTTGGGAAAAACCCGATTATTCTTAAAGTGCATCCTTCCAATGTTCTTAAAGTCTTTGAAAAACTAGAATATGTTTTGCAGTTCTTCTGCAAATTTTCTACTTTTAGTTTAATGATCTTCCCACACTTTGATTGACTAAAGAAGAAATCTGAGTGATATAGGTTTAGGTCAGAAATGACTATTGCGTTGAGTACATCGTATCTCCATAGTAATTCAAGACACTCTTTTGGTTGCTCTTTTATAAGGTTTACAATTAAGAAATTTCCTCTTGGACTCTCACTATCGTTCCATAAAATGCTATGTTTTAAAATATTAATTTTATCACTAAGACTATTGCACCCATTTATATAAATAATAAAATTCCTATATATATTACTATTAGAATTGCCTCGAACAGGATTGTGTTTGGCCATCTCTAAAACTATTTTGGGATTTATTACATCTGTTAAAGTTGGCAGCAACTGGGATCTATCAGATATAAAAACTAGATTATCGTCTTCGAGAAACAACTGGTGTATTAAATGAACAAGACAGTTGTGCTGTGTTGCATTTATAGTAGCAAATCGTGAAGGCAAACAAACTTTAGATTTTGTAAAGAATGTTAAGAACATAAAGCATATTATCATTTGGGTCATGGTATGCTACTACGAAAAATAAGCATTTGTTGTTTATAATGATAGTGGGCATCGTTATAATACAGAGAAGTAAATTATTAAATTGATTATAGAGTTTTATCAAATAAGGCTCGAAACAATAAACACAATACATGTTAGGAAATAATTATCTTGGGGTGTTTTTTTATTGGATGGAAAATGGAAGTGTCATTACTTTGGAAAAAAACATTCAAATTGCAGGTTCTGCGGAAGTAATTTAGGTCATCACCATTTATTACTGTTTTATATATATATATATATATATTCAACTTAACAAAAATTAATATCAACTAAAATTTATATATAATTAATTTTAGTTGATATTAATTTTTGTTAAGTTGAATAATGATTTTACATTAAATAATATTTAGAATGCAAATTCATATAGAAAAATTTATCATCGACTCTGCTGGGACTCGAACCCAGGACCCTCCACTGTCTAGGTGGTATCTCTACCAACTGAGCTACAGAGTACGACTACCAGCATAGCGAGAAATTTTCCATATGAATTAGATGTTAAAGCAGACATACAAAGTAACTAGATATTTTTTTGAATATTATTAATGAAGATCAGCAAGTCGCATGACAACAACATCAATATTCAAAGAATCTAGATTATTTTTAATCTAATTAATTAATTAATTAATTAATGATTATGACTCAGTAGACAGTTCTCTGTAGCTCAGTTGGTAGAGATACCACCTAGACAGTGGAGGGTCCTGGGTTCGAATCCCAGCAGAGTCGATAAATTTTTCTATATGAATTTGCATTCAAAATATTATTTTATATATATATATATATATATATATATATATATATATATATGTATATATATATGTATATAAATAATGGATTGTTTTCGACCGTACAGTATATATATAATAGAATTGGAAATATCGGGTATGCGGTCTGTAGTAAAATCTTTTTATTTTTTACTCAATATTTCGTCGCTTTTTTGCAACTTCTTCAGGAGTAAACTACAAGTTAAGCCGTTAAGGATTAATTATACAATGAGTAATAATTATAAATAAACTATAACTAACTTACAAAATTAGATTAACTAGTCTTTATAAAAACAGGTTCAAAATAGCATAAAAATAAGACATAATATGTTTTTGAAGTTTCAATTTGACATTTCATTAAAACTAAAAAAAACAAAGAAAGCCAGTTTTAACAATTTTATACTAAGACTAAAAACTATAAAATATACAAATTTTGTTGAAAGTTTGTAGATTATATTAGATTTAAAATGTTACTGTAAATGTTACTTAATTGGTTTATATCCGATTTATAGTTAATTGTGTTTTGGTTTTTTCTAATGTGGTACATTTCAAGAAATAATCTAGTTTTATAATGAATTTCAAGTTCCAAAATTTTAACATTTCTGTAATCAAAATTATGTCCAGTTTCTAAATTGTGATTAACAAGAGCACACGAATTCTTTCCCAAGCGGCAATCACTTTTATGTTGGGTGATCCGCTGTTTTAACCATTGTCCAGTTTGTCCAATGTAACACCCTTGACATCCCAAACAAGATACCTCATAAATAACATTACTGTTATATAATATTGGTGTCTTGTCTTTGAGTTTAGAAAGTAATTTAGAATTTTTTAATAAATTATATTTTGCAATTTTTATATTTTTAAATTCCTTAAACAGTGATGTTACCGAATGAGTTAAGTTGCTAATAAAGGGGATTTTTTTAAATTTAATTAATTGTTCATTAGAATCATCAGTAGGGCCGTCGTGGAAATTAGAGTTATAGATTAGTTTTTTTAGTAGGTTTTTTGGATATCCATTGTTTGCAAATATTTCAAAAAGCTTTTTTAAGTTGTTATTTATGAAACTGTCATCACTTATATGTGTAATTCTATTTTTCATTGTGATAACAGTGTTGTATTCTTGATTCTTTGGATGATTTGAGTAATAATTTAAAAATCTGCCAGATGCAGTTGGCTTTTGATACCAATCTAAAATTATTTTGTTTTGAGATCTTATTACTTTAGTGTCTAAGAATGGTACACTACATTCTTTCTCTAATTCTATAGTGAATTGAAGATGGTTGTTAAATGAATTGAAGATATCTAAAGTTATTTGTGTACTATCAAACGGAACAGCACAAATAATGTCATCAACGTATTTATAAATAAATGGCAAGTGGAAGGGTAAGAGAGGAATAACTTGATCTAACAAATAATCTAATACTATTGTAGCCAAAATAGGACTTATCGGGGATCCCATTGGAGTTCCAAATATTTGACGATAAAATTTATTATCAAAACTAAAATATGTATTATGAATTATAAAATTGATGAGTGTTATAAGACTGTCCTTTGACAGTGTCGTAAATTCCTTGATTAAATCCCATTTTAATTGTAAGATCTCAATTACAAAATGTAATGGAAGGTTGGTAAAAAGTGATACTAAATCTAAAGAAATTAATACATAATCTTCTGGTAAAGTCAAACCATTAATGTTATTAACAAATGAAAAGGTGTCCTTAATATTATAATCAGTTTGATTTTCGAAAGCATTTTTTAAAATCTCAGCTAGAAATTTAGATAAGTTGTACGTAGGAGAGTTAATTGAACTTACAATAGGTCGAAGAGGTACGTTAGGTTTATGAATTTTAGGAAGGCAATATAATTTAGGGAAAGATGAATTATAAATCGTTAGTTGTTTAGCAAGTTGTTCGTTAATTTCTTTTTTAGATTTTAAATGTTTAATCAAATCATTATGGTTTTTTTGTATTGTGGTAGTAGGATCTTTAGGTAATTGTTCATAAGTAGATGTATCTTGTAATAAAATCTCTGTTTTATTAATATAGTCATTCCTGTCCATAGCGACGGTACAACCTACTAATATAGTAACAAATTTCTTACATAAGTCTAAATGTGAACAACCTTCTTCTCTTAATAAAACTTTCAAAAAAACGAGGGCTTTTTTAAAATCTCACCCTGAAGTTTATATTTTACAATCTGATAAAGGAGGATTGATAATATCCTGAAGAAGTTGCAAAAAAGCGACGAAATATTGAGTAAAAAATAAAAAGATTTTACTACAGACCGCATACCCGATATTTCCAATTCTATTATATATATATGTATATATATATATATATATATATATATATATATATATATATATATATATATATATATATATATATATATATATATATATATATATATATATATATATATATATATATATATATATATATATATATATATATATATATATATAATTGTTATTGAGGTTGAAGTCAATAGTATTTCAAAGAAAACTCTTAGTTAATAAGTACTAAGCTTTCGCAATATATTTATTTGCTTCTTCAGAGTACTGTAATATAATGTAATAAAGATGATATGGTTTTTAACATAGAAAATAATTATAAATTACTTACATTAACGTGAGACTATATAATAAAGGTCGCAAAACTTATTATAGAGATCATTAGTTATATAAAATATGAATCATCAAATATGACAATTTTTGAATTTTTCAAACACGTCAAAAAAGGATAACATGGGAAGCCATGTTAATTCTTATATACTACAATAAAGGTGAAAAGATTATTATTTTTGTTACAAGTAAAATAGAAATTAAGGGAAAATATTGTAATTAACATATGCAGATTTAAAATTATAAAAAGATTACCAATATTTTAAATGAATGCAAAAAATAGTAGTTTAAATATTCAAAGGAGATCTCAAAATAAAAACGACATCAAATAAGAGTAGAATTGTTACTAATAGTCTTAAATTTGTTAATTTCCAAATATAACAAATAATTATATATACTACTTAAGTTATGTAAGTCAGTTTTTTTATTTAGAGTATTAGCATCAACTTTTATATAAAACATTTCTAAAAATGATCTCTTTGTGAGATTGTTTTGTGTACAAAGGACTCTTGCATTGTCAAAATCCTTTGTACACAAAACAATCTCACAAAGAGATCATTTTTAGAAATGTTTTATATAAAAGTTGATGCTAATACTCTAAATAAAAAAACTGACTTACATAACTTAAGTAGTATATATAATTATTTGTTATATTTGGAAATTAACAAATTTAAGACTATTAGTAACAATTCTACTCTTATTTGATGTCGTTTTTATTTTGAGATCTCCTTTGAATATTTAAACTACTATTTTTTGCATTCATTTAAAATATTGGTAATCTTTTTATAATTTTAAATCTGCATATGTTAATTACAATATTTTCCCTTAATTTCTATTTTACTTGTAACAAAAATAATAATCTTTTCACCTTTATTGTAGTATATAAGAATTAACATGGCTTCCCATGTTATCCTTTTTTGACGTGTTTGAAAAATTCAAAAATTGTCATATTTGATGATTCATATTTTATATAACTAATGATCTCTATAATAAGTTTTGCGACCTTTATTATATAGTCTCACGTTAATGTAAGTAATTTATAATTATTTTCTATGTTAAAAACCATATCATCTTTATTACATTATATTACAGTACTCTGAAGAAGCAAATAAATATATTGCGAAAGCTTAGTACTTATTAACTAAGAGTTTTCTTTGAAATACTATTGACTTCAACCTCAATAACAATTATATTAATTAATAAAGTCAAAAGATTTCCCAACTAGTAAATATATATATATATATATATATATATATATATATATATATATATATATATATATATATATATATATATATATATATATATATATATATATATATATATATATATATATATATATATATATATATATATGCTTTTAGTACTTATACACCTCCGAACGCTATATACAGCGTACGAGTCGGACTCAAAATCCGGAGGCAACTCGTCGGTATCGGAGTCGAACGCGCTAACCATGTTATTCGGCATCAGGACACCTCCAGGATCATTTTCCACCTATTTTCAGTCGGAGTCAAACGGGACCTATTTACGTATACTTATATACATTTTAGTTCCAGCGATTGCCGTAGAGTCGCTGCGAGATATACATGTATACGCCACGCGGTTGTGTTTACCTCCGCTTGTATAAAAGCATTCAAAGGATGTTTTTGCCTCCGAATTCGCGGCAACACTGCCTAGCATATTTTTAGTTTATATTCGTGATTTGTTATGCTGAAGCCCGTTTAAAAACGCGCCATTTCCTTATCTAAGGTATCACGTTTCTGTCTGTATTTCTTAGTAAATATAATTACATCTTTTTAAATGGAAAGAATAATTATATTATATTAAAACTGTACTCTTATTTAAAATTCTTGCAAATTATTACGAAATTATGACTTATTACAGTAATAAGAATTTATTTTTAATGCATAAATCTTAGATTTGGGACAAAATTCGTGAAGTGGACCCAATTTAACAACAGCTAATGCTTAGTGATTTTATAAAATTATTGATTTATTGAGAGTTATGAACAGTAACGTTTCTACACAACGATTCAGGAAAACATTCGTTTTTAAGATACTCAAACATTAAAATCAATGTTTTTCGGCAAATCTCTGTATAAAGAAATATACAATACGAAGCAAATGTTTTTATCAAATATGATATTTTTATAAACAATAATAGGATACACAAATTTTTACAGCAAACAAAATTAACAAAATATCTTATTTTAAAGGATTCTCTTACAAATTAAGAAAATTGATAATTATGAAGAGAAACGGCAGATTTTGCAGGTGGTCAACTATACAGTGTTAATATTCTTTGTTTAAAGGAAAAAACTTTGTTGTTCAATCACTTCTGCTTCCAAAAATACTTGAAATACGCCATGTCAAAGTTTACAAGTGACAATAGGTGTTTAAATCGAGATTACCTTATTTGTTAAAATATAGAAAAATCTTATTAAGAAAAAATATTCCTAATGACATTTTACGTTCACAAACCGGGCTTGAAGAAATATCCCGACATGAAAAATTCCTTTTTTAACATTTTTTGATACACCCCCGTTACTGATTATTTTGAAATCATTAAAAATGCTTTAAAGGAGTAGGGAGGCAACAATTGCAGAGCATATTTTCTAATAATATTGAATGGTGTAGGTATTTTTGACAAATATTAAAATTATCAAAAAACAAAATAAAACTTTTTGGCGATTTTCCAATTTACAAGAAAACAACGTATAGTTTTATTAACTTTTTTAAATAATTGTTTGAATAATACAAGAGTTGTTGAAACTACTACTTAAAAACTTAATAAACTAATTCGCAAAGAATAGTACAATTTGAGGTATTGGAACCGATCAACAAGATTGAAGAAACTCTTGAAAATTTCTATCTAATAAAACATAATGACAAATTTATATCACAAAATTGAGAAGATATTAGAATGACGTAACAACAAGCTTGTTTCGTTTCCAATAATAACTTGCTAATAATAAATTCCAAAGACCTAAAGATTGTGTCAAAACTTGAGATATTCGTTAAGTACTTCTTTTTTGGTAGATCTATATCTTCCTATACCATCAATAGAATTTAAAATTTTTAAAAATATACCGGATGGCCTAGATAAAACGCTTCATACTTTGGAGTTCAATGACGATTGTTACCAACCTCAAAATAGCTGCGCGTTCGTTAAGTCTACATAATTACAATACATATTTAATTAATAGCACTTCTAATACGATATATTGTATTAGAGTTTATATATACTAGTTTCACCAATAAAATGACACTATTTTCCCTATTTTCAGTTATGATCATTTTCAATCGTGCTTTCCACTGCACAATAGCTCACGGAATAGTTTCTTGAAAATCTAAATCTCTCCCTTTCAATTCTTCCCTATTTTTAAACGGTTTCAGGATACTGCTCACTTTTCTCTGTAAAGCTTTAACTTAGTAATCAAAAGAATTAAGGTCTGGCGAATTTGAAGGCCAATGTTTGGCTGAAATAAAATTAGGACAACGTTTTAGTAAATTAATTATGAGAACCTTTAAGCTTGTCGAGAACGATGCGATGTATTGCTATCCAAAAACTATAATAATATTTATCTAGGTGCAGTCGTTCACATTCCGGAAAAAGTTGTAAATGTCTAATGAAAGTTTCATTGTTGAATCTTGTCTTGTAGATTTACAAGAAACCAGTTCATTTCAGGAAACAAAGCATACACCACAATTTTTAAAGAAAACCTGACTCGGTGTTTGTACAAGCGTAGTAGGGAGATGTTACTTTTTAAACCTCGACTGTTTGTCCGATTATGCTATTTTGCAACTTGTGGGAGCATGCACTATAAAATCTATTTCGTTTTGAAAACGCATTCGTTTGACATCATTGAACATGTACATTCGCTACAGATATGACTATAAATGTATTTCTATCGTCGTTGCATCTAGTAGGGTACAAGAATATTTTTTCTAAGTGTCTGGGGAGAAATAAATCTGCACAAATTTGAAATATGAATAATTCTTTTACTATTGAGTTTAGATAAGCTGCGATTTTTAAACAGATAACTAGATGTTCATACAACAGAATCAGCACCTTAGAAACTTTCGGTTATCTTCTCTTTGCCAACCTATAAAGACCGTAATTTTATAGGTGTCGCATCGGTTAGCATTTGGTACTAATGTTAGTCATTAGCTTGTATATAAGCCAGGAATCTGTGTGTGGGGTTCACAGGTGATTAGCTCCAGCTGATGAGAATGCAACAAACTCAAAACAGTCTGTCCTAGAGTATCACTTGTGAATTCCACACGTTTCATTTTTACTCTGGGTTAATCGTCTTAAATAGTCTTAGTAAATCTTTTATATTTTAAATTGTCAATTCCTATACGATGTTTTGTCTTTGCTGATTCACTAGATTTATAAATGGCAATTTTGGAGTTTTTAGTTACTTTTTCTTTTTAACAATCCCTGTCTTGTGGTCTCCTAATCTTTACTGCCAATTTCTCGTTTATAGTATTCATGCTATTGGTTGATTTCTGGAATTGTCAAAAAGTTGTACCGGTTTATAAGAGTATTTTTACAAACCTTTTAGTAGGTATTTGATTGTAATTTGGTATATATTTTGGAGTTGCTAATGACAAACCTTTCTTGTTGTAAATCCTACCATG
The DNA here is from genome assembly GCA_929113105.1 of Agrypnus murinus. NCBI lineage: Eukaryota > Metazoa > Arthropoda > Insecta > Coleoptera > Elateridae > Agrypnus > Agrypnus murinus. Next base: position 131,640,569 of record OV816027.1, on the reverse strand, counting down.
CTTTATTGCAATACTGAATCTTTGACCGAGGATTTGTATTGTTTGAGCAAGCTTTCCAGAAGCTGCATGTTTACAGCAGAAAAGTTTTTCAAAATTCCATGCCAAGTATAAAATTTGTCAATTTTATGTTCGAGTTAATTCTTGTTTAAATTCTTGATTATTTATGCATTAGAAATTAATTCTACTAGCTAAGTAAGCTACACTTTAAATAAAAAACCCAGAAAGTATCATAGCATTCTAGATGAATGCAAGCAAATTAGAGTTGCAACCAAATTTTGCAGATTTTTCCCCACAACCTTATGTATGGATATCTTGTATACCTTTGAGATTTATATTCACATGCAGTCATCCAGTAGGTACCTGTCAGAGTTTCTGTTGAATTTAATTATTTTCTAAAGCACCTTTTTGTCTTGAATAATCGTGTCATTGTCATAGAAATATCCGACTTGGGCGTCACAGAATTTATGCAGAATGGTGTAATCAACAAACAAAATTTGAGTCATTGGACAGGTGAAAATATTGGCAAGCGTTAACAAAAAACCTACATAGCCCGAAAGTCATTGTTTGGTACAGTGTAGGATCGTTTGGAATTATAGGTCAATACTTTTTCAAACACGAAAATGACATTCCGTTACAGTAACCTTCCAACTCTACTCACATATGTTAAAAACCTATGCTGTTCCCGGATTAAGATGCCGGGGACTACTAAATAATGGCCTGTTGTTCCAGCAGAATGTGACAACTCATACAGCTGGAAATTCAATGAAGATCCTCAGGCAATATTTTAATGGCCAAATCAATTCACCTTTTGAATATTTATCGTGGCACGTGTGGTCGATCGATCTAATTAGAATCTAATCTATTTGAAAGCGAAAGAGTCGTCTTAGAGCCATTGAGGAACTAACAGCATGCATTTATAGAGAAGTCGCTGTAATAAATGAAGGTTCACTCCACTGGGTAACGAATGTTGGTGAGGGTCACTTAAATGATCTAATCTTTAGAGATTAGGCAAATATCCACCCTGAATGCTAAGTTTCAAAGAATAGGCTTAATTCCATCCAATAAATTTTAAGAAAACTTATGGGTATAAGCTAATCGTCAGGTATGTGGTAGCTACCGTTTCTCTTCTTTCTTGTCCGACATCGGCCCAGAAATCCCTGCTTCGGATATCGCACACCACACCAACATTTTATCCGGAATAGCTTTTGCCTTATAGTTTTACATTATCTGGTAGTTCATTGATGTTATCAGATGTTATCAAAGAAACCTTCATTTCCTTTTATTCAGGAATTACCAAGAGTAAAAAATGTCTCATCATTCTTAATAATGACTCTATTTTTGGAAAAGTAGTTTCTGCTCAGTGAACAATAACATACAGGTATCCGTTGCAGCTGGATTTGGATGTACTTATTTGGAAATTTTTCCTTTTTCTGTATTTTTGATCATGTCTGGACATCTGGACAAATTGTTGACCTTGAAACATTGAATTGGTGAAATCATTTACGACTTGAGATGACGATCCTGCCTTTGGCTCTATTCATCATTCTGTTTACCACAGGTTCTTCGTAATATATTAATTCGCAGAGAGTAGTATAGTTTGAGGTTTAGGCATCCGTCCAACAAGATTATAGATAAAACTTCTATCTTATAAAATCACAGTTATAAAATTTAATGACAAATTTAAACCCCAAAACTGAAATGACGTAACAACAAGCTTGTTTCGTTTCCGATAACAACCTGTTAAAAATAAATTACAAAGTCCTAAACATTGTGCCAAAACTTTTGAGATATTAGTAAATTACCTCTTTTTTGTAGATCTAGAGCTTCCTATACCGTCAATGCAATTTAAAATTAACGCTGAAGCATAATTTTAAAAGTCTACATAATTACAATACACATTTAATTAATAGCAATTCTAATACAATGTTGGGCTGAAATAAAATTATGATAATGTTCTAGTAAAATAATTTTGAGATAATTTGAGTTTGTAAAGACGATGCGATGAATTGCCATCCAAAAACTAAAATAAGATTTATCTGGATGCACGATTTGCATGTGTTTTACGTGGGGTTCCCATATCAAAGTAGCATCCCGGTGTGTGCCCGTTAAGGTGAAGTTGTCTTGAACGTGAGAGGCTATGTATCTTCGCATCAGCATCCTTTAAGTGTAGGTCTCTAGACGATTTCTCATTTTCAGTTTCTCATGGGTTAGCGAGCGAACTCCCTAACCGAGATAAACCTCACTTGAATCTCCTCCATTCGTCTAGGCCAGACATGAAATGTCAAGGTTGTTTTACGTGGGGTACCTGTGTGAACTTACCCCCACGTTCCTTCCAGAAGGAAGTGATTGGGATACGCCCAATCAGCGCGCAAGTTGCATAACCGGCAGTCGTGCAATTGCTACCAGATTGACTCACTGGTAGGAGCGAGGTTGCCTATCCACCCTCTACTAGCTAAGTCGCGCATAGTGACCGAGCAGTTGACTTAACACGCTGCTCACCCGCCAGCACACTCCCGTCCTCTTTCATGCGGGGTGAAGTACCTCCTCCAGCAATAGGACTATTCCCCAACTTGACGCTGTTATCAAGAGGGACCACTGCCCGATCGAATCCAACCTCAAATGTGACAGGACTTGGTTTTTAAGCGGTTTTGCCACCCCGATCTACCAATTTTAGGCTTGGTGGGCCCGCGACAGAGCTTTTTTTAAGTCTACACGTTATAGACTCCCGGTGCGTACCCGAATTTGGTGAAGTTCTCTTGATAGTGAGAGGCTATGTATTCGCTTCAACTATTCTTAAGTGTGATGGCTTTCAGAGCTTCTCCCAATCACTGTACCCGGCTGCAGTCCGGATCATAGGGTGGTCAGGATAGCTCCTAAGCACATTTACCTGGCGGCTTGCAGTTTCCCATTGCCCAAAAGCGGGATAACCTCACTTCTAGTCACCGCACTAGAGATTCAGTCAAACAGCGGGTTCCTTTGGTGACCATACATGACCTCGGTCATGCAGCGGGGTCCTTGGTGACCATAAATGACCTCGGTCAAACAGTGGGTTCCATTGGTGACCATAAAGTCCCTTGTCCCTTAGGCGAGATTCGAATCCGCCCACACCGGTCTCATCTACCAGGGCTCCCCCTGATCGGTCAGAGTTACCGTCGAGAATTCTCACGAATTTCTCTACCACACGCTTTATTCTAACAGCTTCATCCGTTTCCCGTCAGCAGGATAGGGTAGAAGACAGCCAGTTCTAAGGGTGAACGTCGTGTGGTCTCCCGTCCACCCAATAGGCCAACGTCTAGGCCAGACAGATTATTATAATTTGTTTTACGTGGGGTACCTGTATCAACATACCCCCACGTTCCTTCCAGAAGGAAGTGATTGGGATAAAACTAAATACAAAGTTTTCTGACACTCCTCTAGATTCTCTCCGCCTAAAATAATATCATCTAAATAAGCACAGGTTCTAGGAATACCACGAAGAACTTCATCAATCACCGATTGAAAAATCATTGGGGCAGATACTAAACCAAAACATAACCTATTAAAACGATACAACCCAAACATGGTATTAACAGTAAGTAATTCTTTACTTTGTTCGTTCACAGATAACTGCAAGTAAGCATTGGACAAATCTAATCTCACAAACACATTACAACCTTTCAGCTGTTGAAAAATATCTTCAGCTTTTGGTAAAGGATAATGATTAACTAAAACATGCTTATTTAACGTTTACTTTAAAATCTACACATAATCTTATTGACCCATTTTTACGTGGTACACACACTAAAGGACTAGCCCATTCACTGAACTGTGTTTTACTGATAATCTGACTATTCTCTAATTTATCTAACTCCCTTTTGACTTCATCTCGTAAAGCAAAAGGTATATCATAAGCTCTATGAAAAATTGGTGTTGCATTCTCCTTTAAAGTTATATTAACAACAAAATCTTTAATTAGATTATTGCTTTTTGAAAAAACATTAGGATATCTGCACAACAATGAACGAATAAATGTTTCAGAAATATTACCTTTAAATTCATTTTTTATTCACAAAACTTCATGGTCAACCAATTTACACTCAGCTTTTTGACAGTTCTTACAGAGTATCGATGTTTTCCACTTTGGATTAAACACCTGCAGCCAGTTTCTACCTAAAAGTGCTTTTTGTAGATCATTACCTGTAATTATAATTGGTAATTTGACAAAACTACTGTCATTAAAACAAACGTCAACATGAATTATGCCAACTGTTTTCAAGTTTTGTTGATTTGCGACTGTTATTAGTGTACCATCATATTTTAACAATAGATCAATTGAACTAGTTTAGTTAATCAAATCACCACTAGGTGCGCACAGTCGGGGTTAGGTATTAAAAGTTGGACAGCAACGTTCTGTTTATGTATTTTGTATGTGAATTTTAAGAATTAAAAGACTAAGAATGGACTTAAATTGTTTACGCAACGAATTAAAAAAGCTAGGAGCAAAAATAACAGGTTCCAAGGAGGTTTTAAAGCGTCGGTAAGTTCGTATTTTAGTTTAAGTTCTATTTTGAACTATAACCTACAAATTTTAGATTGTCCACTTGGAAGGAAAAATAATTACACAAAACTCTCTTATTAAACGCGAAAGTGGTTCCAGTTGAAGAAGTAAGAAGTTTTCCTAATGATGCTTATTTTAAACCATTGAAAACGTCACAAAAGCATTTTTTGAAGGCAACCGATATCAAATCAATATTATAAAGATATATAGAAATCAACTTGTGCAGAGCAAAAGAATACTTCTGAATATAAAGTTACAATGATTCTATTAAAGAAATCAAATTAATTTGGCATAAGTACTTAACAGTACTTGTCATTGCCCTGCCGCTATAGGCTGGTCAGCAGCAAGTAAACATATTGGAGCGTTGTGTTATTCTCTTGAATATTTTACACTGGCAGATAAGCAGTTTTCTTTATTTTGTTAACACACAAAATTTAAATATTGTTTGCTATAGGCAAAGTGCAAGAATATGTTTCGTGCACTTCACAGCCAGTTGTTTGGAATAAAAGAAAAGCTGGAAAACGTGTAGAGTACATGTCGTCTGTTTATGACATTACAAAGAAACCAAGGATAAAGATTAACGTTGACAATGATCTGTTTTTTATATTAGTATTGTTTTGTTTATAAGAAACAGTGGCTTAGTATTTAAGGATGTAGAAACTGTTACAAGAAAGAGTTATAATAATGGGATATCGCGCAACAGAGAAGAAAGAAAAAATAAGTTGCAGCCGTCTACACGTCAGGACGGCATAGCAGATGGAATAAATATAAAAGCAACTAACTCAGAAAGATGTAACAACACAAGGTTTCAGTGATAGCAGCCAACCGCACATTTGCAGTATATTTGCGGCAACTTATTTTTTCTTTCTTCTCTGTTGCGCGATATCCCAATATTATAACTCTTGTATATCTCTACGCGCATTATTACTTCTAATCATTGATATTATACTTTGGGATTGCTTGTATCACGGTAGTGGCTTTAGCTTCCTCCATAGTGACGTTTGTTGTTGCACTGAAAACTCAGTGTCTTCAGGCCGATACTGCAAATGTGCGGTTGGCTGCTATCACTGAAACCTTGTGTTGTTACATCTTTCTTAGTTAGTGTGTATTTTGTTGGTTTTTTCCTGATCTAATGGCAATCAACCATTTTCTAATTAACCCTTTATCTTTTGGAAATCTATGAAACATAATACATTTATATTTATCACTAATAGATGAACACTGAGGCACACAACAATTATAAGGCATTTTGCAGTTAGACTAACAATCAAATCTACAGAAATAAATAGTCAGAAAAAGTGAGGTTATGTTTCTATACCTAACTTCGATTACAGCGCCACCTAAATGAAAGTGGTCTATTCTACTGACTTTTTCAAGAATTTTACGAACATAAAATGAGGCATCAAGGTAATACTAGCACCGCAATCCACATCAAACCTTATACTTTCATTATGTATCTCAACTACTGAGAGTGGTTGACGACCTGAATAGACAAATGTTATGTTATGTGTTATTGTACAAAGTTAAAATAAAGAGCTTATAATAAATACACAGTGTATATTTAAGTATATATAAGTATATATATAACAATTACCACCACTTAAAGTAGCGGATATTTAATTAATACTAATCTAATACTAACAGAAAAAAAATAATATTATCTTAATAGGCTTAAAATCGGATTTTAAGGACAGTAAATGAGGGGTAATTTAAAGAATTGAAGTGTCGGTAATAAAATAAGTTTTAGACCTTACCAGAAGTTTTAGAAAAACGGTTGACTATGATCATGGTTTTGGCAGTTGAATGAGTTTGATAGTTTATAAATCTATTTTATTAGTTTTACATTATTTTATGGTTTATATAACGCCGCACACAGGACTGAAACCTGATTCTAGCCCGTCAAAACTCCAATTTTAATTTTGTCATTTTAAATCTGTCATTTTGAATCTGTCATTTTAAATCTGTCAATTTTGAATCTGTCAAGTTTGAATCTGTCATTTTGAATCTGTCATTTTAAATCTGTCATTTTAGATCTGTCATTTTAAATCTGTCAATTTTGTATCTGTCATTTTGAATCTGTCTTTTCGAATTTGTCAATTTTGAATCTGTCATTTTAAATCTGTCAATTTCAAAACTGTCAATTTTAAATCTGTCATTTTAAATCTGTCAAGTTTAAAGCTGTCAATTTTGTATCTGTCATTTTTGCATCTGTCATTTAAATCTGTCATTTTTGCATCGGTCATTTTAAATCTGTCAATTTTACATCTGTCATTTTACTGGATCGACCATCTTTTATCCCTTTCACTGTACAACCATTGGAAACTCTCTCGCAGGCTCGCTCTTGCACGCTCTCTCCTCTCTCGCACGATCGCTCTCCTTCTCGCTAATACCTACAAGTCTTGCTACCTTTTCTCTCACGCACACTGTACTTTTTCTACCTTTTCTAGAAAAAAATAATAATACCAATAAGAATTAAATTATGTTTATTATTATTATTACTACATTTAATTTATATTAAGATCACCAATTTTACATACAAATAATTTTACATAGATAGCTATGCAAAAAATGCTTAGATAAATTACTCATTTTACTGAATGCTTTTACATTATTTCTTACGAGTATGCCTTCATGGTTATCCGAGAACAGATTTCAACCCTAATAATTGTTTAGATATTTAATTATTGTTTAGTTGTTCAATAATTTTTGAAAAAGAGAAATAAAAGTTGAATGTTCTATACGTGTATTATTATTATTATTATTCTCCCATGTACCCAGGCATCAAGTGATAGTTATACTCAATCTACAAGAATGAACTTGTATGTCCCGGAGACCCAAAGGCAGCTGTTCTTAACACCTGATAAAGATAATATCTAGATTTATTGCCCGTGAGAAAGAGCATAATGAAAGGGTTCATTTTCGTTAAATCAGCGGTGTTTTAGCCTGTCAAAGAGACCGCCAGTCACTCGCAACCTATCAAAGCTAATAAATTTGTATAGTTTACCTCGATCGTATAATACACATTTCAACCCTCACAGCTGCTGTTCTTAGAAATTGTTAAAGATTGATTGCCCTACCAACGACGACGACGGCGACGAGAGTTGACCAATTAACATATCGCCGTAATAAATATGCATTCTTTTCAGAAACACTCGAGCCGCAGTCGAAATCCGAACCTTTTTTTTCGTGTTTTATCCAGTCAAGTGACGTCATGCGAGAGCGTTTGTAGCATATCTAAAAAAAAGGATTTCATATTAGCCCAAACGATAATAGTTTCTTTTGCAAATGTCACTTTTTGTATATAGTTTAAGGGTTTTAATTAATTCTGTCTCAAATTTATATTACATCTTTATTTACAAGCTTTGCTTACGTCGATGCTTGCTCCTAATTTAAAATCTAAATTATTACTTAGTTTAAAATTTTAATACTTTACTTTAAAATTCTTTATTTTGTCTAATTAGACAAGATATGTACAAGTAAACATTATTTTATCTATACACATATATACAAGGAATTTTAATGATAATGTTAATGTAGTAATCTTGAAAAAGCTTAAAATATAAGAGCGAAACGTTGAATATTTAACTTTTAATAATTATAAACCTATATACCCAAGAATCCAACAAATAAAAGTAAAATAATAAATTGAAGTCATTCTCTTATTTGACTACATGTTTATGGTGAATTTAACCCTACTAAAATAATACATTATCGACCGTTTTGAAAAAGGGTTCTTTTTTTTTTTATTGAGATACGATCAGCAATCAGAATACATGTGATATTCTATAAGCTAATGTGTTGTCTTGTAATTGGCGTGATGAGGGCCCCTCCAGTGATGGGTCCTCCTAACTAGGGATCAGTGGGCCAACGTCGTTTGAGTCTTCTGACGACCTGCTGATGAGGAAGCTCATTTATTAATGGGTTGTTGTGCGTAGAAATTTTTTCAATGTGTTTTAACGTTCTATCATGGATGACTGTTGATATTAGCGGAATGTTTAGGTCTTCATGGAGCATGTGATTGGTTATGTACCATGGTGCATTGGTGATTGTTCTTAAGATTTTTGATTGACATCTTTGTATGATGGCAAGGTTTGACTTGCTGGCGCAGCCCCATAGTTCAACTCCATAAGTCCATATGGGCTTGATGATAGTTTTGTATAACAGTAGTTTATTATCCAAAGGTAAAGGTGATGAGCGTCCAAGTAGCCAGTAGAGGTTTTTGAGTGTTGATTCTATATGTTTCTTTTTCTTGTTAATGTGTTCTCGCCAGGTAAGTTTATTGTCTAAATGGAGCCCCAGGTACTTCATCGTGGTGGATTGAGGTAACTCTATGTTGTTTAGGTAAATAGGAGGGCACTGTTCTTTGCGCAAGGTGAATGTTACATGTCTTGACTTGGATTCGTTTACCTTAGTTTTCCATAGCTTAAGCCAGTCTTCCAGAAGTTGAAGGTGATTTTGGACATATTGTGATGCTATAGTTACATTCTTATGACTCGCCAATATAATAGTGTCATCGGCAAAAGTGCCAATACTTGTTGTGGAGGTAGTGGGTAGATCAAAAGTATATAGTATATATAGGAAAGGTCCCAAGACACTTCCTTGGGGTACTCCTGAGAGGATTGGGCATAGCTCGGAGACTTCATATTGGACTCGCGTTCTAAATTTGCGGTTGGTTAAGTAGGAATCTATTAGTTTATGGAATTGAGGAGGTAGTATTTTTTGTATTTTGTTTATGAGTCCTTTGTGCCAGACCTTATCGAAGGCTTGCCTAACATCGAGCAGGATGGCTACACAGTATACTTTTTCTTCTAAAGCAGTGTTTATTTTTTGGGTTATCCTGTGGCACTGTTGGATTGTGGAGTGGGACTTGCGGAAGCCAAATTGGTGGTCTGGGATCCAAGTTGTTTCTCTGAAATGAGGGTCAAGGATTCGTAATAATAGTCTCTCGAGGAGTTTGGAAATCACAGGTAACAAGCTTATAGGGCGATATGATGTTACGTAGGTAGGATCTTTTCCCGGTTTAGGAATAAGAATTATTTCGGCTTTTTTAAATTCCGTTGGCCAGTACTGTAGCCTCAGTATCGCGTTAAATATATAGGTTAGTAGTACAATTCCCTTTTTTGGGAGTTCTCTCAGCATTCTAGGTGTGATTTGGTCCGATCCTGGTGATTTCTTGAGGTTTAGTCGCTGGATTTCGCGTCTGATGTCTCTGGGAGTAACTGAAGGTGGAGTCGTGGGAGTTATTGCTGAAGTCGAAAGGGTTTGTGGTACTAGGTCATCTATGGTGTCCTCGTGTGGACTAAATACATTGGTAAGGTGGTGAGCGAATTGGTCAGCTTTTTCTTTGTCGCTTGTAGCCCACCCAAGAGCTGGGGGTAGTTTATGTATAGGTTGAGATATAGTTTTAGGTTTTAGGGAAGATTTGACAGGTCTCCAGATTGTATTGTCATGTCTATTTAAATTTGTCACGTAGCTTTTGTAAGAGTCATCCTTTAGCTTCTTAAGTTTGGTTTTAAGTTGGTTGCTTAAGTTGTTGAACCTTGTTTTATCGGAGGGGTGATGAGTTCTTTGCCAAAAAGCTCTAACTCTCCTTTTTTGAGCAACTAGTTGTTTAACCTCAAGGGGAATAGCAGAGTTAGTTTTTCTACGAACTATGGGGGGAGTAGCTTGTTGAGCTGCTGTTTTTAGTAATGCATTGAAATTGGTGACTGTATCGTCCACGTGGGTGGACGGGAGACCACACGACGTTCACCCCTAGAACTGGCTGTCTTCTACCCCAACCCGCTGACGGGCAACGGATGAAGCAGTCAGGATAAAAGTGTGTGGTAGAGAAATTCGTGAGAATTCTCGACGGTAACTCTGACCGATAAGGGGGAGCCCTGGTAGAGGAGACCGGTGTGGGCGGATTCGAATCTCGCCTAGGGAGGAGGTCATTTATGGTCACCAATGGAACCCGCTGTCTGGCCGAGGTCATTCATGGTCACCAAGGAACCCGCTGCATGACCTAGGTCATGTAAGGTCACCAAAGGAATCCGCTGTTTGACTGAGGTCATTTATGGTCACCAAAGGAACCCGCTGTTTGACTGAATCTCTAGTGCGGTGACTAGAAGTGAGGTTTATCCCGACCTTTGAGCAGATGGGAAACTGCAAGCCGCCAGGTAAATGCGCTTAGGAGCTATCCCGGCCTCCCTTTGATCCGGATTGCAACCGGGTACGGTGATTGGGAGAAGCTCTGAAAGCCATTACACTTAAGGATAGTTGAAGCGAATATATAGCCTCTCACTATTAAGACAACTTCACCAATTTCGGGTACGCACCGGGAGTCTATAACGTGTAGACTTAAAAGAAGCTCTGTCGAGGGCCCACCAAGCCTAAAATTGGTAGATCGGGGTGGCAAAACCGCTTAAAAACCAAGTCCTGCCACACTTGAGGTTGGATTCGATCGGGCAGTGGTCCCACATGATAACAGCGTCATGTTGGGGAATAGTCCTATTGCTGGACGAGGTGCTTCGCCCCGCTCTTTCGCAACCGGGGGAGGTGCCGGCGGGTGAGCAGCGTGTCTTTTCAACTGCTCGGTCACTATGCGCGTCTTAGCTAGTAGAGGGTGGATAGGCAACCTCGCTCCTACCAGTGAGCAATCTGGTAGCAATTGCACGACTGCCGGTTATGCAACTTGCGCGCTGATTGGGCGTATCCCAATCACTTCCTCATGGAAGGAACGTGGGGGTTAAGCAAAGGCAGGTACCCCACGTAAAAAATAACTTAGTATTCTATGTATCGTCTAGTTCCTGTGGATTCTTTAAGCTAATTTTCAGGTCTATACTTGCATGGAGGGTGCATCTATAGTGTTCCCAGTTTGTTTTGGAAAAAGGGTTCTGAATAAGAAATCTTATCCGTATTCAGATCTGCGTGTAATCAATAGCGACGGCAGGTGGTAGTGCGTTGCGTAGATCATATCATTAAACAAGATCAAACAGGCAAGAGTGACCACGACGGTTTATGACATCCAGCTGATTTATGACCTAATAAAGACTTAATTAACTGTGCGTTTGAAGGAATTCTGAAACAGGTTAATTCTTGTTTATTTCGTAATATTGCGCAATATCTCGTAATACGTAAACGATGTTTTTAATGACAACCAGACGGCGCTACGATTGATCTAGAGTGTATAAAAGCAAACCCTGAACTTCCATGCGTCACTTGCCTACAACAGTTGTTAATAGTGCTTCCGCTCTTATTGTTGTTATTGTGCTTTGTTTAATGGTAAATAAGACTAATTTAAATAAATTTTAAATAAAACTTTGAGTGTTTGCGTCAGACGATCCAAAGCAGCCAGCCAAAATGTAGGATTTTTATTAATTGTTTATTACGTAGTTACTTTTTTTCTGTACCTTTTTGTTTGTTATTAATAATAATAATTAATGATATTTGCAACTTTATTCTAAATAATAATAATAAATGTCCCTGTATACTAATTTAACGAATTTCTTGTAATAATATTTCCCTTGTCATTTCTTATGACTGTTTATTTTACACTAAGCATTGATAATATTAAAGTTTAATGTTAAAATGAAATAAAGTTACTGGAAGTATTAGATGTTTAATTATGATTTTTATTATTAATTTTTATTATTATTATTATTATTATTTTATCTAGTTACCTATTTTGTATCTACCTTAGCGACGTGTTTGTTTATAATTATATTACCTTTGATAATGACAGCATAGCTGTCGAAACAATATTGTCAGGTATATTTTAATAAAACTGTGAAACTTTTAATAATCTTTATTTATTTCATGATTATGGAGTTCCACAAAATAAGGCTGGAAACAATAAACAAAAAAAAAATAATAATGTTAAAATAGTTATTTGCTAAAAGTTTTTATTAACATACGTCATTTATTAGATTTTGTTTATACCAAACATGTTGCATCAGGACACGAAAATATTACGTCATTTATTAGATTTTGTTTATGCCAAACGTGCTCCAGCTCTAAATAATAAATGCCCTTGTATGCTAATTTAACAAAAGTCTTTGTAATCTGTTTTATTTTACGAATAAGAATATTTTCCCAGTCAATTTTGCTAAACCATTATAATACCCTCCAGGTTAAACATGATTCATTGTTACATTGATAATATTAAAGTTTAATGTTAAAATAGTTATTTGCTAAAGGTTTTTATTAACAATTTAAGCTTTAATAATAATTTAATAATATTTGCTTAAATTAGACTGCTATTAAAATTTCGTGAAATAAAGCAAACCCTGCGTTAATATTCGCGAGGGTTCTTAAACACTAATTGCTTACAACAATATACATATAATGCAAATACTTATTTATAATATTTAATATTACATACAAATTTGAATAGCTTATGTTTAACGTACTCGTTGCTTAGTAAACTAGCTTGCTTTGCATTCAGATGTTGTTGTTTATTTAAAAAATTAACAGCATATAATCTTTGTTTTTAGCAGTTGTTAAGTGTGCAAGTGCGATATTGTTGTTATTGTTACGCTTACCTGTACAAAATGTCTTGTCTCTACGAAGTAATTGCCGAAAGTGAGTCCACCATAAAGAAATTCGGCACCCAGAAACACCGAGTAGTGTTTAAAGTAAACGACGCGCCATACGGTGAAGACCATTTGAACTTTTTTAAATCGGCTATCAATGAAATTTTACGGAATTTGCTAAGCCGTGCGCAGTTTACACATGAAATTGGGGCCACATTTGAATTTGATAGCTTCAAGCAAAAACTTCCCGGCTACATGAGCCTCAAACGAGCCGACGAGATCACCTTCAACGATGTCTGGGGCATTCTAGAATCAATTTTACAGAGCGATCCTGAAACCTTGAGTTCGGACACCTTCAGACTCATAGCAACCATTGTAACACCACCTGCCGTACAAGGTCGCAGTCGTTACCGTACGTACAGCACTTTTGCCGAAGAATGTCGCCAACGCAGAGGGATTGTCACGATTAACAACAGCAGTGACAATCTATGCCTACCCAGGGCTTTGGTCGTAGGAAAGGCTTACATCGATAACAGTGCTGATTACAAGAAGACCCGTGATAATCAGAACGTGCAAAAGATAAAGGCCGAGGAAATGATGCAGGAAGCAGGCGTAGCCTTCATTCCACCGGAGGGAGCCGGGGTCACTGAATTAAGGCTCTTCCAGCAACTCCTGGCCCCCGACTACAAGATAACCGTATATAGCTACGGCTCGAAAGGACGTTCGCTTATCTTCGAGGGGGTCGTTGATATTGATGCTTGTGATACAACAACAGTAACAAAGAACATCAATCTGCTGTATCACGAGCATGATTACAACGACCTCGGCCTTTGTATACAGATACTTTTGCGAGCATTGTCATACCTACTACGACCATAAAAACCGTCATAGATGCGAAAGATCATAGATGCCTCTGTAGGCTGCCGTAGCTCTCCGCCCTGCGAGAGAACAGCACAGTTGCTTAGGTGTCCGGACTGCAAGCGCGATTTTAGAAGCCAGACATGTTTTGAAAACCATCAAGGTAAAATGTGCCGGGAAGTACAAAAATGAGAGGGATGTTTCAAGACTGTCAACCTAAAGACCCGGAAACAGGCCAATGTATGCGGAGAAATCTATTGTAAGATGTGCCAGAGCCATATGCCGGAGAATCATTTCTGTCACATACAACCATCGGGTAAAATGGCTGGGAAACAAAACGTTCTGTTCGTGTTCTTCGACTTTGAGACCCGACAAAAAAAAGAAATTACAGCGGGAGTAAAGTAACACGAAGCAAATTTATGCGTTTTCCAGCAGGTTTCCCCTGAATGCTATGATTCTCCGGATATGCAGATATGTAAAAGATGCGGTGTGCAAGAACAGATCCTAAAAGAAAAATGCATCGAAGGTTTTATGACGCATCTGCTAGAGGTAAGGAAAAAATTTAAGAAAGTTATAGCAATAGCACACAACAATCAGGCGTTTGACACTCAGTTTATACTGAATTACACCATAACGCAAACGTTTCTAAAACCCAAATTAATTATGCGCGGTACCAAGATTCTCCTACTTGAAATAGATAATTTAAAATTCATAGACTCTTTAAACTTTTTCCCTATGGCTCTAGCAGATCTGCCTAAAGCATTCGATCTACCGGCTCCCAAGGGATACTTCCCGCATCTATTCAACACCACGGCAAACGCTCACTACGTAGGACCTCTTCCTGACGTCAAGTTATACAGCCCTGATACCATGAAACCAAAAACTCGTAAAGAATTCCTAAAGTGGTACCAGGCAAACAGGGACACGGAGTTCGACATGCAACGTGACATGGTCGAATATTGCCGAACCGATGTTGATATTTTGAAGAGAGCCTGTATCCACTTTAGGAATCTCTATTGAGGAATGCGACGTTGACCCCTTCACGGAAGCCATCACCATCGCATCTGCCAGCAATCTCATGTTCCGGAGGAAATTAAAATTTCTCAAAGAAAGCACCATTGGAGCGGTGCCAAAGGTTGGTTATAGACGGGCCGATAACCAGTCTAAGGTAGCTCTCCAATGGCTGCTCTGGGAAGAACATCAAAGAGGTGTTGAGATTCAACTTCACCACCCGTCGCAACGAGCCTCTACACGACGATCCTAGCGACACCATGGATATGAGGTTCGAGAAGATCCAAGCCACTACTGCAAAGTTAAAGTCGCTAGTATACGAGGTCATTGAGCAGTGGGAATGTCGCTTCCGCAGGCAGTTAACACCCGAAATCAGACAGCAGGTAGAGAAACATCCCTTGCTACTAAACACACCCTTAAACCCGAGAGAGGCATTTTACAGCGTCGTACAGGGGCAGCCAAATTAAAGCGGGTTGCAAAAGACGGGGAAAAGATCCGGTATGTCGAAGTATGCTCCCTTTACCCCTGGGTATGCAAGTACGCCAAATTCCCAGTTGGGCACCCTGAAGTTTACGTAGGCAAGGCGGCTTGTGAAAAGCTAATCAGGGATAAAGGGGGTCTGGAAAACATCAACGGCGTGGTAAAATGTACAGTGCTACCGCCGCAAGATTTATATCATCCGGTCCTACCCGTCAAAATGCACCAAAAGCTGTTGTTGCAGCTATGTCGCACTTGCGCTGAAGATCTGAACCAGCCCAAATGTCAGCACGGCGTAGAGGACCGAGTCATCAACGGAACCTGGGTCTTGGACGAACTGTTAATGGCCATACGAAAGGGTTACATCGTGCAGGACATACAAGAGATCTGGTCGTACGATGTAACCCAGTACAATAAATCATCCAAGTCTGGGGGTTTGTTTTCGGGCTTCATCGACAAGTTTCTAAATATGAAGCAGGAAGCCAGCGGTTGGCCATCTTCAATAGCTGCCAACAACAACGAGGATGATATCGACGGATCCCGGAAACAGTACGTTGATGACTACCTCGAGAACGAGGAAGTCTCCTTGGATTCGACGAAGATCATCAAGAACCCTGGTTTGAATTTCTTCTGGGGTAAGTTATAATAACAGTAACACACAATTTGTACATAGTTTTATTTATTATTATTGTTATAGGGAAATTTGGTCAACGTGAGAACCAGGCGAAAACGGCCATAATCAGCGAGTCCAAGGAGTTCTTCGACCCGCTATCAAGCCCCGGCGTAGAAGTAAATCACGTGCAGGAAATAAATGACGAGGTGATTGCGGTTAACTGGCAACATAAAGAGGAAGCAGCAGATCCTCTGTCGTCAGTCAACGTGGTAATCGCGGCATTTGTCACTGCACAGGCCCGTCTTAAGCTGTATTCATATTTGGATCAGCTAGGTGAGAGAGTGTTGTACTATGACACCGGTAAGTCGTACTATCATCATCGGTGTCAACCGACTATATTAGAGCTAATTTCTTTTTTCCCTGTTTCAGATTCTGTAATATATGTTTCAAAACCTGGTGACTTCGAGCTACCAACCGGTAGTTTCCTAGGTGACCTCACGGACGAGCTCAGGCGGGCCAAAGAACTACGCCTACAAAGTGTATTCCCCGACTACCGGACAGATACACGTGGTCGTAAAGGTAAGGGGCATCACCGTAAATCACAGCGCGGCTCAAAAGATAAACTTTGACTCTATGCTGCGACTGCTGGACGGTTTAGATGAGATTATTATAGAGTCCAATAACATCAGGCGAACTGTTGACCACCAGCTCGTAACGCGAACGGAATCAAAATCCTACAAGATAACGTTCGCTAAGAGACGGCGTATAGAAGATTTTGATTCCGTTCCGTTCGGCTATAACAAACGACCACGTGTATAAACATTTAAACCCCTTGTGTGTGTATATATGTGTATAGTAGTATAGTTGTATTTTTAGGTTTTGTGAATTTTTCTGTATATCATAAAAATATTTGTATAGTAGCACAATAAGTACAGCATTGTCTGAAGGTCTATCTTTAAAGATTACCATTATTATTATTATTAATGTATATATATAAAATTGTAAAGTTCGTTCGTAGTAGTAGTCGTTGTTATAAACGCATAGTACGGGAATGTTAATCGAGAGAGAGATCGATCTTCGACTTGGCGTAATTATTATTATTATAAGTGATGATGTCTAGGTTTATACTTTGTGTATACTATTTTCGAAATTATTTAAGAATGTAATAATTGTTACGTAGGTAATTAGTTGTTGTTGTAAATTGTTCAATCATCTTTTGTCAGCATAGTGTAGTTATAATAATAAGTGAAGCTGACGAGGGTTATACTTTATGTACCGGAATTGTAATTAATTATCAAAAGATGGTGAAACTTGGGAGTTATTGAATGTAAATCACAGCCGTCACAGGGATACTCGGTAACATACTCATGAAATAGATCTCTAATAATTGTTTAGATATTTAATTATTGTTTAGTTGTTCAATAATTTTTGACAAAATATAAATAAAAGATTAATGTCCTATACGTGTATTATTATTCTCCCATATACCCTGGCATCAAAGTGATAGTTATAACTAGTATGAGAAAAGCAAGAATGATGCAGTTATCTATACACCTGACGATGATGACGTGTCAACGACAAGATGAAACTTGTCTGTCAACGACGACAGGTTTTAACTTGTTTACCGTATGCATGTTACTGAGCATGCGTTGGATCTAGGTAAGTATAAGTGACTATATAAGTCGACAGTTGTTAGCGAGTACTAGTAGCAGCAGACGTGTACATCAGATCAGCAGCAACAACAATTACGACGACGATGTCTGGTATAAACAGTCCTAATTATTGTTATGATAACGAGACCTGTGTATTTCCCAGTAGCCTGGAAATAGATAAGTTGTTTAAAAACTTCAAGGTTTTTGTATGCTAATGTAATTTGTGTCTATTTTGTTGCTTGTTTAGAAGAAGGCCTGGATGGCGCATCATCAACAGCAAGTACCTACAACGGTCAAGAGTCGAACAATGGAGAAATAGGTAAGATGTTTAAAACTTTTGTATGTTTGTGTGTGTATATTAACCGATTATTGTTTTAGCGTTCCATGATCTGTCGCAGCAGCCTCTATACTATGCTGATGACGTTGTAGCAGCAGCAGCTAAAGGCAACGTACGTGTTCAACTGCTCGGGGCTGTCCAGTATCCGTTGTTTGTTACGAGATCTCCAGGGAAAGAACAAAACTACAACCATATACACAACATCCAAGTAGGACTTATTCCACCTGACAACGCCTTGGGGTCTAAAGAATTTGACGTGATAGTGAAGCTCGAATGCGTGAATAACGTATGCCAGCATGGTGAAATCGTGTTATCGGAAAGTGACTGGTTCGAGCTGTATGATATACGAGTCAAGGCAATGTTTAAAAATTTCTTTTATGGTTGCTGCAAGGACGACGACAACAGTGTACTACATCGTGATAAACTTTATCAATCTTCATGCTCGAACGTTACATCACCTGGACTTTTCGCGTTTCTACCATGCAAACATAGAGAACGTAGCAGAAGGTCAACTGAGACACCCTGAAGATATCTATAAAACGCTTCCACCAACAGACTCCATCTTATTCACGACCGAGCTGTTATGCGGATACTACTCAGCTACCAATATAATAGACAACGCAGCAGCAACAACAACAGCCGGTGAATTGAACTCGTTCATTTTATTAGAAATAATAAAACATTATCCATTAATGTTTATCGATGCCGTACGTACACGACTGCAATCAACAGCAGCCGAAGACGTCAACGACAACGTTTGCACCGTCGTATTAAGAACACCATGGCGAAAATAAACTGTCTTAGAAATAGGTTACAAAAATATTTGAGCAATTTGCAAGTGTTACGAGACGATCTCAACTCATAATTTGTCAAGTAATATGTTACAATTGTCCATTTACTCCTCGAAATGTGTAGCAAAATAAATAATAGGTATATTTAAACATTGATGTTTCATTTACTAGCATGATTAAGGGTTAAGGGAGAAGGGTGACTATATAAAAGGTAGATCGTCATCAGCGAGAGAGTACACGAAAAAAGCCGAAGATTTCCGAAGGCGCCCATCCATTAGCAACATAATTTAATTTTCCATTTGTCATTATTATTTCTTCTAGAAAAGGTAGAAAGAGTACAGTGTGCGTGAGAGAGAAAGGTAGCAGGACTTGTAGGTATTAGCGAGAAGGAGAGCGATCGTGCGAGAGAGAAGGAGAGCGATCGTGCGAGAGAGAAGGAGAGCGAGCGTGCTAGAGAGGAGAGAGCGTGCGAGAGAGAAGGAGAGAGCGAGAGCGAGCGTGCGAAAGAGTTTCCAATGGTTGTACAGTGAAAGGGATAAAAGATGGTCGATCCAATAAAATGACAGATGTAAAATTGACAGATTTGAAATGACCGATGCAAAAATGACAGATTTAAATGACAGATACAAAATTGACAGCTTTAAACTTGACAGATTTAAAATAACAGATTTAAAATTGACAGATTTAAAATGACAGATTCAAAATTCACAAATTCGAAACGACAGATTCAAAATGACAGATACAAAATTGACAGATTTAAAATGACAGATTTAAATGACAGATTCAAGCTTGACAGATTTAAAATGACAGATGCAAAAATGACAGATACAAAATTGACAGATTTAGAATAACAGATTCAAAATGACAGATGCAAAATTGACAGATTTAAAATGATAAATTCAAAATTGACAGATTTAAAATGACAGATTCAAAATGACAGATGCAAAATTTTCAGATTTAAAATGACAAATTTAAAATTGACAGATTCAATAATTTGACAGATTCAAATTTAGCGCCATATGTTGTGGTATAAAATGGCTGTCTTGGCCAGACTCTAATTGAAGGATCACTAATATAGTTCTCTTTTTACGCGACCTCTACATACGGGTAATACAGATTTCTTCATGACGCCCTCTAGTAGTAGTACACAGTTTGCCGGTAATAAAGATTTCTTCATGACGCCATCTATTGACGATGCACAGGTTGTCGGTAATACAGATTCCCGTAATGGCGTCATAGGGCGTGGTAAAATGGCGCCCGACGTTCCAAAATGGCTGCTATCCAATAGACCAATCAGAAGCAAGGGGAGGAGCTACAGGAGTGGGGGTAACCAATCAGAAAGCAGGAGGCTTGTCTACAGGAGTTGGGGTACCCAATCAGAGCGCAGTAAGCGTGGCCAAAAGTAGTAGGAGTGGGGGTCTGGCCAGGTGGCGCAATACCTACTGTAGTAGAAAGCTTAGTGAACCCGTAACTCACTGGCATATACCGTTACGGCAAATAATACCCACAAAGAAAATCGACAATACCGGTAAAGTGCAGTTCGGAGTTAACCGTTTCGAAGGCGCCAAACTGATGTAGATGTATTTGTACTTTGTTCGTTAAAGTGAAAGGCTGTTTTTGTGAAAGTGTTGTTTTTATTGAATTCAATACCTTATAAAAACAGAATTGTAGTGCTAACAATTCTTACAAAGAGGTAAGTTTATACCCTTCGAATATAGAAAATGGTGATTTTTACTTTCCGAATAATAATTTTTTTATTTTGTGGTTTACAACTTAGAAATTTTGCAAGCTCTTGCGTTTGTATTTTTTATACATTTTTGCTATAGTATAAAGAATAACATATTTAAAAATCAACATGCATAATGTTGCATTAACTGAAATACAATCAAAATGAAAAGGGATAGTTATTAAACGAATAGCAATATAATTTTTGCACGTTATTTCATTTAGATATTAAAGACGTATTTTAAGTTGTGTAATATTTCTTAAAATAAAGAAGAATTCGTGTAAATGCTATTTATTTTACGCCTTTTCGTTATTTTTTTAATAACATGTAAACAGCTTTTTCTTGGAAAAAGTATATAAGTATCAAAATGATCCAGTTCTAGTGGCTAAAAAGATTTGTTTTTTTATTTCTTTTTAGATTATTTTATTATTTTGATACTATTCCAGTCATTTGCTTCCAGTTAAGCCTATAAAATAATTTTGACCGGCTAGAATCGGTTTCCAGCCCTGTGTGCGCCGCGTCTACAGCCTCATTTTTCACTTTAGCTCATTCAAGTCATTGCCAAAGGGGGAGAAGACTATCAAAAACTGAAATATAAATTTCGTGATTGAAATGGATTACAAAAACTTGAAGGAAAAGTTAGGTTAACGTCAGAAAGGAGAGGAAAGAGTCATATTTAACTGTCATAATTGGCTAATTTGAACGAAAAGATAACTTGCAGAGAAAATAATCTCGAATTAACCAATTTAGTCAACTACTGTAGGGTGATTAAAAAAGTCACTTTTTATCATTTTTTATAGGTGCCCTTTATAGCATTGCGTATTAAACACAAGAATACATATCGCACCGCTAGTTTATTTTCTACACAACGCTTACTGCTTAATAAAGAAATGCAAAAAATATCTTTATTTTCAAACTTTTGCTGGGTAATAGACCCAATTAATTATTCTTCTGTTAAATATTTCAAATGATTAAAAAATAACTTCCACAAATAGAAGACAAAATTCTAGGAGAATTGAATATTCAAAAACAAAAATTTATTTAGAAATAAGATAAAATTAAACTAAATAGATAAATCAAAGTGATCTTTTTGAAAATTCTTTATACTAGATGTGATTATTATTATTATTTCATTTCGTATTTCAAACAATTCTTTATATACCACAATTAGTAATATAAAGTATATCTTGATCTCCGTTGTCAATGATACCGGAGTTCAAGACTTTCTTGATCTCCGTTGTTGTTGGCAACGTACATAATTTGATGTTGCATTATAGCCACATGCATGCATGCATGCTGCTTTTTATCTCCTTAGTTACGCGTATGATGACACAGACAGGACAACTTGCTTCTTTATACAATAAATTCGGATGGATTTTAAAAGGGAGCAATTAGGATTGAAATACGAAATAAAATAAAACAACTTATGCAATACGGAGATCAAGCTTCTTTAAATCCTCGAAGATGTTATAACGCCTCGGCTGGCGCCTCGGCGTTATACATCTTCTTGGATTTAAAGTATCGCTTGATCTCCTAATTACATAATATATATTAATTAGTTGTGTAATCAAAATATGTTTTATTTTAATGACAAACAACTATTTAAATATTATTTTGCATCAGGTTCTTCTACTCTTAGCCGCCTGTGCGTTAATTTGACGATACCGGTATTGTTTAGAAATCGTTTGTATTATCAAAAACTTAGAGGCACAGGGTTTGCTTTGTTTTATCTTAATTTACACATAAAATAAAAGAAATACACATGAAAAATTAAAATTGGCGAATACGTTTTTTAGGTGTCAATTAATTAATATTAATTAATTTAATTGGTATGTTCACGTGTTCTATATCAATCAATTTAATTTCAGATACGTTTTATTAAATTATCAAAGATACTGTGAAATTTATAATTACTTCGTATTTTCTGTTTTCGTAAAATAATTTAAAAAATCGCTGGTAGCAACCTCAAAAATTAACCGATGGTATTTTTTTAGCTTTCTCTTATATTTATTCAATATGGAATGCTATGAAGAGGAGCGCCCATAGAAATTTAAAAATACCTTTTGACGCACAACTTAGTGGTCCTAGATTTTGTTTTTTGTCTACCGGAGGTGATTGAACTTCAATTCCTAGAGGTGAAGATTAACTACTAGATTGTTCCACTTGTTACGCCCTTTTTAAACAACAGGAATTAGTTCTGTTTGTTCTAATTGCCCCCAGAAAGTGATAACTAGATCAGAAGCAAATATTTCCACAGAAAGAAAAATCGCCACTGACTCAACCGCTAAACGATAAAAGACAAAAGCGTTTAATGAAAGTTTCCAAATCTATACTTTACATTCAACAAGATAATAACAAAAATAAAAATTCCTTATGCACAAAATGGTTTGTAGAATGGCTAAGTAAATGTAATTAATGCTTTTTTTAAACTACAAGTGCAAATTTATAACGGCCACTTTCGATATCCAACCGCTTCACAAAAAAGAGAGAAACATCATATTTAAATTTCTAATCATATTTTAATCTCAAAAGGTATATAATTATACAAAAGGTAAAGCCTTAATTAAAGCGTTGCCTATCGATGGTTTATGATAGTTTAATATGAATTTGGCCGGATAAAAATACATACGGCTTATTTTATTCAGTTTAAAACTATATCAACTTGTTTTCACCAAAATCAAGGCAGTGTTGTTGGAATCTATCAATGCTTGTAATAGTTACTCGGTGTAATCCAGGCCTAATATTCCATTATGTTACCAGAAGCAAAGGTCTATCTGAAAAGAAAAAGCCTAAATAACAATAGAATCGTTGAAAGCAAAGATTAAAAGCGAGTAGCTTACTTAAAGTAAAGTGAAATCATTTTCCCTAAAAATCCTCTTCACGAAACAAACCCAAAATGTTGAACCAAAATGTCCACAAAGGGTGCAAACGCGAAAACTATTCGAAAACCATTAAATCTCCCAACGGAGCTATTAAATCTTTCGCTAACAGAACATTTAAAGAAAGGTTTTCAGTTCACTCGCACAAATTACGTCTTCAAACGAGCAGAGATTTTCTACAACAAGTCGGAAATAGAAAGGACTAATCGCCTCTCTGGTAACAACAAAAAAAGCAAAAAAGTACAAGAACTAGAAGAATTCTAAAAACCTTAAGAAATGCCGACGATTTTAGTAGAGGAGTTATCGTTCATCCAAAGAAATAATTTTTTCATTAAACTTTCCACGGAATACATTAACTCCATTCTAGCTAAAGTCTCACCAAGTTATTTGTATCAAAGAGAAGATCTAATAAAATATTAACATGACTGAGGGGCGATTTTCCTTTAATAGCCATTAATATGTTTATTATTATACGTTACAGTTACTTTACGAAAATATAATGGATTGATAAGTATATCTTGAAATTATAAACTTGTGGAACTTTTGTGTACACTAATATTATTTTATATTAAACAAATATTTTGTCTTTTCTTCTGTTGCCTTAATAGTTTGAATGACGAATAATAATACAGAAAAAGCTGTTTTAATTAAACGTTTATTTCTACTTTTAGGTTAAATAAGTTACATAAATAAATTTAATTAAATAAAATACTTTCAGTTTCAAGCGAAATTTAAACTTACATGACAAAATCCATCCTCCCTTTATCCGCATTTGCAGTGTCGGAGTTCCCCACAAACTCCTATGGGTGTGCAGCGGAAGTAAAGGAGCTAACTACTGTAGCAAGTACATTACGCCCCCCATACTTTATCATTCACACAACATTCATACCTTATCCTAATAAGCTGAAATACAATTATACTAAATTTTTAAAATTCAGTCGCGCCGAGATTTGAACTCAGGTCCCTCTGATCGAAAGGAATAATATCTACTTAGTTTTCAAAAACATATTTTAATTATCGTTATTAGAATTCCATCACCTGGCGTGCACCTCAGTGATTCAACACTCTCAAAAACGTAGGGTCTACTTTACACTAATATCTTTCTATTTGTCATCTTACTTTTTGTGCATAGTTTGTGCTAATACGTGTGAATGTACTGTTTTTGCATCTGACTTTTCCGCTATTCTGTCTCTTATCTTCTACTCTTATATCTTTTCTTTCGTTACTTTAAATATGTTAATAAAAAAGGTACTCTTACATACGAGGTAAGCGCCATAAATTCTCGGCCCGGCAGGCTTCTACAGGTGCCAACATTTTCATACTCGGTTGCGTCGTAGTTGAACATGTAAGAGGCCTACACTATAGTATATATTACGGCTAGAAGCGTGTTTTAGTAGCCATTCAAGCATTGTGACGAGTGCATGAAAATGTCCCAGCTAACGAAAATTGAGTATTGCGCGGTCATTAAATTTTTAACAAAAGGGCACACTCCTAATCAAATCAAACAACGTTTAGACGGCGTTTATGGTGATTTATCTCCTTCATATTCTACTGTAAAAAAGTGGTCAAAATGTGTCCGTTTGGGGCAAGAATCTATTGAAGAGGTATAACGTTGAAATTCACAACCCATTGTTTGTTTGATGGTCACTGTTTAAAACCAAGCTTCTCCATTAGTTTGGTTGTCACTGGTTTTCCCTTTCTTTCTGGTTATCGTGAAGTCGCTCCTGCGCGGTTAAGCTTCCATCTCAATAGTAGAATTGAGTAAGAAAATGGCTGTCTGGCAGTAGAGAATGTTCGAGATATGTTAGAAAATTGATGTTGGATATAATTCGCTTTAGCGAAGAAAATCTCGCATTCAACAGAATGATCGCTTGATTAGTTATAAGCGATCAATCGTCAAATTAGACGGATAACGTTCTGGTGCTAACCATTTAGGTAAATTCTTTTCCTTTCATTTCCATGCGCTAAAATCTTACAAAATGTCTTTTTATTTTAGGTAATATTATTTCCCTAGCAGTCACCTTGAGGGAATTGTATTGTAAAAGGCCTTTCAGTTTATAGAAAGGTAAAAATCTTCAAATATTTAAAATTAATACAATATACAGGGTGATTTCTTTGTAGGTCTTTTTCTTTTGGGTTTTGTTGCTCGTTGTCGTTTATTCTTGTTCCTGCCTCTCTGATCGTGGGTTCATTTAGAGGGTCCTTCCCCTTTGGGTCCGTATTTACATCATACATGTACCGGGTCGGAACAAAACAACAGATATCGAAGGGTGAAGCAAAAACCCCTAAGCAAGGCTTTAAATAAAACAGCCGTGGGTCTTCGAATGGTGGGATGTTTGTCGAAACTTGTATGTATTCTGTGTCATTTTATTTGTGTTTATATATATTTATTAAATGTTTATACAGTTTGTTCGTGCATGTTAATTTTAAGAACAACAATTTATTCATGCATGTTAATTTTAAGAAGAACACGAGATCTCGAGTAGTGGAATTGTCTTAGGGTAGTTTTAAGCCAACTGTGATACAAATCACCATTCACCGTTTTTTTTATTAAACATTAAAATTTTTGATCTGCACAATAGACAATGGTTACAATTAAAATAAAGCCCTACTTAGAAAGTTTACATTTCACTATGTGTGTTTTAGAGGATGAGCGCACCGGTCGGCCAATTGAAGCGGTAACGGCTTAAAAAGTTGCAATCATTGAAGAAATGGTATTAGAAGATCGCCGTTTGAAAGTTAAGGAGTTAGCACTGATGTCTGACATTTCGGAAACAAGTGTTCGAAAAAACTTTTATGACAATTTGGGTATGAATAAAATTAGTGCAAGATGGATACCGCGTCTTCTTTCTGCTGTTCAACGTCAACGTCTCGTCGAATGTGCGCGATCGTTTTTACACTTGTGTGGAGACGACCCAAAGCCGATTTTAGAGTTCGTTGTCACTGGAGATGAAACAATGGTTCTGTAGTATGATCCTCTATCCAAAAGTGAATCGATGGAATGGCGGCGACCCGATAAACCTCGTTCCAAAGAGGTGAAAGCTGTTCAATCGACAAAGAAAATTGTGGCAACAATATTCTGAGATTGTGACGGCATTTTACTGATTGATTTTAAAGACCGCAATACACTATTAACAGTACATATTATGCGTCTTGATTGCATAAATTGAGAAACAATATTCATGAAAAAGTCGATAAAAATTGACAAGAGATGTTCGATTATTACACTGCACCCGTTCATATTGTCGCAACTTCCCAAGCAGCCATTCGCAAATGCGGCTTTGAAGCATTGGATCACCGTACAGTCCGGATATGGCTCCTAGTGACTATTATTCATTTTCCAATTTAAAGAAAGACCTTAGGGGACGTCGTTTTAAGGACGAGAACGAATTGCAAGCAGATGTAATTGAACATTTTGAAGGAAAAACTTCAGATTATTTTTACAAGGGCATTGAATTATTAATTCCACCTTGTAATAAGTGTATTGACATTAGGGGAGACTATATTGAAAAATAAAAATTATTATATTTTACTAAGTTTATTTTTTCTATATCAGGCCGAGAATTTATGGCGCTTACCTCGTATTTACAATATCTGATCGAAGTTGTTTAGAAAGGTAGTCTCTAGTTATTTTGTTTTTTTTGTAATTGAATTTTTGAACTGTTATGTGGTTCCTTGCCTAGCCTTTGGACTTTTCTTAGAAGTAAGAGAAGCTGGAATATTTCCATCATCCTCTCGTGTTCCTATTAGTCGCCTCATCCGTGTTGTAAGAGGTTGACGTCTTACCCCACCCTTGCGAGCGTTCATTCGGGCGGCTTTCCGCAGACTGACAAAACGACCTGATCGCGTCTTTTTTCCCCTTAGTTTTCGGTTCTGTAGTGCCTTATCCATGATATTTGCTTTTTTGGGTGGCTCAATTTGTTTCTGGTTCTTATTTTATATTATATTAATAGGGTAACTTTAGTTATTGTGCGGAAAATCGTTAATTATTCTATTACTTCCACGAGTAACTGGATGCTAGCTTTAACCCTAAAAAAAAACTTGGGTAAGTTTCTTCTCAACAGATTTGTTGGCGGTACAAGACGCAATTTTACGAGACCATTTTGAAAAATTCTAAACTTCACTTCGAGTCATTCAAAATCTTCAGGTAATATTTTACCGTTTTAATTAATCTATTTTCGACTGTTCAATCGCCATAAAAATTGAATTTCTATTGTTCGTTTTTTCTTGAACATATCTAAACGTGTAGGTTCCGTTTTTACAGGCTTTTCTTTTTTAATTTATCTCGTTGTGGTTAATTCTCACCAGTTCAAAGAAGGAGTATACCCATATACGCAGACAGCCAGGCAAGAACATATACACTAAGTGATATTAAAGGTCAGGTAGAAACTGTAAGAACAGTTTTGAAATTTATCTAATAAATCCAGTAGGGAAATTTAAAGACTTAAGTTTTTGTTTAATTAATTGATTATTTTTGTAACAACACCTGGGGACTATTATTATTAACTTCTGTAAAATTATGATTTTATGAATTAACTATCAAACTGATGAGAAAACTAATTCACATTACATCACAGGCATTTAACCAGATTTTATAAAATATTCTGATGATCTTGTTTTTTCCAGTTTCCAGCCTTACTTTTTACGAATCTTTATTTATTTCATATTCTGATGATAACAATCAGCTGTTAGGTTTTACACGGATTTTAATAAATATTAAATTAACCAATTATATGTCATCCCCTGTTTATTGAATAATAACGTGCACTTCAGTATTGGCATAACTTTAGAATTAACTTTTGCCACCGCTTAAGAAAGAATTAAGTTTTGATGAATGTTTTTAATAAAGGTCAGGTGGATTTGCTATTATTTATTTATTATATATTAATTTATTAATATTGTATGATTAGGCCTGTACTGTTATTATTATAGTAGCTTGAGATTCTTTCTGAATATTATGTTAATGTGTATACCACCTGCGTAACATTCTGTGACCTTTCACTAGGTACCTTTTGGGTTTTTTGTATATCTTCGAGTGCAGGCAGAAATTTAAACTTACACTTCTAGCGGTAGGTATCAAAACTCTTGGAAAGATTCGCGCCCTGGAAGTACGAATTCTATCAAACATCCGGTCTCCACTGTGGCTAGTTAGAAGCGTTCATCGCTGAAACTCAAAGTGAGGTTAGGTTTATTGCTTTGATGCAACAGCACAGGATTTTATATATTCTTATTTACTGTTAGGTATTTATTTACTTTTAAGCTTTTTTTAATCAAAGTGATAATCAGAGTAAGTAATAAACTGAGCATGTATTCAGTATTCAGCAATAAACTTTACTCAATGACTTTTTTATTAATATCCTTAAACGATAAACTTAAATATTCAAAAATCAATTAAATTTATTAACGATCTGCTAAAGTTGATATTTTATAGTATTTAGTTAATCATTTGAAATACTTATGTTTATTATATATAGTGTGTTGATTAAATGTCTATATACATGTGTACTTTTATTTATACATATGTATTTGTAGATGATTGTTATTATATACGAGATGTTCTTTATTGTGTGCAAAACTATATAAAGATTTTAAAGTTCTAGTTGGCACTTGTTGTTGAGTTAATTAATACTATTTTTCTCTATGAGATGAGTAATTAGATTTGGTAAGTCATAAACATGATAACATTATCTAGATTTGTATTGAGCATTGTTGTTTAGATTTATATGTGTGTTTGTTTACGTTGGAGCATTGAATATATATTAGTATTTTTTATTTTTTTATAGTTCAAATTGTACGCATAACCAACTTGGCGATCCACAACCAACTCTTCCTTCTAAACGAGCCGGAGCAGCTGTCAAAATAAAGCTTTTCTGTGCCCGACCAGTTATCTCAAGCGATGCTCATACTCTTCTAGTGGGTCTAGTCATTAATGTTTTCTGAAAAACAATCCGCCAAGAAGGAATTCTATTTTTAAAGCCTCTGAGTCGCATGTTCGGCGAAATACTTTTATTTTTCTTATTTTACTTTTATCGGGTATTGTCTATCATGCGCTTGCTAATACAAGCTGTTCTACCTTCATTAATTTTTAAATACCTCTGATGACAAACAAGGGCCGTAATTAGTAATCACTGAAGGAACATTCGCTTATCATGCAATACAACATACTCAGTGTTGCAAGTCCTTGAATTGCGCTTCCAAATATACTCGAGTTTTTTATTCCTACATAAATTCACATGCTCCTGTATAAACTTTTTGGGTTAGTTTATATTGAGATAATAAAGGAAAGTTAAATCCTATTGGTCTTTAAGGTAAATACAAATTATTATTATGAAAAAATACAAAAAGATTATAAGATGTAAAATTTATGTATTTATAACATTTTTGTTAACAAAGTTAACATAAATGTTGAACCATCATATAAATAGACTTTTAATTTAGAGTTTTAATTATTAACGTACTATAAGATGAAAATAAAATAAACAAGAAAAATTACCTAAGCTTTCTAAACATACCAATAGTCCCGAGGTGTGTAAGGCAAGACATCGAGGCAAAATAAAAGTAAAGCCAGTGTTCTGCAGTATATCCCAACTTGAATAATATATAATATTTATTTATTTATTTATTTATTTATTTATTTATTTATTTATTTAGGGAAACCCTTTACACAGATAATTATCCAATTATGTAAAGTATCTACAACTACCATATAAATTATATATACCTATACAAAAGTAGTGAACCTGATATTGAGCATGGTATACTATATATACATAACATAAAATAATAGAATATAATAATAGTAATAGAATAGAAATAATGCATAACTATGCGACTTAATGAACAATATGTATTACAAACAAAAAAATGAATAGTACTATATCACAGGTTACTTCTATATATTTTAAATAATCACAGTAAATAAATCGCAGTAAGAAAAATCACAGTAACAGCCGCTGAATTAATAACAGTTATATAAATCTATTAGTAAAAATAAAAGTATAAAAACTACATGTGTAAATGACATAATGAACAAAATATAAATTAACATAACAAACAAACAAAAATGTATTAGTAAATTACTATTAAAAGTAAAAAAGAATAACATTCGTAACATTCAAACGTGGCTATGTATATTTATCTTTGTGCTAAATTGCGTTTAAATTGATGTGTCGTTGGTCCAAAAATGTTAGTATTCATAGATACGTTGTTATACAGTTTACACATACCTATAAATGGAGAATTAAGTTGATAATTTGTTCTAGGCGTATTGTATTGTAATGTAGCAGTCTGTCTTGTTTGTGCAAATGGTACCCCAAAATTAATTTTTAAAAGTAATTTCTGATCGTCAATTAAACCATTTATTATTTTATGTAAAAAACAAAGTTGTGAATCTTTCCTCCTTTTTTCCAACGACTCTACTTTGAAATAGTTCAGTAACTCTTGATAAGATCCTTCAAACGTTTTCAGTTCTTTTTTAAAGTAACAATATTTTAGAAATTTCTTTTGGACTTTTTCTATTTTTAAGATTTGGTATGTGTAGTAAGGGTTCCATACGATAGACATATATTCTAATTTTGATCTTACCAAAATGCTAAATACAATATTTAGACTACGAATGTTTTGAAAGTCTTTAGTGATTCTAATTAAAAAGCCTAGATTTTTACAGCATTGATTTACAATGCTCTCAATATGATTTGCAAATGTTAATTTTGAATCATAGATTACGCCGAGATCTTTTATTTCAGTTTTAGTTTCAAGCGCTGTACCATTAATTGTATATTGAACGCTACAAGGGTTATTTTTTCTTGTAAAAGTCATTGCAAAACATTTATTAGTATTAAAAGATAATCTATTTCGAATGGACCAATTATAAACTGAATGAAGATCATTTTGAAGTGAAATACAATCATCTATCGATTTTATTTCTTTGAAAATCTTAAAATCATCGGCGTAGATTAAATAATCCGAATTTCTTACTTCATTTGCAATGTCGTTTATAAATAATAAAAATAACAGGGGGCCCAGGTTTGATTCTTGGGGCACCCCTGAAGTTACTGAAAATGTATGAGATTTATATCCAAAATATTCAACAAACTGTTTTCTGTCACATAAGTAGGAATTAAACAATTTTAATAATTTTTCGGTGAAGCCAATAATAGATAATTTATTTAATAGTAATTTAATGTCTACCCTATCGAAAGCCTTACAGAAATCTATATAGACAACATCTAGTTGATTTCTGCATTCCAGAACGTCAACTGCTCTTTGTGTAAAGTTAAATAAATTAGTAGCGGCGGACCTCCCTTTCATAAATCCGTGTTGATTTAAATCAATATTATTTTTTATATAATATTGATCATATCGGCCTATAATTTTCAATTGAAGTTCTGTCTCCAGATTTGTAAATTGGGCAGATTTTGGACGTAGACCAGGTCAAAGGAAATACACCTGTTTCTAATGCACATTTAAATATATCTATTAAGGCGTCAATAAAGAATTCGGAGCAAGCTTTTATCACATAAACCGGAATACCATCCGGTCCTACCGATTTAGTATTCTTTAATAATTTAATAGCTTTTAGGATTTCATCTTTAGTGATTACAGTGATATTAATGATAGTATTATTTGAAAATTTCGTGGTATTATTGGAATTATTAGTAAATGGTAGATAAAGACTGTGAAAATAATTTGCAAATTCATTAACAATGTGTTGACTATCTTCAAGTTTTTTGTTATTAA
This sequence comes from Agrypnus murinus, assembly GCA_929113105.1. Taxonomy (NCBI): domain Eukaryota; kingdom Metazoa; phylum Arthropoda; class Insecta; order Coleoptera; family Elateridae; genus Agrypnus; species Agrypnus murinus. The sequence continues at coordinate 131,608,436 of OV816027.1, read as the reverse complement.
TATGCATGGTGTGAGGTAATATATATATATATATATATATATATATATATATATATATATATATATATATATAAACTGGAAAGAAGGAGAAGAAGTTTAAAGTCAACAATACAAATTGACGTCGGAAGGTGAAATAAGCTCTTCGACAAAGTTACCTACACGTTTCAGCAACTTCCAGACATCCAGGCTGGAGGCTGAGTGCCGAATGTCAGCAGCGACACTAAAGTGGGGTCCAACTACACCACTCACCACATACAGCACCTGAAAGTAGCCAGGAAGAAAACCACGTCTAAGTTCATCAGGTTTGTGTTATGAAAAGTGTTTTAAATAAATAAATAAAAAAAGGTTTAGTGGTTTTGTTCTACTTTAAGAAAGTTTCAACAGCGTTGCTACAAATAAGGTTTATTATAAAAGTGAATACTTGCCATAAAACTTATATCCCTGTAAAAACTGTAAGTAGATTTCCTATGGGTTCCGAAAGAATAAATCAAAAAAATGAAATTTATATACAAGGGAAATAAATCTAACACTTACTTATTTTATAGTATCCATTCAATTATTTGAGGTAAAGCCAAATGCATGTCAAGTTTCAAAAGTATTTCCGAACTGTCACTTTTAAACCTTCACATGACAAAACCTCGTTAAAACAAAACTACCGATGATCTCATCATATAAAATTATTATTAAATAAAAAAAATAAGTACTTAATCAAAGAACTCAATTGAGGACTCAGTCATAATTAACAGTCTCAAAATAAAATTCATAAAGCAGCATACAGATTACAAGACCCTGAGATTATAAAAAGTAACTAATATATTAAATAACACGTTCTTATTATTATCATTTTTCAAAGATCATTACAATATGTGTACTTATCTCAAATACACATGTATTAATAATTGTATGTAAAAACAAACAAATAATTCAACGAATAAACACCAATACATACTGAATCAAGCGTTTAATTATGTCCCCAAACTCTAATTTGAAATTAAATAATTATTTTTCTATTTTACGTCGTTACTAGACCCAGTAAAGCACCGGTTTGGGTTCGTTACTGAGAATTTTGGATGCTTTACTAAGCTAGTGTATTTTATTTTTCTGGTGTTGGCGACATTGCAGTTTTTCCAAATTTTAATTTGACGTTTACGTCAACGTCAAATGTCAAATCGTGAATGGGAATGGAAACAAAATGTGTTTTTAATAAATCAGCTTCGATTATCATGGACAATTATTATCAACGTTAACAGAACTGTCACAACGGAAAGTACCGTGAACTTGTTAGACACCAGCAGGCGGTATGAAGAATATAAAAATAGCGATCAGGCTATCCTGTACCTTGCTACTTGTCAAATTGCAATAAACGAAAAAGGGTAGGTATCATAACTTCAATTTTTATTACCGTGAAAAACACAATTGTTGTAGACATTAACTGAAACATTGGAAGTGTCATGTGACGTTAAAGTAATACCAGGTAAATTTTGGTTTGACACAATATTATGAGAGAAAGAATTACTATCTGATACAGTAATATTATTTTCAGCGTCGTCCGTATGGTGAGAACATCCAGGTAATTCCAAATTAAGGTTGTTTACTGTGTCATGGTTAGAACAATCAGGTAAGTGCAATACAGTTTGATGACCAAGCATTTGTGCAACTTCAATCTTTTTCTTCAAAGATGCATCAATATAACCCTCTGCAACAGCAGATGATTTCCATCCTCCATGTCGTTTTATAGTTAGTAAATCACCGCCTTGGTTAGCCAACTGTGTTGCACTCGATCTTCGGAAGCAATGTCCAGTGAAGAGTTCTGGATTTGGTAAATGAAGAAATTCAGCAATATTTCTTGAAATTTTCCCAATAGTATTAATCCCAATGGGACTATTTACACAGTGACCACCACGATATGTTAAGAAGAAACGTTTATGTGTAACAATTTTCGGTCTCAAGGCTGCGTATTTTGCAATTAAATCAACCCAGTCTGGGTTGGTTATCATAAACTGTCTTGGTACATTGTTTTTTGTTTTAGGAACTGCTACAGTAACTGAGTGAGGTCTATATTCAACGTCATCGATGGACATGTTTGTCAATTCTTCGCGCCTACACGCGCCGCTATAACCCATTATTAATATAACCTAAAATTATATTGTTTGTACACAGTTACAAAATAAATAAAATTTACACCCACTTTCATCGCCAGGTACAATTTATTATCTGCTTCTTTAATGAATTTGTTAATGTCGCTCTCTTCCAATATTTTTGATTTTTTTGGCTGATAACCTGTAGACATTCGTTTCAAAAACGCTTGCAGTTTAACATATTTTGATATGTCGACATTCCTGTATATATCAAGACACGATTTAAGTTTTGAATAGGTGCTCCACAAAGTAGATGGTTTGTATTTTTTACTTTGCTCATCAAAATAGGCCAGTAACACATTCTCTGATATATTTCCAACATTTTTTCCATTGCACCATTCTAAAAATTGATAAAACTGTTTTTCATATTGCGATCTGGACTTCTCTGGCAATAAATTGGTAACAACATTGGCCGCACTTGCTCGAATTTCGGGCGGAGTACATGAAAAATCTTCAGAACTCATTTTCAAGAAAAAATTATGACAATTCAAATTGAATTTTCCACAGCCTTCTTAAATAATACTAAATCATTGTACCCAACCTTAACAAAATTCCCTAAATTTCAAATTTTTATTTCTTTTCTGTAAAAAGGAATTAAGAGGCGTAAAATAGAAAAAATAGTATAAAACACTCGTTCAGAAAGCTCTTCCAGCACTTGTTTGTTCCTCCACTCGCCGCTACGCGGCTCGTGTTGGAATTCCAAACGCGTGCTTGAATCGATGCTTTCTCGAACTTGTATTTTAATATACTATTTTCTGTAAAGTGTACAAGATTGATGGTTTTAGCGGCAGACACGATGACTCTCGGCAATGATCACACATCAAATTGTATTTAGTTTAGTACGCACACACTCACACTTGTTCTTGCAATTGCAGAACACCAAGTTAATCAACTGGACTGGAGCAGGAAGAAGGGTGGTCTTTACAGATACCAGTGTCCCGTCAAGAATCTTTAAACCTCAATCTTGAGGGTTGCATTGGAAGGGGATGCTGCTTACATGCAGTAGATTTTGACGGAAGGGAAGACAGGCATATGAAAGTCAACTTTTCTTCAAAGTCGTCGAAAAAGTATTTATTTATTAATGGTACCCTTAAGTATTTGAAGACTAGATCATCTCAATTAATAATATGGTAATTGCTCGCCACTAAATAATAGTCTCAGTTAACGAATAAATAAAGTAGTAATTCACGAAAAATCACGAATTTAGTTATTACAAGAAGCACTATTGTTTAATAGTTCGATGGCTTATTAACTGAAATGTAATGTTTATTCTCAACAATTTTCTTCTACAAACCTATGACACTTATTCTAGATTATTTATAATTAAGTTATTTATGTTTAGCTGTAGCAACTATAAGCAATGAGGCCATAATAATGAATAGAATCCATACAGTAAACCGTAGATAACCATAACCGCACACAAAGAGGGAAAGGAAAAGGTCCTAAAATTGTAATTTCCTTTGTCAACTAAAGGTGTACAAGTAAATGAAGAATCTAGGTCACCGCGTAATCACCACATGAGTAATAGGGTGGAACGAAAGTGGCCTTTTTAATTTTTTTTCCTTTTAGTTTTGTAATAGTGGGGAGAAGTTGCCTTTTAGGTTCAAAAAGAAGAAGAAAAAATTTGGTTGCTATACTACAATATCTTGAGGTGCCGCGAAGAGCTTATAGTTAAAAGTAGTATAGCTAGGAGAGTTCGAGCGCAAAATCCCATGTTATTTCTTATGGAGGTCCGTTTTGCATTTCAAGGACATCCGCGGTCTAGCAAGACTCGCGATCGCGACCGCGCTCGCGATCCAACCAAGCGCGCGGCAACGTTGCTAACTTCACGCTGTTACATGAAATGAGTCGACTTAGTAACTATGGAATTTTATTGATAAAAGTAATTACCTAATGTTCAACCAATAATAATAATTTGAGATAATTGATATAATTTTTATTAATAACGAATTAAAAAAATCCTGAGAACATTCAAACATAATTCAACATTAATATACCTATAACGGTCGACAGTTAGAAGAGCCCGCATTTTACCCATATATTGCTATTAAAACGTAACATTTTATTTTAATTACATAAATCTAATTAATTATATAATAGCCATAAATAACATTCTATTAATAATGAATTGAAAATATACGCAATTCAAATTTAAAATAGCTTTCACGACTAACCGATACGAACGATAAATGAATACTACGCTTGGTCATCTGGCATCGACACGATTCGGAGGGTGACCTTCAAGCCTTTTACCTACACAATAATTTAAACGTTATTTAATTAAAGTACTTCAGAATAGTTAGTTAGCTACTCTCATCTAACCCCAGGAGTTTAATATAGATATCTCTCATCGTAACATCCCCTCGGGATATGATATACTTTCATACATAAAAACATAAAAATCTCAATCTTGCATCTTATCAAAACTAACAATATATACTAAAGTTTCTTAGTCGGTATGCAGCAGGTAGAGAAAAAAGGGTCAATAACCTGTTGGCAGGTAATAATAGCTACGGTGATCTTAAAACGCATTAGTCTATCAAATACTATTAAATAATGGTAATATTACATATATCATTCCAATATATCTTTCGTAAAATTCAGTTTATCTACAATGAAAATTAATTAGTTTAACAACTATTATAAAGGTATAATTTGTGAATTAACTACCAGCTCGTTTATTCAAATTACTCATTAAAGAAAACAGTAGGACTCGTCCTAGAATCGATATCTTTTGTGTTAACCAACAGGAAAAAAAATAATCAAGATAAGCCGTTCACTAATTTATTCAAAAATACTAAATCACAATCAATTCTTATATCTTTTAAACTATGTAATTATAGTAAATTTCGTAGTAAATCATAATTTAGTGGATGTCCGATTTTTAAATAGCGATAGTTACAAATTCTTAAAAAAATTTATCAAGCAGCTTATTATAAATTGTATACCTCCTGTTCCGACACAGCCGACGAAAAAAAATAATCAAGATTGAACTAGTATGTATTACGTCATTAACGTCTAGAACCAGTAACATCTATCCTGTTTATCGCGGTTTTGTCTAAAAAGACATTAATCTTATATCATATAATCCAACGAAATCATCAAACATGAAAAATCATAATGTAACAATTCATACTATACATATTTTATAGTTTTAAAACGAAACGCATTTTTTCATATTTCTATGAAATATTAAGCCGTATATCATAATCTGTTTATCTCAACAGTTAAAAACAACTAAATACCATCCCTTAAGAAGTTGACTTTTTTAGTTTTACCATGACCCTACCTACTAATTATCCCTCGACGAATATACCTGTATGTTTTTGAAAAAGCTAGAGATAAATTGAAATTCCACCACAGTTAAATTATAATCATGTTAGTACTAAAAATAACTTAATGTGAATTCCAGGCCTTTATTCATATTTACAACACATGAAAGATATCTCATATGCAAGAATTATGGAATATTAATGTTTATACCTTTTGTTCTAACGTTGAACATTTACTACTATGAACATTTCCAAATTACTCTCCTATAAAATTAAAATTGTTGTTACCGGTGTTCTATATTTGTATCAATCTACTAGTTAATAAATGAACATTCTTTATAATTTAAGGCATTTTTTTATTTAAAAACTCATTTTAACCGTTGAGTTCTAACAAGATTTGATACACTCGGCAAACGGATTGACCGTCTTAAAAATGGCAACTTTACAGGAATAATAAATATTTACGTCAACACAGTAATATGAGATTGATTGATCATATAGTTGATATATTAATTAGCTACATTTTTCTTTTCACAGCCGATCGATGAAATGAAATAGGTCTAATAGATGAAGCCATGAAGGAATCTATATTGCGGAGAAAATAATTTCTCTTTCTATCAAAACAATCTGATTAATTTATATATTTAACAGGTGTAAAAGCCTCTTGCATTCAGGTAGCGCTAGACTATAGCCCCTTACGAACCTTTATCTTTTCCCCATCATTTAAATTAATAAAAAGGTGTTAAAATAGGGTTTCCGCATAGCATTTTAATATATGAACTGAACTGATTTATGTATCGTATTATTTAAATTCCACCTTATTACATCCAGTAACTCGGTAATTTTTCTCAGCTGTTACCGTTGAACGGCTCGTAGTTATTCAGAGTTACCAAATAATGCTATTAAAAGGACAGAAAGGTTAAAGAAATAATACGGCAGTATTATAACACAAAATAAAATCATATATTCATCCAAATATATATTTAACAGAGTATGATAGCAGTTAAGCAAAAGTTGGAAAAATAATGAGAGCGAGCGTCTCGCGTGAAGCGCTTAAATGTTACGATGTCGGTCCCTCCTCCAGGCTGGTGCTGCATCGTGGTTGGCTGGCCGGATTCTCCAATTGCAGGCTGCTGGCGTCGTGGACCACGTGGTTCTCGGTGTCACAGCTTCCAGCTGTTTTCTCGGCGGTGCGTGTAAACGGGATATAGAACGAAGTTCTAACTCTAGATTTCAGTCTCAGTGCAGCAACTGAACGAGTAACACTTATCTCTCTTCACATCCATATTTAACCTTTATAATAAAAACATGTCTTTCGACAGCGAACTTGTTGAAGAGTTAAGGAGACTGGTCTACGACCCACAGATAGATGATGATAGTAATGCTATCCTCGGAGTCTTAAAACAATGTACCATAACGATAAGAAAACTTAATAAGGCACGAGATTCAGCGTCATCATTGGGAGCGAAGAACCATCTATTAGCCTGCTTGGCTCAAGCGAAATCTTATCGAGAGACAGTCAAAGCTTTAAAAACTGTAGGCGAGGGATATAACCAGCGAAAAGAGACAGCCTGTAGCCGAGTCAAATGGTCAGACATGAAATCAGCATTTAAGGGACGTATGCGAACTGCTGCAATAACTAACACCAAGCATATCGAGCCGAAGGCTTTCATGCAGGACTGCTCGACCATTTTTCAGAGACGTATTCTGAATACATTGAAGAAAGATGACTCATTAAAAGTAAACACAGCTTTAACAGGCGTGTTCGAAGTCAAAAAATGGGATACTATTATAGAAGAAATAAAATATATAAACACTAAAAGTGCAGTCATATACCGAGACAGTAATTTAGCCCAATGGTTCAAGAACAATATTCAAGGTCCTATCCTTAAGGATCTCGAAGAGTTTCAAGTAAGTATAGAAATTGTAGAAAGTTAGAAATAAACTAACGCACGCATATTTCTTTATCTAGCAAAAAGATAGCGGGTGGACGCTTAAATCAATCATTAACCTCCAGCTCAATATCAACAAGTTTACCCAGCAGCTTGACTCATCATATTAAATCTGAAGATCAACATAAAATCACATAATACTTGAGGTCCTCTACTAGTGCCCGAAGAGATTGACGAAGAGATACAAAACTTGTTTAAAAGTGCTTAAAATGTATATAATTTAGATAATAATTATTCTCATATTTATCATGTGTTAATAAAACCCAACAAATGTTTTATTGTCTTTTATTTTATTTTCTATGTTTTATTCTGTAAGTTACTACAAGTCTACGGGTAATCAACTTATGCACAGCATTCGATGACCCAGTGCTGCAAATTAATCTGATGAAATTCCATCCGGAATATAAAAACAATAGGGCTCGCCCAGGATTCGAACCCGGGAACTCTCGCACCCAAAGCGATAATCATACCTTTAAACCGAAAAATTTTGCTTCGAGAAGATTAGTATGTTTCTCATTACATCTGAATAATATAAAATATAGAACCGATCTTGGTACAAGCTAAAATTATAGCTCGCTTTGCCCTTATACACAACATTATTAACAGATTTGTTATACGATTTACTTCGAGTAATGCAATTACGTGAGTACCCAGCGTGAAAGTAAATATTGCGATTATGTATTATTCAATTTTACAGTGTTGAATAGAATATTTGGCAAAACAAACCTTACAAGACATTCAATCGGCTGACCGAACAACAATTTGACAATTACTAATACATTCTTGCTGACAATGCAACGTATTTCGCAAACTAACCCTCAAGTGGAAGATTTATACTTGAGGTATTAAGGTTTCTTCGAATAATATTAAAACACATACGATAAACAGATATCGAACATACATCAGTTAACATTCTGAATATACTAAAATTATATGGCGTATATAATAAATTAAGACTTATTATTATAAATTTAAAGAGCGCGACATATTTTTCAAATTCTATTCCTCTATAAAACAACCCGGCTATTGGATACATAAATCACTCTAAAATATTAATAATAAAAATTAAGAAATCTATTGCTTGTTATAATTCGCGCGCTGAAGGGTATTCTACCCAAAACTCTGCAGGTTCACCTCTTCTAAAAATATTTAAATTAATCAATTGCTTTATAAAATCCATAGAGAATTATGCAATCTTATTAAATAAGTCTAGAAACAGATTTATACCCGAACGTTTACTGAGGCAGAGAGAGGTTGAGAAATAAGAAGCTTTTATAGAATGTATTTTTTTATTTATTTTTTCATCAAAATACTATTACAATACGACTATATTACATAGTACAACTAGAAATTAAATATTTACTTATTCTATGATTTTTCTCGCTTTAAGCTCTGTGATGACTGAAATTATTTCGTTTTCGTTTTCGAGACTGCTGCTAAGAGCTTTCTTTACAGCATACAACAGACGAAGTCGGTCCACTAGTTGATCAGGTGTACTCTGACGTATCCAATCTGGTTTCATCTTGTTTAACTTTTTGGGAAGACTAGCCTCAAAGTCTATTATTCTGTATAAATTTGGTCTGATTACATTTTCGTATTTCCAATGTTTAACGCTTATTAGTCTTTCTTATGAGCATTAGTAAGTGATATTATTTTCATATAGTTCTCGATATCTTCCTCTGTTGGACTAGGAGAGCTTATTCGTTTAAGCGTCAGTAAATTAAACAGACCGGATGTGCCATGGTAAAGTTTGTTTTTAATTAAAATATCTTTTCCCTGAAACTGTACTCGCGAACAACCAAATCGCCACTCATCAATGTCGTTATATAGAGCGTACCTAGTTTTGTCTACGTTTTTGTTTTCTCCGCTAGCTAATAATGCTCTATAATAGTTAGAGAATTCGTGATAATCTTTTAAGCTAGAATCGCATTCTTCTTCTTCTTCATCAGCAGATGTAACGGGAGATAATTGTTCAAGCTCTGGCGAGAGATTGATAGCAACGGTCTCTGATCGCGGTATAACACGATTATCATGAGGTTTTGCTTTATCACAGTGAAAGTAGGTTAATTTCTTATGTATAGCATTACGCGCGTTTATTATTTCATCATCATTATCATCGTCCTCACATCTTATTTCTTTATTGGCCTCAATAGCACAGGATTCATTGGTGTGCATACGTTTCAGACTCACGTCTTTAAATATTACATTATTTCTAGGTGATGTCTTATTGTCAACAGCTATGGTATTATGAACTGTTTTCAGATGACTTCTATAGTTATCGAGGCGTGTAAAATACTTTAAACAAATAGAACACTGAACTTTATACCCCTGGTGTATCTTCAAATGACGAGCAAACCCTGATCGTAAAACGCTCATGCAACATATCTCACACTCGCGTCGCCGGTTCATATCGACTAATAATTGATCATGAACTCCTATTTATATAGCATGTTCTTCAGGTCACTCTTAATTAACCCTGGCGCTGCGTCTATCATCACCCTGTCGATACTGCTTCATCATTAATTAACCCCGGCTAGACGTCCTTTAGCATGAATTCATCATGGCACGCCTAGAGAATGATGGAATACCATTAGTACGAGATTCCTGTAATCAAAGATGGCTGCCTACAAATCACAGCGTAGTAGTCGTGATCCAAGGTAGGTTAGGTTAGAACACGTGATGTTGCATTTACTAGCATGATTAAGGATGAAGGGTGAGGGGAGAAGGATGAGTAGTCGTGATCCAAGATAGGTTAGGTTAGAACACATGATGCTTCATTTACTAGCACGACTAAGGGTGAAGAGACTAGCATGACTAAGGGTGAAGGGTGAACAGACTAGCATGACTAAGGGTGAAGGGTGAAGAGACGAGCATGACTAAGGGTGAAGGGTGACGAGACTAGCATGGCTAAGGGTGAAGGGCGACTATATATAAAAGGTAGATCGTTATCAGCGAGAGAGTACACGAATAAATCGAATCATGACTACTTACCGTATGCTTTGTAACCAAGGATGTTCGCCATCGGAAAGATTCGGTTTATTCGTGTACTCTCTCGCTGATAACGATCTACCTTTTATATATAGTCGCCCTTCACCCTTCTCCCTTCACCCTTAGCCAATAATGTTGTGTATAAGGGCAAAGCGAGCTATAATTTTAGCTAAAACATTATGTCAAATTTGAAAATGCTTGTACCAAGATCGGTTCTATATTTTATATTATTGATGTAATGAGAAACATACTAATCTTCTCGAAGCAAAATTTTTCCATATAATTATATAACTGGCTCGTTGGTTTAAAGGTATGATTATCGCTTTGGGTGCGAGAGGTCCCGGATTCGAATCCTGGGCGAGCCCTATTGTTTTTATATTCCGGATGGAATTTCATCAGATTAATTTGCAGCACTGGGTCATCGAATGCTGTGCATAAGTTGATTACCCGTAGACTTGTAGTAACTTACAGAATAAAACATAAAAAATAAAATAAAAGACAATAAAACATTTGTTGGGTTTTATTAACACATGATAAATATGAGAATAATTATTATCTAAATTATATACATTTTAAGCACTTTTAAACAAGTTTTGTATCTCTTCGTCAATCTCTTCGGGCACTAGTAGAGGACCTCAAGTATTATGTGATTTTATGTTGATCTTCAGATTTAATATGATGAGTCAAGCTGCTGGGTAAACTTGTTGATATTGAGCTGGAGGTTAATGATTGATTTAAGCGTCCACCCGCTATCTTTTTGCTAGATAAAGAAATATGCGTGCGTTAGTTTATTTCTAACTTTCTACAATTTCTATACTTACTTGAAACTTTTCGAGATCCTTAAGGATAGGACCTTGAATATTGTTCTTGAACCATTGGGCTAAATTACTGTCTCGGTATATGACTGCATTTTTAGTGTTTATATATTTTATTTCTTCTATAATAGTATCCCCTTTTTTGACTTCGAACACGCCTGTTAAAGCTGTGTTTACTTTTAATGAGTCATCTTTCTTCAATGTATTCAGAATACGTCTCTGAAAAATGGTCGAGCAGTCCTGCATGAAAGCCTTCGGCTCGATATGCTTGGTGTTAGTTATTGCAGCAGTTCGCATACGTCCCTTAAATGCTGATTTCATGTCTGACCATTTGACTCGGCTACAGGCTGTCTCTTTTCGCTGGTTATATCCCTCGCCTACAGTTTTTAAGGCTTTGACTGTCTCTCGATAAGATTTCGCTTGAGCCAAGCAGGCTAATAGATGGTTCTTCGCTCCCAATGATGACGCTGAATCTGGTGCCTTATTAAGTTTTCTTATCGTTATGGTACATTGTTTTAAGACTCCGAGGATAGCATTACTATCATCATCTATCTGTGGGTCGTAGACCAGTCTCCTTAACTCTTCAACAAGTTCGCTGTCGAAAGACGTGTTTTATTATAAAGGTTAGATATGGATGTGAAGAGAGATAAGTGTTACTCGTTCAGTTGCTGCACTGAGACTGAAATCTAGAGTTAGAACTTCGTTCTATATCCCTTTTACACGTACCGCCGAGAAAACAGCTGGAAGCTGTGACACCGACAACCACGTGCTCCACAACGCCAGCAGCCTGCAATTGGAGAATCCGGTCAGCCAACCACGATGCAGCACCAGCCTGGAGGAGGGACCGACATCGTAACATTTAAGCGCTTCACGCGAGACGCTCGCTCGAGTATTGTGTTGTTGTCGGGTGAGTGAACACGCGTGTGATTACCATCTCGAACGGTACGCGAACCCTAGTAGAGTTGCTAATCATGCTGCCACTCTCCAGCCAGCAACCGGGCTCGGTCAGTTTGTGTAGTGTTAACCGGTGGGTCGATAAAACCTAGTTCCAAGAGGCAACCCCTGTCCTATTTTTCCATCTTTCCGGTTCCTAGTCGGGGTGGTGGGCCTGTCTGGGTTCCGACGTATCCAGGTTACCTAGTGCTGTAGCAGGCAGCCTAGGGCCGTCAATCCTACACCAGGGGGGCACCTTCCTTCTTTCCCTAACAGTCGCTAACAGAAAAGGTAATTCTGCGAGTTTGTGATGTGGCTCGTCAAGCTACTTGTTAGCGGCTGTTAATCCTTATACCTTGAGTCCCATCCTGGGTGTCCTCCGAATCCATTGTTCAGGGGTTTGTTGAATGGAACGACAGTGGAATCGACTCACTGCTTAGTGCTACGCAAAGTGCCCCCGAAAGCCATATTTCGGGGGTGGTTCTGACAAGAATCGTTTTTTACCCATCCATTTAACACCAAACAACAAAATTTCCAATCCAACCAATCAAATTCGCTAATTCTCCTTATGCCAACTAGCCCCTCCCTTGCTCCTAAAATCTAATCCAATCAAATTCCATTATTCTCATCATTCTTATAAGTACCGCCTTGCAGTTAATTTTCCATTTTCATATCCTTCTCAATTAATTTCTATTATCAACCATATCGAAAATGAAAAATTCCTAATATCTGCCTTTCCAAATATTTGACATCCAAAAACCACGACCGTGCCCGTTATCACAAATACCATACTTGTATGCTATTCGTGATAACGGCCACACAATAGCTTTCACTTGTTATCAACAAGACTCATATTGTTGATAACAGGTGTTAGCTGCTTTTATCTGGAGCCGGCCATTTCAAGCCAATTCAATTCAAACCAAACAACTAATTCCAAGGCTGAAGAGGACAAAGAGTCCTATAGTAGCCTGTGCCCCCTTCGGGGGCACGAAACAACGTTGATACGACGACTCTCGCTCTCATTATTTTTCCGATTTTTGCCATAACCACTATCATATTTTGTTATTGTATATATTTGGATGAATATATGACTTTATTTTGTGTTATAATACTGCCGTATTATTGCGTTAACCTTTCTTTCCTTTTACTAGCTTTATTTGGTAACTCTGAATAACTACGAGCCGTTCAACGGTAACAATTGGCGCCCAACTACAGTGTGTGTTTGGATGAACACAACAACCGACGACCCAGCCTATGGTGAACACCCGATCGACAACACGAGAGATGGCAGAGGACAACAAACCGACAGCCGCATCCATGGACCCGTCTTCGGCGTTCTTCGCGGCCCTTCTGGACCGGCTCACCGCCCTGACACCGACGGCAGTCAACCCGCCCTACCGACCTACGGAGGCTACGACGATGAAGACCTGGAGGACTTCATCTCCCAGATGACTGCCAGCATCGCGACATCCCCGGACCAGCTGAGGCTCATCATGGTCCAACTGCGGGAACCAGCATGCTCCCTGGCCCAGAAGCAGCCGCTAAGGACTCCGGAGCAGCTGTTCGAGCTTCTACGTAGGACCTACGACTCCCCCGTGCAGCGCGTCCAGGTGTACCAGGAGTTATACGCGAAGACCCAGGCCGACCGTCAGGTAACCGCGGATTTCCTAACCCGGAAGATGTCTTTGTTGCAGAAGCTAGCACCAGGTATGCGGGAAGCCGACAAGATCCACCTTCTACGGAAGCTGCTCCGTCCCTAGGTAGCGGTCTACCTTAGCGGCCACTTCAACAGCGTGCGAGACCTAGCGGACACAGCCATCGCCACCGCGGACACCCTCCAGTCTACCAGGAAGGCGACAAACCCCTTCATCAGCGCGGATCAACTTCCGAAATGCCGCTTCTGTCCGGAAAGCCACTTCCACCGCGACTGCCCCGTACGGAGTTCGGGAAACGACGCCAGGGGGGATTAGGCCGGCATATTCCCTCCTTAACCGCCATGCCCGGCATACAAGTACCCAGGATTCAGGTGCGTATGAATAATGGCATTTGTTTCAGAGCGCTAGTGGACACCGGCGCCTCCATCAATGTCATCAACGCGAAGTTCGCCCCGGAAGCCCGTAAAATCGCCACCAAACTCCCACTGGCTAGCGGTAGCCAGAAGATGTCCTGCAGCGGGGAAGCGGAACTCGACATCATCATCTCCGGATACGAACACGCCGCCAGGGGACCAACAGCTTCCGGAACAACAGGAACCGCCATCCACCGAGGACCGACAGAGGGAAGCCAACGCCAACCAACTTCGGTATCACCGGAGATACCAGGGGCAGCCGGCTGCACCAGTCGCCCGGGTAGGAGAGGATGTCATGGTACGCGCCCACATCCAATCCAACGAGCAGCGGAAGATCCACGCCGGTTTCGATCCAAAATGGTTGGGACCCTACAACATCCGGAACATCTTCGACGGGAGGGTCTACACGGTCGACAAAGGGGGACAGCAGGTGAAGTACCACGCAGACCACATCCGGCCTTGAAGAATTGTTTGTAGATTCAATTAAAATGCCTAAAACCTAAAATTTAAGGCTTTAATATTATTGTTTAATGTAAATTTTTTATATCAATAAATGCGAAACTCCGTGTAATGCCATGTAATAATAATGCAACAATGTAACATAACTGTATACATCGGTGTATACATAAAATAAACTTGATGTTGATGAAATAAATAATAGAAACAAAATTTAATTTATGATTTGATTTATTGAAATTTCCTTATTCTTATAACAAATAAGTTTTTACTAATAATATTTAGTTATTACTAGTTAGTTAATAGTATATTATATACATATTTGTTGCATTTTTTTTGTCGAAACCCATGCATTTTTTTTGTCAAATTTCGTTGCATTTAAATGTGCATATGTTTTCTTTTTGCCTTGCATTTTTCCGCTCTTTAGTAATGTGTATTGTGGTGACAAGATTCACTTGGTATTGTTATGTCTGTTTGTGTTGGTGAATATTTCACCATTTACAACATAATCATGAATAAAGTGGTTGGTGTATTTTTGCATACGAAACAATGGAACATTTATTTACCTCTCTCTCTCTCTCTCTCTCTCTCTCTCTCTCTCTCTCTCTCTCTCTCTCTCTCTCTCTCTCTCTCTCTCTCTCTCTCTCTCTCTCTCTCTCTCTCTCTCTCTCTCTCTCTCTCTCTCTCTCTCTCTCTCCCTTCATCCTAATGCTAGTAAATGAAACAGTATTGGATAGAGGTAACCGTTAGGTCTACTGTTCTGGGATTGGTTCGGACGATAATTATTCAAAAAAGCGTAAAAGCATACGATGTTTACTAAATTAAATGCGGGCTGATTACGAGAAGTCTCAGTACCGTCTACGATTATGTCTGAGAACATCCGACGAACTGTATAAATCTCATGACGTATTGAAATATGTACATCATTGCGCTATGAAGATCTCAGCTATAAATACTGTGTATTCTGTTCATGCGTGACAGTTATTTGTCATACGTCATCATGAACACAATAGATCTCTTCGGTAGAGCTATGATGAGTATGACAGATGAAGCAATGGCTGCAACAAAACGTGGACCGAGAGGTTATGGTTTCAAATTAACACCAGAGGGTAATTTCGATGTTGAGAACCGTCGTATAACTAATGTAGGCGCTCCTATCAACGATAACGATCTTGTCACGAAGCGTTCTGTACTAATGTTATCAGATAACGATGAAGGTGTAATTGATGTTAAGAAAAGAAGGTTAGTACACGTTAAAGAACCGCTTGACAACCACGATGTTTGTACGAAAAAGTATACCGACGAGCTGGTGGACGATGTTGAAAGAAAATTACTCTCTAATTGTTTGAGACGACGACGAGAGGATAAAGGACAGGGGTCGTACTATGATGCTAAAGATGGAAGAATTTGTAATATAGGGGAGCCTCTAGAGGATAAAGATGTAATCTCTAGGCAGTATTTTAACAATCGGGCTATGCATACAAACGATCAAATGCAGTTTAATGCAGATGGTAAACGTATTGTTTCAGTAAGTTACCCTATAGATGGCACGGATGTCACTTCTAAAGCTTATGTAGATGCTCAATTCGACTCTGCTGTACAAACCTTCATTACAATGACTACCGACACTCAGAACACTATTAAAGATCTAAAGCAAAAGGTAACAAAGGTTGACATTGAAACTAGTAAACTTAACAGTTTGCTAACAACGTTGGAAAAAGAAACAAAGAGAAATCACCTAATAGCGAATGATGAGATGGAAACTAATCATTCGAGTGTGTTGACAAAGATAGAAGAAACGAATAATACCCTAGATAGTAATTATAAAAAATTATTAGATAAAGTACAAGTGCTCGAGGATACTCAAAAAGTTATGCGATCATCGTTTGATGCCCTAATAGCCGAATCTGCAACACGTACGAACTCTTACAACATAAAGAGAGTGTACAATACCGACTAATAACGGAATTTACTACTACTATCGGTAGACCTAATCATATTTACACCATTTTTTATTCTAGTTTTAAGTGTATTATATCAAATGCCTGATTAGCGCAGATAGGAAATGTGGTGAGCCTTACGGGAATGCTGCGCAAATGCTTAGTTTGCTTATATCTACGCTAATCAGTTATTTTTTTTCTATCTTAGCCTAAATGTATCGTTGAAGAAATAAAAATGTATTTAAACAAAGTTTTTAGTTTTACTAATGTCAATAACTCTCCAAACATAGCGATTTGTAGCAACAGCAGCAGCAACACATCGATATGGTAAAGAAAGCAAGTTTCGCCGACGCAAGCATGAATAATATACATCATATGATAGTATGGGAGTATGCATACAGACAGGCGAGAAAGGGAGACTGGCAAACATTAGCTCTGGACAGATACCGTTTTCAAACAAGAATACATAATGTTGAAGAGCATCTGTGTGAAATTCTACAAGCTGATCATAGAGACTTTATCTATACGCAGAGATTTCAGAACACAGATTAGTCCGGCTGCAGTGGTGACCGAGTATAAATACAGGTACAAGCAGTCTCTTCTCTCAGTACCAGATGTTAGTTCACGAAGGTAACGGCTTTGTTAACAAGCTCATAGACAAGCTGCCTATTGAACTACATCTTTCTTCCTATCAGTACTGTGGACCTGGTACTAAATTATCTAAAAGATTACAACGTGGCGATAAAGGTATAAATCCTTTGGACCAGGCGTGTATGCAGCATGACATCTCGTACGCTCAAAGCTCCGATTTGAACAGTAGACACCAGGCAGATCGTGTATTAGAAGAAGCCGCTTGGAAGCGTGTTAAGGCTAAAGACTCTAAATTAGGGGAAAAAGCATCAGCTCTGTTTGTAACCGGTATAATGAAGGCTAAAAGAAAGTTGGGAATGGGCGTAAAGACAAACAAACTGTCAGCGAAAAAGGGTCTCGCTAAAAAGATGATGAAGAGGAAAACTGTCACTTTCAAAGGTGGCGTTTTAAAGAAGCTTGTTGGTGTAGTGAACCGTGCAAGCAAGAGACTCACGGGTAAAGATTTAATACATCATGCCCTGAGCGCTGCCAGAAGAATCATTCAAAACGTAGGCGGTCGAAAAAACGTTAAAGTACCCCGAATAATTCCTGTGCCTACAGCTACAGGGGGTATTTTACCACTCATACCAATTTTTGCTGGCCTCTCGGCTCTCGGTGCAATTATAGGAGGCGCCTCAGGGGTAGCGAAAGCTGTTAATACTGCTAATAGTAATAAGAGACAGCTAGAAGAAACTACACGGCATAATAAAAGTATGGAAGCTATCGCTTTAGGCGGTAAGAACGGGAACGCCCTTTACCTGAAGCCGCATAGAGCTGGCGGAGCTGCATTGTACTTAAAACCATATGTTAGGCGGTCAAAAAACTGAATAACTTGCCTCGGAGACCACTTACAGACCTAGATATAATAAAACATGCTAAAGACATTCCCTATTTTAGAGGTGTCTATATGAGAACAAGTCTACCTGCAACGAAACCTTTGCAATTCGAAAGAGCTATTATTAATCTTGACGACGCTGGAGGACCGGGTACTCATTGGGTTGCCTATAGAAAGGATCGAAACGTGGTTTTGTACTATGACCCCTTCGGAGACCTGAGACCACCAGCTGAACTTGTGAAATATTTAGGGCCTCGCTGCTCCGTATACTACAACTTAGCCCAAGAACAAAAGTTCAATACATACAACTGCGGACATCTGTGTCTACGATTTTTGTATAAAAGAGAGGTGAAAGTGTAAATCGGTTAAGTATGGCTAGGACCATCACGGTGTACGGTACAGGAAACAGGCTTTCTACGGATCGTATTTATCCACCTATAACACTAGATCACGTGCGTTACGAATACTCACTAGGTTTAGTCGGCTTATATACAAGTCACACGATACGGAATATATACCCAGGCAAAAATAAATTTTATTACGGAGAAAAGGCGATAACTATTGAACCGGGTAGCTACGAGTTGTCTGAAATCGTTAACTATATAAAGAATCAAATTAGTGGCGATCCCGAAGAGGGAGATCTACTACTACTACAAATCAAAGCTAACACTAATACGGGAAAGTGTGAGATTGAATCAGCTACCGAGTTGATTGATTTTACCAAACCCGATAACATAGGATCACTACTAGGATTTAAGAAGCGCGTGCTAGAACCCGGTAGTAGACACGTATCAGATCGAGTTGTCGATATACTTTCAACTCCAAACATCTTTGTAGACACGAATATTACAGGCGGCTCATATAGAAACAATCAAGCAGGTCATACAATCTTCGAATTTGGTGTTTGCGTACCACCCGGTTATCTGATTGAAAAGGAGCCATCGCATGTGATTTACTTTCCCATCACTGTCACCGAGATCGACAACATTACCATTAGACTGGTAGACGCGAGAGGAGAGTTGATAAATTTGTCTGAAGACACTTTCACGAGCATCAGGCTAGAACTTAAACGTGAAAAATGGGAATAAACTTTAGCTATAAAAACA
Organism: Agrypnus murinus; assembly: GCA_929113105.1. NCBI lineage: Eukaryota > Metazoa > Arthropoda > Insecta > Coleoptera > Elateridae > Agrypnus > Agrypnus murinus. The sequence goes on along the minus strand of OV816027.1, from coordinate 131,589,303 downwards.
TCAGCATATGTCCATCAAAGGTCATTCACCGTCGAACGTCGGCACGTGCAGACCTTCGATTAAAACTAACTAAAGCTCGTCGCCTTTTTCTTGAATCTTTAGGCTTTAAAGTACGATAACAGCAGCAGCAGCAGCATGTCAAAACGAAGTAAAATGCATATTAACACCGACACCTTTACCATTGATAAATTAAACATATTTGGGAAGCCTCGCGTCGATACAGATATAATAAAAGAGGATTTTTATACCTATCTGCCGTTTACGCTAAATGCCAATCATTCCGACACCATTAGAATCAGCATACAAAATTCCGATAACGTTTTAGCTTTGTATGACAGCTATGTACTTGTTAAAGGTAGCATAACGCGTGCAGAAAACAAGCAATTCCTTCTGGTAAACAATTTCGCCCACTTTCTGTTTGATGAAATTCAACTAATATTAGGCACAAACCAGCTCATAGATGTCTGTAAACAGCCTGGCATTACAAGCACTATAAAAGGTCTCGTTTCACATGGCGCCGAGGATAGAGCTTTAACCAGCTCAGCATGGAACTTAGGGATTACTAGCGATAATGATTTGTTACATAACCAGGGGAATAACGTCTTTCATTTCACGTGTAGAATACCATTAAAAGATATCTTTGGATTTGCAGACGATTATAAAAAAGTAATACCTCATATGAGTTGTCAGCTAGTTTTAATTCGCGCCAAGAACGATTTTAATTGCTATAAAAGCGACGCAGGTGATGCAGGTACCGACGTAGATATCAAGATTGATAAGCTCTCGTGGGAAGTTCCGCATATACTGTTATCAGATTAAAGCAAAGTGAACCTGGTGGAGAGTTTAAGAGATAATTCTTCTATTATCGCTCCGTTTAGACGTTGGGAATTACACGAGTTACCCTCGTTGGGAACTACTAAAAACCAGGTTTGGCGTGTAAAGAACTCCAATGATCTAGAGAAACCGCGCTGGGTCTTTGTAGTTTTACAAGACGAGCGTCAGCTGGGTATAAGAACGGGTAACCCGACTACATTTACTCATTCGAACTTGGTCGACGTTAAGTTGTATTTAAATTCGCAAGTGTTCCCGCATCAGCGTTTAAATCTCGATTTCGACCGTAAGGACTACATTTCTGCGTATCTGAATTATATTCGTTTTCGCGAGAACTACTATGACGGTATAGGTAGAGGTGCGGCTGAGAGCTGTTTACTCAGCTACAAATCGTTTGAAACGTATCCCATTTTTGTTATTGACTGTTCAAGACAGGTAGAGAGTTTTAAGGATTCCACTGTCGATATTAGACTAGAGCTCGAGTCTTCAGCCGCATTTACGAACACAACTAAGGCGTATTGTTTGATCCTTCACGACGCATTAATCGAGTATAATCCGTTTAACGAGACCGTGACTAGACACGTACGCATACCGTAATGAAGGTCGTTAAACAAAATAAGTCACTAAACATATGTAACCTAGACGACTGCGATGATACATCTTTACAACGACGATCAGGCGAGGATGTTAGGAAACATGGTGACCTGTTACCTGTATCATGTAGAGCAATATTGAGCGGTCCCTCTTCCTGCGGTAAAACTAATGCTATGTTAGGTTTACTTATTAGCGAAAATTTAGGAAAATTAGGATTAAAATTTGAAAATATCTACCTATACGCCAAGTTTTTATTTCAACCTAAATATGAATTCTTAAGACGTGTTATGAAACCACTTACGGGTATGGGATATCATGAATTTAGCGAAAACGATGACGTAATCAGCCCCGGTGATGTTAAACCTAATTCAGTGTTCATTTTTGATGATATAATTTGCAGCAAGCAGGAAAAGATTAGAGAATATTTTAGCATGGGTAGGCATAAGGGTGTCGACTGTTTTTATCTAGGCCAAACGTACGCCAAGATTCCGAAACATCTGATTAGGGACAATGCAAACCTAATTATTCTCTTTAGACAAGACGAGTTGAACTTAAAACACGTGTTTAGCGATCATGTTGTAGGAGACGGTATTAGCTATGATCAGTTCAAAAACATTTGCTCTCTGTGTTGGAAGGAGCCGCATGATTTCCTGGTAATTAATAAAGACAGCTCTCTAGACCGTGGCAGATATCGGAAGGGTTTTGATTCATATATAAGTTTATAATTAGAGTCGATTCGTTTAGTAGTCTCTGCATAGCCGACATGTCCAACACGTATGATCTGAGTTTAAAGCGTAAAATAATACATGCTCGTAATGCTATACGTAAGAAGTTTGCATACTTTCGTCGTGATAGAGCAGAAGCAGAACGTATGTATCGCGTCACGCACAATCCAGTTATATCGCCACTGGAAACCATTGCTAAATCAGTTAACACCTCTAACGTACCCCTATTGAAAGTTAAAACACAACCATCTGCTGCTACTACTACTACTACTGCTAGTTACATTCCCCAGTTGAAAGTTAAAAAACAACCTGCTACATCATCATCATCGGAAGCAGACGAAGAAGAAGAAGAAGAAGAATCTAATAAAACTCTTGATCTCCCTACTCATTACGGTATGCTGATAGCTAACGCTGTCGGAAACAAAAATATAGATAGAACTAGATTCGGTATTAGATATAAAATTGATCGAGACGCGTGGACATTTGCATCTTCCCCTGTGACTATGCGTGATACAAACATCATAATTAAAAACAACGTTTTCAAAGCAACACCCGGTCTGTTTGACTTACTCACGTTTAGTGAATTAGAGTCTATACCATCGCAAGCTGATATCAATAATTATATGCAGATAATAGCCCTTACTAATGCGCATAAGAAATCATATAGACCACAGGGTAAACTAACAGCTGTTAAACATTGGAAGTATGATTATATAATTAAACCGAACTTACCCAGAATCAAAGGTTTAGGCATTAGACTATCATCATCATGATCGTCAAATTTTAAAAAATTAAGCGATTGCAAAGTCGAATACGTCTACTGGAATAAGGCTAACGAGCTAGTCGACCGGCTTCGTTTGTTATATGCTGTAAAGAGTGCCGGCAACACTAGTCCACAGAATGAAAACGAAATAATATCAATTATAAGCGAACTTAAGGAGGAAGGCATCATAGAATAGAATATTTCGGGGGTATATAATGATATATTGCTTTAACATTGTTCAGTATTCATCAAACACGGCTGCTGCCAATATAATTATTTGAGACGTTGCTCTCTCGGTGTCGTTGAGATTAATTGTATGATAATGACTAGTGCTAAACAAACCGTTGTTGATGAAATACACAAGGCTGCTAGAAAAAACTTTCAAAGACGTCGCACTATAATAAAAGATTTCCAGGACTTGTTCCAGGCTGACTTAGCCGAGTTTATGCCCTATGCTAAAGTAAATAAGGGGTATCGTTACATACTGCTGATGATAAACTGTTATTCGAAATATCTGTATGCACGACCGTTGAAAACTAAATCCGGAGAAGAGGTGACAAAGCAGGTCCGCAGCATCTTTAAGAGTTCAGTCATACCCAAGAATCTTCAGACGGATCTCGGGAAAGAGTTTTACAATAAACATTTTAAACGATTAATGAAAGAGCACACTATAAATCATTACTCTACATATTCCGTAATTAAAGCTTCGATAGTTGAACGCGTTATCCGTACAATTAAGCAAAAGTATAAAGAGTTTAGCTACCGAGGATCATTTAAATGGATAGATATATTACAGAGGGTAGTTGACAGCTATAACAACACCAGACATAGAACGATAGGTCGAGCTCCTGCTACTGTTACACCTACCACCAAACTAACAGTTTATGACACTAATGTAAAAGCAGATGTCGCTGCAGGAAGTAAACGTAAACTAGACTTGAATGACCTCGTACGTATTAGTAAGTTCAAGGGGGTCTTTTCTAAGGGATACACGCCCAGCTGGTCAACTGAATTATTCAAAATAGTTAAAGTTCAATTTACAAAACCTGTCACATATCTGCTGGAAGATCTTCATGGGGTTGCTGTTCGAGGAGCTTTCTACGAGTTCGAGCTGCAGAAAACCAATCAGCCAGACGTTTACTTAGTTGAAAAAGTACTTAAACGCCGCAGCAATGGTGACATGTACGTCAAATGGCTCGGCTTGAATGAAAAGTCCTGGATAAAGGCGGAAGATGTTGTTAAATGACAGTTCTCACCTATATAAAGTTTATATTACTAGATTAAATAAAGTATGTTGTTGAGGTTTAAGTTTAATATATAGTTAATATTCTATTAAGTAAATGTTAAGTGTTAGAATATATATATATTTATAAGCTGATCTAAGTTATTTTGTTAGAAAATTAATTTGTAACATTCTGATATAACATATCTAGTTTATATTGAGTAATAAATTAATATACTATATAAAACTATAATCACCTAGTTTAAGCTGATTTACAATAGAATATTAGTAATATTGTGTAACTATACGAAAAATAATAAAAACAGTAAAACATTTATCGATTTTTTTTATTTTCACTTATAAAATAACAAAGCCGTCCGAACCAATCCCAGAACAGTAGACCTAACGGTTACCTCTATCCAATGCTGTTTCATTTACTAGCATTTGGATGAAGGGAGAGAGAGAGTGAGAGAGCGTGAGAGCGAGAGAGTGAGAGAGGGAGAGAAGGTTCTTTAATGCGTCCTCTAATAGGTGATAAGGAGAGAGCGAAAGAGCAAGAGAGTGAGAGAGGAGACATTGAGAGAGAGAGAAGGCTCTTTAATGCGTCCTCTCTAATAGATGATAAGGAGAGAGTGAGAAGGAGAGAGCGAGAGAGAGAGAGAGAGAGAGAGAGAGATAGCAAGGTAAGCATGACATTAAACGCCAGAGGGTTGGGATACAAGATGTCCGAACCAAGCAGAACGTATTCCAAGATACCCGTCACGAATGGACGTGTCTACGTGGTATTCATCATCATCATCAATCTATACACTGCGAGAAACTATTATTTGCTGACGATTTAAAAATATATCATCAAGTACGAGATATCAATGATTGCTTATATTTGCAGTCTAACATTAACTTTCTATGTGATTGGTGTAAAGCTAATCGCCTAAATTTAAACGTAAATAAATGTTCCATTGTTTCGTATGCAAAAATACACCAACCAGTTTATTCATGATTATGTTGTAAATGGTGAAATATTCACCAACACAAACAGACATAACAATACCAAGTGAATTTTGTCACCACAATACACATTACTAAAAAGCGGAAAAATGCAAGGCAAAAAGAAAACATATGCACATTTAAATGCAACGAAATTTGACAAAAAATGCATGGGTTTCGACAAAAAAAAATGCAACAAATATATATATAATATACTATTAACTAACTAGTAATAACTAAATATTATTAGTAAAAACTTATTTGTTATAAGAATAAGGAAATTTCAATAAATCAAATCATAAATTAAATTTTGTTTCTATTATTTATTTCATCAACATCAAGTTTATTTTATGTATACACCGATGTATACAGTTATGTTACATTGTTGCATTATTATTACATGGCATTACACGGAGTTTCGCATTTATTGATATAAAATATACAATAAACAATAATATTAAAGCCTTAAATTTTAGGTTTTAGGCATTTTAATTGAATCTACAAACAATTCTTATTTCATCAACATCATAAAATGCACATTGCATATTTTCCGCTCTTTACACATTACCCATGAGATATTACACGAGAATAGCATAAACGATGAAAACATTTGTAAATTCATATTTTTCCCTATTTGGGGTGTAAACCTGTAAGGAAATAAAGACATTATTATAATTATTGTTATTATTATTATTATCCGTAAATTGTTCCGTGATTTGCGTTTAAAATTTTAATGCTGAATTAATTATCTTAAATTATTATATGTAATTAAAGTATTAATGACGACGATAATTATTTTAAGAAATCGGTAAAATTTATTAATATAAAATGATAAACCTTGGCTCCCCCTATTAACAATCAGTAGAACGCCCGTAATCGGTAATACAGCTTTGTTCATGATGACGAACCAAATGCCGATAATACAGAATGTCGGTACAAAAATCACGTAAAACGACACTGGCGCCCTTTGTTTTCCCCTAGTAACACTAACTCCATTTAGCCATGTGACGAATCAAATGCCGATAATACAGAATGTCGGTACAAAAATCACGTAAAACGACACTGGCGCCATTTGTTTTCCCCTAGTAACACTAACTCCATTTAGCCAAGTGACGAACCAAATGCCGATAATACAGAATGTCGGTACAAAAACGACACTGGCGCCACCTGTTTTCCCCTAGCAACACTAACACCATTTAGCCAAGTGACGAACCAAATGCCGGTAATACAGAATGCCGGTAATGCAGATTCCGTACTTAACCACCTAGAGAGAGACAGACAAAAAGTCACCAGATTTAGAGAGAGACAGAGAATCTAGGGTCCCTAGAACTGTCTGGCCCAGGTGTCCCAATACCTACTCCCGTTGAACTCGAAATTTGCGTGGAGGTGGAGAACTTCTGTGATGCCACTCCATACTTTGTCTTTTCGTCTCAGGATCAAAATGGTGCACCCATGTTTCATCCACAGTCACAAAGCGATTGAGAAATTGCTTCCGATTGGCCTTCAGGTACTCCAAATTGGCTTCCGAATGCAGCACTCTAGAGCGTTTCTGATCGACGGTCAGCATCTTTGGAACCCAACGCGCCGAACTCTTTCTGAGATCAAGAACATTTCTTAAAATATTTTCAACTGACCCATAAGAGATGTTCGTTATTTCCGCGATATGGCGAATAGTCAGTCTTCTATCTGCCATTACCATATCATGGATCAAATGGATGTTTTTGTCAACGGTGACACAGACTGGACGTCCCGCACCTTTCGCATGTTCGCAAGTTGTTCTGCCTAATCTAAACTCACGAGACATATTTTTCACCACTTGGTAAGAAGGGGCAGAGTCCCCTAAAACGTCTGTCATATCCTTGTGAATTTCAGTAGGTGTTAATCCTTTTTTTTGCAAATACTTTATCACCGCTCTGACTTCACTTTTTTCCATTTTTAAAAATTGTCTGTTATCGACCAGCTTAATTATTAATAACTTTCAAAGAACAACACGCACCTACGCAAAACTTGACACAACAAATAATTAGTAATGACAGTTCTCATAGAAAAATGAGTGACGATATCATGCAAAGCCTACTATGTCAGGGACCGTAAATACTGATCTACCCTCGTACAATCTAAGTATACGGTTTGCTAATGTAAGCCACCTGGAGCAATTTTTCCGGGGTTTCTTAAAGATAAATCTAGTGAGCAATTTCCACTTGATACAGCCATACAAATATCCAATAAATAATTCTGATCTGTACTTAAATCATTGATGTTCTCCAAAAGAGGAAGGTTTTTTTCAATTGGCAAGAAAGTAACCACAGAAAGATTATCACAGTTCTCCGCCTCCCGCCCACTCCCCACCAAACCTCTACGGCGAGGACTCATGTTCCCGGATACCAGCCAATGCAATAGTTAAATTGTTTTTTCATTCTCCCTTTTACGAAAGTGTAACTTTCTATCTTGCCAAGGCAACCGAAAACGAAAGTAAAACATGCGAGGTGGTTGCTAGGTATGAAAAACTTTCGGTCCCTGGACAACGAAGTGAAACTGTCAATATCTTTTAAATATAATATTATAAGGTGGCTATTGTCAACATTACCTTGTTTTGAGGTGCTCTTGCGGCACCTCAAAACATAATGCAAAAATTAAAAAAAGATTGTATGTCTTTTTGATATGAAAACTGCTTTTTTGGCAATATTTGAAATAAAAAATATATACTTAAAAACTTCTTAAAAAACTTGAAAATGTAGTGAAAATTGTAATTTTATGAAACTTTATCGTTCTTGCGGCACCTCAAAACGTGCTCCAATATTTTTCATTTTTTTGTTTATCTTATCTACACCAAAAGGCAACTTTTCTGCGCTATTACAAATTAAAAATCAAAACTTGGTTTTTTCGTTCCACCCTAATGTGTAAACAGATAAGATAAGATCAGATTGCAAGTAACACTCTTATATTATTTTAATCTGTTAAAAATGTCAGCGACGTACGATATGCCTATGCATAGGGGAAACAGATGTTTATTTTCATTATTGATTTTGCTTCTGGTCTTATTTACAATTGAAAAAGGGCGCTACTGAATCTTCCGATATCACTTGCTGTTTATTTTATCAGTTAAATTACAGCGTGGCTATCACGTGATCTCTGCGTGATCCGAGATGCATTTTCGCCCTCGTGATTTCTGTTGCCCAGATTTTCATTTGCTTGTACACCTTTAGCAAATGTTGGATGGAATGAAGACGTTCTTTCAACACTGTTAACAGTCTAGAGATGTTTTCGGGCATGTACTTAAACTTGATCCAACTCTTTAAGGTAACTCTTTTAACAAACACGAGTGTGTCTAACTAATGCTACTAAGTTTCATAACCAGTCAGTTACTGATGTAAATTCTGCCTCTAAAAGGATCATCAGATATAAGAAATCGTTATAAAAAAAACTAAACAAATCATCAACTTAAGGAAGAGATTATCATAGAGCAAAAAAGTAAGCATGTGGCACATAAATGCAGCAAAAAGTTGTAGTTTTACAGTAGAAAAGTACTGCACTTGATATATTACACATAGAAGTATTAAAATGTTTCTGGACAAAACTGCAGTGAATGCTCTGGTAAAGCTTTTCAGCACGTCAATACCAGTTCGAAAGCGAAAACAATAAGTAATTTTGCATTATTGATTAAATTATAAACTCAGCGGTTCTCAATAGGTTTTTAGAAATTTTTTTCTAACTGCAATTTTCTAACTAAACAAAAGAGAATTTCACACTGAACATTTATATCAACAAAGTCAGCATGAAAAACGGTTATTTCAAAATCCCAAACCATTTCACTAGCAACCTGAGAGGATTGCTTCTTGAGCGAGTTCCTATTACAATTTGATAAATAAACTAAACTTATGAAACAGTCGTTTTGATTTTCTGGCAGCTGTGCATAGCAAGTTTGCTGCAATCTTTTTTCGGAACCTCCTGTTCAAATAAACTTTGGACCTGTTTGTGAACGAGTAATATTATATTATATGATATTAATACAGTAACTTTTCATATGGTATTAATTTCAGGTTTTAATTCTGAGATTTATCATTCAATTTTTTCAATCATGAATGCTGGGGATAAAGTTAATTAAAGTAAAGATTAAAATCTGGGATTAAAGTAATACTAGGGATTGACATATGCGTACAAATACCTGAGACAATCTATTTGTGCCTAATTTATTTGTATTCTGTGTTAAAACCCCCTTTAAATAATGACAAGATGATAAGAGAGATATTAGGTAATTACAAATGTTATTACATAACATCAAACAAAATAGAGAACACTTAGTAAAGTTTCTAATTTACTTTGTACCTAAAAATCTGTATCGCCCTATAATTTCCTTTATATTACGTATTGATTAAAGGTTCAAAATTATGCCTTCTAATATATACTGTACCATTTTCTACAATCTCCATTTAATCTCCATACTTATAATAATCTATATCCACTAACATTTAACATAATTAAATTATTATTAAATATAATGTCTTTTTTCAATCTGTTCTGTTTGATAAATACGAATACACCCAGTCAAGCGACAGGTTGGTGTAAAAGCCGCGTATACAAGCATGACAGATTCATTTTTAGGTAAAAACCAATTAGATTTGAATTGATAAACTTTAGTTAATTTAATAATTGAAAATAATTCTAGAGCGCTCTAAAGGCGCAAGAGAAGATGCATGTAGGTGGACCTTAATTCTTCCAAAGATTATATTGCAAAGTTTAAGCTTATGGCCCGAAGTAAACACGGTTATATCTCGGATACTAGCTGCGTGGCTTTATATTAATATTGGTTTTATGTTGGTTTCCCATACTGCTTACTTTATCGAGAATATCCGTGATATAGTCAAGATGGCTGAGTTGTTAACGTCTGTTAATATAACCTTACAGGTAAGGATAAAACTGTTAAAGTAACTTAATACACCATTTTCTGATTAATAATTGTGTCTATTTCTAATTATTAATACTATATCAAATCTGATTTTGTACTAAAAAACTGTCATTATTGAAATAATGAAATAGTCGACCGACACTTGAAATAGTTACAAAACAGATTTTTAAAGATAGTGCTACGATTACATAGCTATGGTAACGGTTGATTCCTAACATAATTGAATGTGAACTAACTTTTAAGATGTTTTTATAATTGTAGTATCTGTTAAAAAAACTATGCGTCTAAAGTATCTCCATCTCAATCCTCAATCAAATAGATATAAATGTTTCAAAAAGAGTCTTAAGAGATCTAACACAATTAAGGTTAATTGGCCAAGCGGTATCAATCCACTATGATTGTTAAATATTTAATGAAGATTCTAACAGAAAGAGTCTACTGTTCAATTAAACGCTAAACTCATGACAACAAATAGCTCAAGTATAGCAAGTCAACTTGTGCAATTTTCATGTATCACATAACACTTTTAAAACAAAATGCCTAAGACGCTACCGTAAGAAGTTATGGGAAATGCAAAGCATTGAGATGCTACAATATTCTGAGTTAAGAATTTATGTCAATTTCAATTCCATGGCTTAACGGAAAACATGGAGATTTCTGAAACAATACGGCGTCCATTTCGTTACTTGTAAAACAAAGGCTACTTCGACTGTTTTAGGTAAATCCAAAGCGTTGAACTGTTTTTGATTTTACAAAGTAACGAAATGAGCGCCATATTGTTTTAGGCGTAAGCCCACAGAATAGAAACTGATATGAATTTTTAACCCAGAATATTGTACAAAGAAACAATACGGCGTCCATTTCCCTACTTCATAAACCAAAGTTTCCCTGGACTGCTTTGGGCAAATGGGATTACAAATGCTGAAAGGAAGTCTATGTGGAACTAACAACATCTTGCAATAAAGCAGGGTATCAGACTAAAAAATAATATCGGAAGATATGTGCTCAAAATATTCCTTTTGTCAAATACATAACCGAAAGAGTGGTATATAAACTTTTTTGCTTATGAACAGCTGATTTCAAATAAATCTTGGACAGTAAGTTTTCTATAGTGTAAATGTTGCTTTTTTTCCCTTGACGTTTAATAAATTTTTCTAACCTTTTTCTTAATAGGACGGTTCTTAGAAATATCTGCAAGCAAAGTGGTAGATATTTCAACGAATCAACAAATACGATCGCATCCGTTGCTTAGCTAAATATAACCGTCAGTAAGGTATTACGAATCATAGTTGCATGAAAGCGTTTAACTGTTGTTTTGCTTTTACCTGCTGTACTCAACCAGTTTCTTAAGTATTTCGGTATTCTAACTAAATACATTTGAAAATCTGCAGTAGTCTAATGGTTCTTGGATAAGTAACTTATTAGAGCACCTTACCGACTTACAGATGCTATAGCACAAATCCCACATTTGTGTTACAGCTATGGAAAACTGCAGAAAACTTAACCAGATTTACCGGTACCAAGAGTCGATCCCGGTCGTCTTGAGTGAGAGACCAGCACTCTAATCGCTATACTATCAAGACTATTTGTGGCAAATAAAGATGTGAATGACTCATTGCTTGAAAACGTATTCGACTGATCAAGTCGTCTTTAGTGTAATAAAAAGCGACATAAACTTGCACAAGGCTAAAAAGTGTTTTGTGTAAGTAGACATATGGTCATTGAAGATTTCAGTCTGATTGGGAAGTAAAACTGTCTTCAACTGACGCCGTTACGATTGAATCATTGATGATGAGCTTTAAAAGCCTTAAAATGTACGTAGAATTCACTGAAAGGGGGTTGCTGTACCACTTGAACAATTTAAAATCTGTCCACAGTGTACTGTGGACAAATCATATGTGTGCAGTGTGCAGAAGTGAGCTATTGCTTGAAGTCTCCACCACGCAGAACGAAACAGAACTTTCCTCCAAAGGGATTATTATTTTTCATAGAGCTTTTTAGGAGAAAATCGACGGTACAATTGAGAACATGGCTTAGAGCCATGGTATACTAGTCGCAAAGTATCAATTTGACTTTTCTGAGGGAAGCTGCTTCAGCCGAAGCCATTTTCATACTTGAACTAGAGGTCGCAGCAAGCAGTTTGAACAGGGAGTGGTAAGTATGACCTCCTTTTAGAAAGTTAGCACTTTTGCACCAAGCTCAGTAGGGTCTTGTAGTGGTGTCTTCCCACTTCTCCAGGTTCATCCAAAAAGAAGCAGTTCGATGAGCTGTTGGAAATGAAGATGGTGCCATCACCATGTCACAAACACCCCACTATTCGTTGTTTAAGGTCTTCACCAAGTCCTTCCCAGGCTTCTTCTTCGTACACATCAAACGCTGGTTAGATAGATATCGTTGGGCAAGTTGTAAGCTATGGTTTTCTGTCCAAGGTCGGCACACTTCTTCTCAATTCAGAATTGAATTGAGAATATTTTAAACATCATGGAAAGCTAGGTCTGCCATCCTCGCACCCAGTGGAGTGATTGTTGCACCAAATGAGTAGGAAATGCTCCAGAAACAGAAACTTTTTCTACGGCCACTGCAGCTCAATGTGGTACCCAAAAACGCAAATAACAGCAAAGACCTCTCTGAAAGCTTGTGGTATTATCCTGTTTGCACAGCACAGCACTAGTCAGGGTGGTTAGGTTTTGTTAAGTTTGGTTAGATTAGGTCATTTTATAATAATATTTTGCATGTGGATATCCAAGCAGTCACATTGCGGACAAGGGCGCAGCCCAACTAAACCTAACCGAATCTTTGCATTTCTATAAAATGCATCTTGCATAAAATTAAATTAAGTTAGATTAGGTTTGGTTGGGTTAGATTAGACTAGGTTTGGTTAGGTTAGATTTGAGTAGGTTAGGTTATGTTAGGTTAGACTTTGTTAAATTTGGTTAGATTAGATAATTTTATAAAAATATGTTTAAAGAAGCAGTCACGGTGCGAATATTGACGCACCCCAACTAAACCTAACCGAATCTGAGGATTTAGTCTGCATTTATACAAAATGCATCTTGCATAAAATTAGGGTAAGTTAAGTAAGCGGATATCGAAGCGATAACGGTACGAATAGGGACGTAACTTAACTGAACCTAACCGGATCTAAGATTTAGTATGCGTTTTTATAAAATCTTGCATAAGATTTAATTAGGGTAAGTTACGCTAGCTTAGGTGTGGTTAGGTTAGGTTTGACTAGTTTAGGTTAGGACTTAGTCTGCATTTTTTATAAAATGCTTCGTACGTGATGTAAGGTTAGGTTTTGTTAAGTTTATTTACCTAAGTTTGGTTTGGTGCAGCCCAACTAAACCTAACCCAATCTTAGTATTTAGTCTGCATTTCTATAAAATGCTACTTGCGTGATGTAAGGTTAGGTTGGCTTAGATTAAGTTAGGTTGAATCGGCTCAGATTAGGTTGGGTTAGGTTAGGTTATGGTAGATTACGAAGCTAAATTGATATCAAATTGGATAGTCAACACAGAGATCTTTATATTTAGGTTTTAATTATCTAAATTGTCGCGTACCTGTATATCGAAGTGGTAAAACGGCAACAAGACGCTTCTGTGTTTTTCTGTATTTTAGGTATGAGATTAAAATGACTTCAAAGTCAAAGTTATTCTCAGATGTATTTACTTTATTTAGTCTGATTTGCCTTCTTGTTCTATGAGAATTCTTCGTACACTTACTTTCTAGCCTATGTACACCATCCTTACATCAGGCAGGTTGTAATACTTAATCGAAGATGCTTCTGATCTTTGAATTTTAAGTGTAGAGAAACGAATACCTCTTTTGGAGGTTTCTGGCAATGAAATTAGCTTACAAGATCGAGTTGTTTGCTATAACGAATTAAGTGTTAACTAATTGGGTTGGAGAAAGAAATTTTCTTTCTGATTTTTATTCGACTCTCTCCAAACATCAATGCTATCTCGTTTATAGGTAGTGGGAGCATGAGTAAAGATTTTATTAAAGGTTTAATGAATGAAAGTTTGGTGGTAAATCGCACTTATTGTAATTGCATGGTGAACAGCAAGCAAATTAGCGATGTCACATTAAAGTAAACAGGCTCTTAAAAATCAATTACTATTACTAATCTAACTTTCACTGCGCAGGACAACAAGTTACCATAAACGCGTTTTTATTAAAGTAATCAGTGGAAAAGAAATTACAGTTACACACCACTTAAAATAATGGGTTTTAATAAGTTACTTATCCAAGAACCATTAGGCTACCACAGATTTTCAAATGTAATTAGTTAAAATACTGAAACACTTAAGAAATTGGTTGAGTTCTGTAACCGTAGACAGCTTTTCTATCTATCTTTTATGCTAAGAGCACCTTGTATATTAATAAAAATGTTATTGGGTTATTCTTTCCCTGTATACTATAAAAAGTCGACTATCAATGTTTATTTGCAACGCCATCTAGGTCTAGTATTATATTGACTGCAAAACGATCGATCCTTTCTTTATGATAACTTAATTGTTATTGTATTTTTCTCTTCCAGTTAATTAAATTTATTATTTTATTTACGAATTATCGATTTTTCAATTCACTTTGGTTGTCCATTTTTGCTAATCAATAATAAATATCTGGTTTGACATTTTCGCGTCAAGATAGGACCAGATTGACACCTGAATTAAAGCCAATTGAAAGGCAGCTTGTTGGTCACGAGTCCCACGCTTGTCGTTCGTTAAAAAGCTTTGGCTTCTTTCCCTCCCTTCTTGTACGAGCCTAAAAGAATTAACACGTGTATTAGTATACTCTGTTTAACTTTGCAAATTTCTTTTTAAATTCCCTTTTGATGGGCCAATTAGTTTAACTAGTGCATAAGATAATTTGGCGACTTATTAAAACCTTTGAATCGTTGTTTGAAAGTTTGGGCGTTATCAAAATTACAATTTTTTTATCACGTTTCGTCGTCCATCTTGGAACAATCAATTTTAAAAAGGTAATCAAAAGTCTTTATTTTAATTAAAATTTCTTCTTCTTGTTTTATTGACGTGATCAACAAACTTTTCTTTACAATATCGATCATTATTTATAAGGAAAGTCGATATAGACTTTAGTTCGAAAATATTGATCCAGCTTGCAATCAAGTTGGCGTTTTAAGAAAATCACTAAATTTTAAAACCTAGTTTGCTGTTTGACCTCCATAGTTAAAACTGCAGCTTTTCCTCTTGGTTGATGTTAAATTTTAAAGAATATCCGTTAATTGTATGGATTCGAAAATTCGAAAGCTGCATCTGTATATGCGGTCCTAATATTGGTCTCGTAAGCAGCAGCATTTTGAATCCCAATTATTGAATAACTTGGAAGCTTTCTCCGAAAGGTCCTCAGTAATCTGGCGACCATCTTCTACGAGTCATTTGAAGTAACGTTTGAAAACCAAATTAAGTTTATAGAAATAACCAGATGGGTTCTTTATTTCCTATTTTTTGTGGAAGCATTAATTAGTTCGTTTTATCGAAATTTAAGAGTGGATTGTTATAATTATGTAATAGAATTTTTAATGTTGCAATTTAAAGAAAATTTTTAATACGATAATATTTAAGTAAATTTTTATAAAATTCTGAATTTAATTTTTCAAGTAAAATTGATAGATTTCAAACTTAATAAAGATCATAGTACTAATTTTTTTTAATTTAGTTGTAATAATATTATAATTCATATTAAGATACTATTTAAATAATAACTGAAGACCTTCCAGTTCTTTTTTTTAATATCTAATGATTTTTTATGTGAAATAAATAGATTTATTTGTGTTATTTCTTGTTTAGTTTATATTATGTGATATTTTTGTTTAATAACAGAGTGCTGGAATTCGGTCCTTGCATAATTGAGACTGATTCATTTTAAGATTTAGAGCTCCGTATTGTGGAGCATTAACGCTACTCTCATTAATTTATTATGCTGGCGCCCCTATATCCATAGCTCTATGAATTTGATGATGCTCCGATCCACCCATGACCAACTTTAATCTCAAAAGAGGGAGAAAGTTCTCATTTTATGGTATTTAAACTAAGCCGAGGCATAGATAAGTTGTATAACGTAAGTACTTCTGTTTTTTTTTTGTAAAATTAGTTGTTACAAATTGCGTTTTAGTTGGTTACAGTACCGCCGGTCAAAGCAAAGCAACATTTAAACACTTACATGCAACTATGATCCATAATACCGCTACATTACTAACGGTTATAGCCAAGCAATGAAATATACACTTCATACCTTTAGATATTTACTCAATATACATATTTAAATGTACTTCTAGGCAATAGAATAAACGCCTGCATATCTATCATAAAAAATATTGGTGACTGTCTACTAATAATCGTTTACTTTTTTATTTTCAAGAGTTTCGTGAGAATAACAACAATGCTGTACTACAAGAAAAGCCTAAACATCCTATTACAAAAAGTATGGGGGAAGTTCTGGCTTTCAAACGTATTAGAAACACCAGAAAACGAAAAGATGAAAAAAATAACCACAAGATACTTCACTTTCGTACTGATGTTTGGCATGGCAGCAACATGTACAACTGTTCAGTTTATGTACCAACCGTTAATATTGGGAATGAGGATTTTTCCACTGATGTTAAAAGTTCCCTTTGATTATGCTGCTAGTCCAATATTTGAAATGCTCTATGTATGGAACGCGTGCACTTGCATGTGTATTCAATTTTCCGTACTTGGGTTCGATTTCTTCTTCACTATGCTCACATGGAATTGTGCTATGCAATTTAAAACGTTGAGAATTGTTTTGGAAAGCGTTGTAGTTGAGGACGATCGGCAGATGCTTACAAATTCTAACATGACTGATATGGATGAAAGGAGAAAGGAAAGTAAGGAAACAGAAAAGCTTGTAAAATGTATTGAACACCACAAAACGTTAATAGAGTAAGTTGATAATTTCTAACTTGAAATTATTGTTGAAAAGATTTCTAACCAAGATGCTTTTAGTGTATGTGATGATATGGAAGATATGTTTAGGTACATTCTACTGATACAACTTTTAGACAGTGCTTTAGCTATATGTGTTTGCTGTTTTGCTGCTGTAAGTAAAGCTGAGAAAAATATAAGAAAAGTAATTATAAACGGTAGAATATTATGTATTTTAGGTTGCCGTGCCAGCGCTATTTGCTAAAATGATGGCATTTAGTGTTATGATGGTAATGCAATTGTTTTTGTATTGCGCTTTTGGTAATGAGTTGATGCATCAGGTATGTACTTATGTAGATCAGATTAACAAACCAAAAGTTGTTTAGGAAGGACATAGTCCTGTAGACTAAAAATTGATTTTTGTCGATGAAGACAACCATTGAGCCAATTGCTGTCTCGACTTTCTCCAGAACATACATAGCTGACCTAGGAGTTTTATACTCTATATTACCCTACTTCGCTCTCTGTATTCTACAATTTGGGTATCTTAAGTTTTGGTATCGGAGACTCAGAGATTTAGAAGCTCAAAGGCTTATGGTCTTCTAAAAGCTCAGCTAGGGTCAGCTAGAAGTTCAATATTTTCACATATATCTACACTCTCAGCTGAGACTTTTGAAAAAATTCCATTCATCAGGTTTTGGCATCAAAAATTGCATCAATATTAGGGTTGAGAGGAACAAGTTGGTACTAGATATTTCAAACTTACTGTACAAGAAATATCAGAACCGTTTAGTAGTATAATAACTATGTAGATTTGACTTGTAGTGAATAAAAATGGGTTTGTCTTTTATTTTTTTATTGGCAATAAATCTACTTATTTCATGAAGTTTAGAAAAGGGTTCAAGTTTCTTATACCATATCTCTTTTGAGTGATAAGCAACACGCATTGAGTGACTGTGATAACCTGAATTTGAATGCTACAATTTCTGTAAAGTAATAAGTATCACCCTTTACTACTCGTTACTGAATTTGCTTGGTAAATTCTCGATTCCTATCATGAAAAAAAGAATTAGCAACCAGTTGACATTACCTTCTCGACATATATTCTTGTATACGACACAACATTATCACTTTGTAGTAGAATTTCTACTTTGCAATAATGTTACTTTTTATTTTAGAGCACAACCATAGCATACGCCGCATTTAGATGTGGATGGCATTTCACTGGAAACAGAAACATACGAAGAGCTCTTATTATGTTAATGCAGAAGGCACAAAAGGGACAATTTCTTACAGCCAGAGGATTTACTATAGTAAACTATGCAAGTTGCTTACAGGTATTATAAATATTTAGAGAAATATTGATGAAAAAATATGAAAAATATAATGAACTATGTTAAACTTTCTGCAGGTTTTAAGAATGGCATTTTCTTTCTACACCGTTTTAGATGGAATGAAAGAAAAGTTTAAATTTTAGATAATTAAGTAACCTGCACATTTAAATCACGACACCATCTAGAAGTCCACCGCATAGCACAAATGACATCGACTACATGTCATCATTGTAGTCTCTTGCTATTAATTATTATTATTGCTATTTATTAATTATTGCTATTTATTATTCGCGGCTTCATAAATAGAAACCGCACGGTGAGATGTACAAGATCTGAAATAAAGACGCCCTTACTAATGAAAGCAAATTCTGTACCTTATAAATATATATTGAGATGATATCATATCATCTAATTTAAAATGTGTTTAGTTTGTAACACATTAAGAACATTTAATAGGGCACGATAGGGGCTCCGAAAGCTTTCAAATAGTCAAATAGCACTTATACGTAATATTCATGCAATAAAAAATAGATACTCATGTTAGGATATTAGTTTTATTCATGCTTAAGGATACATGCTTGGTTACAGATAATTTTATCAAGTTAAAGTAGGAAAATAGCAGTACGATTGTCTTAATACACATTTAACCTCACTTTATAAAAGGTTTATAAATCCTAAAAGGCATATCAATCAGTTAAATTGTTTTTGTAGTAGAACATGGTTTATGTAACCCATATTACATGTTCAGGATAGTTTATCCATTTTTTAGAGAATTTTATCTTTCTTTATATGGGGTTTGACGATAATTAATGTAGAAGAGAATTTTCTTGGTCCTACTAAGCTGAACCAGTTTCGGGAAAATATTTCACTGGAAATATGTAAAACGGGTCATTATTGTAATGTCTATAACAGTACATTTAGCTTACAATTTCCTGTATTTGATAAATTTGTGTTTCTTTGTGAAGGTGTTGGCATTGCTGATATGCTTCAATTTTTCCAAATATTGATTTTATTATAATATTTCACACCGTTGTATGAATGCAGGCACTTGGAGTACTATATTCTGGACAAGAGTGAGTATAGTATGATTTCATTTACGTTGTCATTTGTATGGGAACTTGCAAAGCTTCGTTTGACCTTAAAAACGTGTAAACAGATTTTTTATTTAAGTTTGTTTTTTATTGTAAATATCTTCTATGTAAACTGCATATGTATGAGTTACCTTGGGTAGCTATGTAGTCATTCCTTGTATAGGCATAGCTGGAGTTAAAGAGTTATCATCATAATTAAGTTTTAATGAGATTTATGACCGTTGGTCGTTTTCGTCTATTTTCTCAGTTATCGTTTATTTTAGACCATAAGTGTGTTTATATTATTTTAACTGTTTTTTCCAGTTCATTTCTGTCTTTTTAGATTTAAGATTAGTGCTAATTATGAACACGTGTTTTTCGTTCGTGACGTCATGATAAAATTTTGATGTGCGAATGTTTTGAAAATTTGTGTTGTTTTTCGACTGTTTTGGTGAAACCTCTATAAACTCCGGGGAAAAAGAACAATTTCAGTCGATAAAACGCATTCGGAGTGTCCATGCTCGACTCCAGACCAAAAATCTGCAGAATAAAGTAAGGTTAAGTGATAACCACATGTTTTTTTTGTAAACAAACGACAATTTTTAACAAAGTGTTTATAGAATTAAATAGTTACCTGAATATTTAAATTAAAGAAGATTTATTTTCGTTCTTAAACAATTATATGGAATTGTGAACGACTTAGTTAAATTAAATCAAGAAGATTTATGTTTACTTAATTATTGATTTGGATAATTCGACTTGTATGGATATTAAAGATCAATTGTTGAATTGAAACAGTCTGTATTACCGATAATACAATAGAAAATACATTTGAGTGGATTCGTTGACGTTTATATACAAGATAAATCGAAAATAAAAAGATTTGGTTCACATTAGCAGCAACAAAATCATAAAGACGATTTTTTTAATAAATTCAGAATTTATTTTTCTTATTTGAGAGTGTTTTCAGTAACAAAGTTGTAACATTTAAACAATTTCAATTTGTTTATTCACAAAAATAATTAATTTTTCGTTAGATAAATTTATTTAGCAATTGAAAATAATTTTCTTATCTGATAAACTTATTTGATGTCAGTTTGTTCAAATGGAGACCAGGTTACAACTCCCATGTCAGGTTGGTAACTAATATTTAACACATTAGAGCAAGCTCAAGGAAGATTTTCCATTTTTTTAACTTTTCTGTTTAAGTAATTTTTTCTCTTATGAAATAGATTTTCTATTTATCATAATAAAAATAAAGATGTGCGTTTCAATTTATCTATGTGTTTATTTATTTGATGTTTATGCAAGCATCCATTTATTTTCTTCACATACATAGTTTAAGTTTGTTGTTTGTCCAGTTGCAGAAGTCCAAGTGCATTGGTAGTAAGTTTCTTTTTCCAGGTACAAGAATTAACAAGATCAACGTAAATTTTTATCTCATGCTCTATCGAATTAAACCGAGTCAGCCTATTTGGATAAAAGAAAATTTTGGGTGTTATTTAAAATTTCTTTATTAAAGCTAGCCAAAGTAATTTTAACATCATTAATTTATTTGATATTTTTTATTTAAATAATAACATCTCAATATTATATTAAGTGGACTTAAATTAATTAAAAAGTTTAATGCACAATAAATTATAAAGTTTTCTATTTTTATTTAGACCTAACCTTAATTTGCAATGATAAGGCGAAAAATCGACCAAAAATAGTTTTTTATAGCATTGTTAAATAGCTTACAATTAAATAAAACTAATTTCTTATGTACCAAGTATAAATTTCCTTTCTGCATTGAGAAAACACACCAGAAATTTCAAAAATTAACTCAATGAAGAATTTATCAAGTTCAAAATTATTGTAAGACGTAGGAATGAAATAATGCTGCCTATATATTTTGAATGTTTCCAGTTTTTCTAAGACTGTTAATTTGCTTTACAGTTTGTTACGTGAAAACAGTCCCAAAATCTGAATCGCAGTTCCCCAAATCTGGGCTAGCGCCCATAGATTGAACAAGTTTATTTCTTGTTGAAGACTTGGATCTTCGAATAAGGACGAGAAAAGTATTTTGTAGATTGGCTCCATCATTTTTGATGTCGCCAAAAGCCACTTGGATTAATCATGGAGACTTGTGATAAGTATGATATTCCGTTTAATACAACTCATGAGCTCCAGCCCCTCGGCAAAGCAACATTTGGATTTTTCGAATATCATTGGAGATGTTACCCAAGTAGCACAAAATATAGGTGCAATATTGGCTAGAAATTGCGGCAATAAGGGTACAATGTTCTTTACAAATATTGACCCAATATCGAAATGTGAACATTCTGCTTTATTGGTACGATATTGATTTTAAATATTCCTCAATAATATTCTACTCTATTGGTCCAATATGGGTTTTAAACATTGCTCAATATTAGTCTCCTATATTGGCGCAATGTTGATTTTAAATAATTCTCCATTATAATCTGCATTATTGGTGCAATGTCGATTTTAAATATTGCTCAATAATATTCTACTTTATTCCAATATGGTCTTTAGACATTGCTCAATAATAGAATGCTATGTTGGAGAAATGTTGAATGTAAATATTGCTTTATAATGTTGTCACTGTATTGGAAAACAAGAGAAATAAAAGTAATATAAATAAAAAACGGAGTTAATTGCATCATATTTATTATTAATACATAAAAAATAAAATTGAAAACTACATACATAAGTACAAAAGTTTATTCGAAAGAATCAAATGTTAATTTTTAAAAATAGACAATAAAAGAAACGACGGAAACTTTAATGAAATTATAAACAAAATAAAATATCTAACCTGAAAGAACATTAATCTTACAATAATCTAGTACTTATAATAAGAAGAAACATCTAATAAAAGAAACGATGGCTATTCACACCAAAACTGATTGACTGGTCCGTTCCTGTATTAAAAGATAAACAGCATGAGAAACGTCTCAATAAGTAGGGTACTGACCAATGCACTAACTACCCTTTTATGACTGTGCGTAAACATACCTACATTACATGCATACAATAATGGTGTTACACAAAATAACGGCATTGGTCCTGGCCTCCTGGCTCAACACCGACAAATGTTCGCAGCATTCAATGATCAATCATCACAGAAAATGAATAAATTGAATTAAATAATCACATGATTCATCATTACACACATCTTAACACTTTCACGAATTTATTTATTAAACAAAATAATAAAGTCGTACTCTCAGACAATCATTTATTTTGAACTTGTAGCGTTTCATCCTAAAGCATACTGCGAATTCTCGAGGCTTGACCTGTAAACATCCACCCTAAATAATGGACTTGTTAGAAATGCAGCTTTCTCGGATTAGGGGTAGGTAGCGGAACATTTTGTCCTTTTTAGTTAACTACAAATATGTATCTTTTATCTTTGGTTTAAAATTCAACGTAACACTCATACAAGATTTTCTAACAGTAAAAAGAAAAAGTAACTAAAACTAACTCTAAAATCATTAATAAGACTAATAATAACATCTTTTAGCCTATTATGCATCGTTTGCACTAATATTCTGGTGCTATTTTTGACCTCACTTCCCTAAGCGCTCGTTTTAGTTGTTCTTTGTTTAAAATTTTATGATTCTTTATAATCATTATTGCAATTTTCACTTGACATAAATATTCAATAACATTCAAGTCCGGACTTTGAGGTTTAAGGTAGTTATTGAAGTGAGTTTCAATAACTTTAGACATTTACGAACTAACCAGGCTTTGTGTTTGGGGTTATTGTCTTTGATATAGTTTAAATCGCTTACTGAGAAAACTAGACTTAAATAAATATCAAAAAATGTTATAAATATAAATTATAAAACAATATTGTTAAGAGTATTTACTATAAATATGTATATGATGCGATGCAATGTTATATTTAAATAATCGTTTAATATTGTTATACGATGTTTAAAAGAAAAATGCTACAGTTATTCTGCCAGGAATGCGCCTATATTGGTTCAATAATTTAAAAATAAATGCTATAAAACAATATTGTTAGAATATTTATTGTAAACATTTATGGGATATTGCATTTAAATGATCTTGCAATATTGGTTTTTTATAGTAAAGCGCCATATTGCATTTAAATATTCCGCCAATATTATAACAATATTGTTAAAACATATTCTCAAAAACTAATATTGGTTAAATCTTGCTAATATTGCCCCAATTATGCAATATAGGTTCAATATTGCCCATGATTCAATGATTTGCCAATATTTTGTGCTACTCGGGATATTAACTAAAAAACATTTTAAAAAAGTCTTTACTCAAATGTGGGATGAATCTATGACGCCGTCAAACTGGGATTTAGTGTTACAGCTTTAAATATCCGTAAGATCCTAATGCAATTCCTAAAGATGTCTCCAAACTAACAGCATCTGGCTTACTAGTCCCCAAACAAGCAGAATCACAGAATTTCATGGTTTCAACTTCTCCACGGCCTGGAACTTAAGATTTGTCGACTCACAAGCACAAGCCCAAAAGTGCATGTCATGTCCACATATGAAATTGATCCAGTTCTTGACTAATACTGATGAAGGTTCAGCTGAAAATGAGCAATTAGGCGCTATTAAAATCAGAAACATTCCAAAAATTATTATTAGAAAGATCACTCAATCTATTCTACAGAAAGATTTTGAATAGTAGAACAACAAAAAACAGCCTTGGTAGTGTAGTGTCTAGCGTGCTGAACACCCAAGCGGTTCTGCTTGGACTCCCAGTACGAACAGATCTGGTTATGGTTTTCTGCAGTTTTTCCTTAGCTAAGACGCAAATGTGGATTTGCGCTGTACTATTTGTAAGGTAAATTGGGTGAGTGGAGCAGACCACACGGCACTCACACATAAAACTAGCTGCACTCTACCCAATCCCAGGTAAACTGGGTAACGGACGTTCAAGCCAGAATTAAATGTGTGGTAGAGACGCACGTAAGTGCCCTCGACGGTAACTCATGCACGTTGAAGAAGCAGCTCTTCTAACATGAGTACCGGTGTGGGTGAATTGGATTCTCGCCTGAGGGTGAAATCACTCATGGTGCACCGATGGTCACCCGCTGCTTGACCAAGCCCGATGGAGGAGAATTCAAGTGAGGTTTATCCTGGTTGGAGGGGGGGGGCAATCCCTGATCAATAGGAAACTGCATGCCACTAGCCAGAAGAAGTCAGAGAGGAGAGTATGAGGTCACGCTATGGCTGTCAGTTACTGTATGTGATCCGAAGAAATCGTCTCGAGCAACTGGACTTAAGGGGTATTGATGCGAATACATAGCCTTTCAATGCCCAAGACAACTTCATCTCCAAAAGGTACACACCGGGGTTTTACTTAGTTGCTTAGTAGAACTAAACGAAGCGCTGACAAGGGCAAACCAGGCCTATAACTGGTAGATTGGGGTGGCATAGCCGTCCAAGTCTGCCACATTGAGGTTGGTTTCGGTCGGGTAGTGGTCCCACATTGTGGGGAAAGTCCGAAGCTGGACTAGAGGACGTCTCCTATGCCGGGAGAAGGGGTCTCGACGAGTGAGTACGTTCATAACTCCGGTACCAGCCTGGAGAGCTAGCAGAGGTCTGGATAGGTGTACTACCTCGCTCCCATCAGTGTGTACTGATAGCTTCTGCACTAGCATTAACGCGCTAATTGAGCGTATCTCAATTCGTGTCTCCGAAATGGGGACTGTGCTGATTAGCTTCTAGGTGCGCTTCGTTAAAATAACGCTGCCCGCTGCTGGTTTAGTCCAGGGCACAGTGCAGTCTAACATAAATGTACCACTTGTAAGTCGGCTGCAGCCGCACGTTGGGTCTACGTAATAATACTAATCGACCCTCCCTCCCACACAAGCTTCATAGCTAGTTTGCCAGATAATAGGTTGTAGCAATTATAATTGTATTAAAGAAATATTCAGATTTCGTGGGTATTAATTACATAGACTTACTAATTTTAGATTAGACACTGGAATAAATATACAATATGGAGGGCGCCACTCAAATTATTGTTATCTAAAATCAGCAACAGAATTTACAATTCGAGAAAAGATTTCCATCTGCATTACGTTGAGTTTTTTATTCTTTATGTTGAATATACCAAAACAGTTTGTCTTGTCAAAATATAACAAGTGATTTTTAATTTTATTGACTAATTCCAACTCATGAAGATGTGTTAGTAGTACATGAGTTATTTACTATACACGCATTTTAATGTTGCGGTTAAAGTTCGAAAATAATCGAATACAAGTAAGTGACTAACAGTATATTTGCTTCACACAGTAATCCACATTGACACTAACACAACTAATGGCCAACATTCCAAAATAACACAAAAACCAGTTCCACGCTTTAAAGATGCTGGAAACAGCTGTCGTTGAAGCCTGAACCTTTCACATAAAATGAATTACCAAACATTGCAATCTCAAGCTTTTGTTATTTATACTGCATGAAGATCAGAAATGATGTCAAAACAATTTTGAATCCACATTTATTTGTAATTTTTATAATTTTCCTATGTGGCATGTACAAACGAAAGAATGAACGTCTATAGATCTGTGTCCAAAGCAAACCGAATGTCATCTAACCACGTATAAATAGAGAAAACGAGCAATAGCTTCGACAGCGGTTTTTGCTATAAAGTTAAACCAAGATGCCGACAGAATCTAATCAGGTTTAGATTTTTCTGCAACATTCTATTTTTATTTAACATAATATTTATTTTGTGATTTGTTCTGTTTTTCGCTACGCTACTAGATCATCTGAGATCCCATGACAGTGCTTATAATAATAGTAATAGTAGTAGCTCCCTAGTGGCCCTACTCATAACGTTTCATATGTCATGAATGTCCACTAAAGAGAAGGTCAAGATGATAGTAGAACCATGTCTAGAATAACAATATCGTCTGTCAAGCATTGCTGAAAGCTACCTATTCCCATATGATACAGATAATAATATTATGAAATAAATGTGCTTGCCATATCAGATCATGATAATAATATAGTTTGTCCAAAATAAAAGTAATTTATAATATTGTATTTAGAAGTTCGGAAGGGTATTTCAAGGTAGGCAACCAATCATACACCAATGTAAGTTCCGTATGTTGCATTTGAATAGGCAACCAATTATACAGCACAGTCTTGTATTATTTACATAGTGCAATACTAATCAGGATGCATGCAATTAATTATTTAAGAAAGCTCCACCTTCATATGATTTGAAATTAAAATGGTGAAATGACAAACACTCATTCACAAAAGTTCATTTAATGATTGAAAAAATTATTTAATAATTTCTTTCTTGCATCCAAATTGTAACCAAAGTAGAAAATTTCATTACCCATAAACAAAAATTTTCTTCTTATAAATAAAAAAATTATTCCACTAATAAGTTTATAGCACTAAATATTATATCAATTCAAAGTAATTATTATTAAAACAATCACTCAAATTCAAAGATTTTCCATGATTAATAAACACTATGATATTTCAACAAAATATAACCAAACATTTTGACGTTTACATTTATTTAGAAAATTAACCGAACTCACAACATAACCTTAAATATTTAAATGTTGCTCTTGGCATATGTGCACTGTGTGAATCATTCGCTCTTTTTATATCCTTTTGAAAACAACAGACTACTTTAGTAATTTTTCTGGTTTTAAACAAAAGACAATTTAGAACTAAGTACTACATAACCACTATTATTATTATAACTATTAATTATTGTTTAAACAAATTCAATAAATAGATAGCCAAAAAACTCCCTTTACAATGATATCCTGCACTTGTCCTATCATAAAATAATAAATTCACTAGAACATGTCAACCAAATCATCTTCCATATACAAATATCAAATAACTAAAATTAAATTAACTGCTCAAAACTGCCTAGTTACTTCTTACTCTGTTAACAAAATCCGAGCTTACATCCTATTAAACATTTTTCACTTGTTTTTAGATATGCAATCTATGAAGTTAATAACTAATTTACTTTATTTCAGGTTGCCATTTTAAAACGCAGAATTTTGTATTTTATTTCTATGATATCTTCTATAAAAAACAAACCCAATATTTACATATATTTCCAAATTGTGTCCAAGGAACTGCTTGACAACAATTTAACGAAATAATTTAGCCACAAGCTCCATTTAAACGATTTCGCCAAATCTTGGCTTGTAACATCCTTTTTTCATATTAAAAACGGAGTTGAGGTAGCAAATATCTGTATACATCATCACAACCATGCACCTTGTCTGTTTTAGGTCAAAACTTGCCTTAAAATGGTTTTAACTCCATTTTGATTTGCATATATAAGTAACGATGCCTCATCGTTAGCTAACAATGAAAGGTTATCAAGATTGTAAGAAAGATCAACTTTAAAATTTATTCTTTTTTCTGCCTAGTGTGTTCTAGAGTGTATATTTATTAAATGAAAATCTTTTCCTTGGCTTTATTAAAAAGAAATTTTCTCCTAGAGGTTATGCAACCCAACTAACATGTTTTTAAACAGAGGTGCATACTTTCCAATACATGTCAATATATTGTATGGTAGATAAATAGCACTGTACATATCTTTAAGCTATATTTGAAAGTATTTTTCGAAGTTAATTAGAGATTACACATTTACACTTCAGTTTGGTCCAAATAAAATATAACTTATCAATTATTGATAAGATAAAAAATTTAGTAGGTAATTGTAAATTGTATTCTGTATAGTCTTTTATAATATTATTCTTACCTATTGATAGTGAGTAGTATACTACGGCTTTATCGTTAATAAATAAAATATTAACATAGTAGGTATATTGTGAAACTAATTCAAACAGTGTGGAAACTGTTCCATGTATTCTGACTTCAGAAACATTACATACTTATGTAGTTAACATAATTTACGATCAAGGAAAAATTGTTTTATTCTGTTCACTCTGTGAAAAGTTGGTAATAACTTATTATCTTCATGGAATGTGGGCAGCTGCATAGTACTCATCTTGATGTATACTCCTTACCAACCGGAAAACGTTTATGGATGTGTTAAAATAAGAAGGAGATGCAAGATCTTATAGTGTTTTTATTTTCGTCTTAAAACTAATATAATTTACAACTTTAAACGCTATCTTTAACAAATAGTACGCTAGCCAAAGTACTACTGCTATAACCAACACACTGAACCCTATAACATCTAGTAGATAATATTGATAGAAGGGCAAGTCAATAGCAGGGCTTCTCAAATATTTTGCACCCTTATGTCTGATAACATATTCTGTCCACCATACCGCTTTCTCTAAACCTGTCATTGGCTGATCTTGTGCTAACTGTGCTAACTCTTTAACTTTAGTTCGGTATCTGCAATTGAGTTTTTCTTTTATTAAATACCTATTTAATTACTATGGGTAAAGAATTATTGATTACTTACACTGGATTTTCAATCAACTCCATAATAGCGCTCTTAAATGTGTCTTTGGTCATAGTTTTATGATCTAAAGACAAAGCAATCCCTCTGGCAACTAATTTATTGACGTTTCTTGGTTGATCACCGAAGAATGGTAGACCAAGCATAGGTTTATAGCTGTATATTGATTCTTCTATTGATTGCCATCCTCCTTGAGTGATGAAAAGTTTAATATTTGGATGCCCTAAAGTTAAACAGCAGAAAAGTTAAAATCATTCAAGATGAAGGTTGAATCTCAAAGAACTCACTTAGTACAGATTGTTGTGGAAACCATTTTGATATTATTACATTTTGTGACTTATTTGCAATACTTTCACCATCAAATTTCCAAAGTACTTTATAAGGAATTTCTGAAAAAGCTTCTACCATGAGTTTTATTGTTTCTCTGCCGACATTTCCACTTTTGACGTTGGTGCCCAAACTGAAATAGATCACTCCTTTGATTTCTTCATCTAAGATCCTTTGCAAGTTCTGGAATTAAAAAATGATTGTAATTCTAAGAAATCTCTACATTTTTAGAACTTCTCTCATGTTATAAAATTTAGATAATTAATTTGAAATTATTTTCTAAAAGCGGTACCTAACACATCCATATCTTATTCCAGGTAGTATATTAAAGTTCTTAGGCAAAAATTGATCTATACATTTCAAGAACCTTACCTGCGGTAAAGTAATATTTGTATTCAAATGACTTCCACCACCAATTTGAATGATAGAAGGCACTAAAGGTCTGATCACACTAAATATCGGATCTGTGTTTACGAAGAATAAGCTCATCCTACTTCTGAATTCTTGCAGGGTTGGATAGTCTTCTCCAAAATGTCTTCTGATTGTTTTGGTTTCTTCAGGCATTACCATCAATCGGATATAGGCATTAAGAAAAGTGCTATATAACGTACTAATTACGCGCTCTTTGAAATTAAGAGGTAGCACAAATGGTAATGAAACATCTGGTTGTAGTACTGGATGTGTTGGACTACCCAGAGTGTTGTACACTGTGGCGAGGGTTTCCAAAGATGAAATTCCAATCAATGGACATTTGTATCGTTCAGAAAAGGCATACATGGTTGGATGGAAAAATTCTGCTAAGACCACATCAAAGTGTCGTTTATCATCATTTTTGATTAAATTTTTTACTTCCGGGTGTAACAATTGTGCTTCAATTGTATTCTTTATTATTTCTCTAAATTTCTTAATAAACTTCAATTTATCTTCTTGGGCTATATCAATTAAGTTGGTAAAATTATGTGTTTCATTCCATAATTCATAAGAAAAACTTAAATTTATCTCAGTTAAATTAGTTAAAGCCTTATCGTTGATTGGATCAGTCGTTAAGAGTGTTACTTGATGTCCCCTAAGAGACAGTTCCCTCCAAATTAACCGAAACGCAACTTGGTGACTATACGATGGCGTTGGGACTATTGCCAAAATTCGAGCACACTCAGACTCATTTAAAAATAATGTGAAAACTAACAATAAATTACACAGCAAAATACTTTTGAGATACATTTTGTCACTAAACAGAACACAACTTACTAGGGACGATTCTTACTTACCTACCTTTTTATAATACAAAGCAGACACCTGAAGTAGTCCTACTATTCGTTATCTAAAAAGCGGAAACAATGAGAATTTTTAAAATCAATAGGAATTAGTGTTCTTCCCTATTGTTATTTGTAATGGTATCATTCAATTATTATTTGTGATTATTTCAAGATGCGTAAACCATAGTGCGATTAGATAAAACTGTTTTGTTTTATGATTTCTAAAGTAAGTTCATGTTAGAATTGAATCCCATCATTCTGAGGAAATATATTGCTTAATATTTATACATGAAATCTTTATTTTGCATTTAATTATTATCTTCTTATCTTTTATGCACCTGGGCGATAATGTCGATTGGTACTTAACCCAACTGTAGGCCATCAACACATTACAAATGTAGAAAGTTTGCAACGAACTTATCGAGATTGCCACACATCATACAAATAATAAATTTAAAGTACAATTGATTATTATTTGTGATTTTGACTTTGGTCAACTGGATGAGCTGGTGTTGAAATCCGATAAGTGGAATATATTAAAACCGGTTGAAGCTTACTTTAATCTGGCCCACGTTGGACCGTCAGTGCAGCAAACTAAAAATCTCTTAAACGTAACAAGGCCCCGCGATTGGGCGCCAGTGAAACAACACAAAATCTGTCTCACATTGGACAGGCAGTGAAACAAAAGTTTTTCTACAGGAGAACACAACTATGAAATTATCATACTTACATTAGCATAGTGTCACAAACGGAAATATTTACACTTAAATATTTTATTTAAAACTAAACTTCTCTTCCGTTTGTGTAATATAAAGCATGCAAGGCCACATTCAGTTGCCTACGCTAGTTCAGCAGCTGCCGTCTCGCAACCGACATGTGCGAGGTTTTCTGCGAAGCGCACTCGCTTCGCCCACCGTTGCATCCGTTGGCATGCAATATCTACGCCTACTTCCTCCGTCGAGGCGAGGCTTCTCACACGATGTGCCTGCAGATGTGCATTCCTTCCAGTGAACTCACCAACACTTCCGCTTCGTACCAGGCACAGGCATCGCGCATGCAACCAACCCACAAGCTTTACTGAGAACTTCTGTCTACGAATTCCAATTACGATACGATTTACTAATTCATTCGGCAGTATATAACCAGCTTGCTTGAGCTATTCAAACCAGTCAGTTTCCATGACTCCGACACTACATCTACAAGCAAGCTGGTGAGTACTCTTTTAATTATATAAATGCTTAGTGCCTAAATTGAGTGGGCGGCGCTTAATCGCCCACTCTATGCAGAATTATGGGGAGTTGTGTCCAGGCCTCCCCGGCTTAGTTACCAGGAGGTTATCTCCTACATGCTTAGTTTGTAGACCTAGTGCTGAACAGGGTTGGTTCCCACCTTCCCTGTATTGTAGTAGTTTAGGACATATACGTCCTCACCATATGGCAACATGTAATCCCTTTGTAACCGTTGTAAACCTTTTGCACTCTGTTTATTGTCAACATGTAAACCTTTTGTACTTTGTTTATTGTCTTAGTATATAGTTGTTGTTACGACTTGTGTTTGATTCCTTTCTACCTCTGACTACGTTCCCCAGTCACGCAAACCCCACGTGACAATATATGCTCAAAATCATTGCCACAGCTTGAGATTTAAACTCTCTCTTACAAATTTGAAATGTTCAGGTCGCAGGTATTGGTTCTGCAGTTGTCTTATTTTGTGAAAAGGAGTAGATAAGGGTTTAGAACACAAATAAAAACACTAAAAGGGCGCCATCTGATTATGAAGCTTAATATTGATGTTTAATTAAGCCTGATTTGATATTAAATTCATTAATCAGAAAATGAATTAAATATAATAGGTTTTTGAATAAAAAGTTTAGAAATGTTTTTTTTTAATTTTAAAGTAAAATTTGAACAAAACTTTCATAATTATATGGTTCCGTTTAGATCATTAGTATAAACTAAACACATATTTATTAAATAATAAAAGCAGAAAATAGTTCAAACACAGGTATAATAATAATAGTCAAACACATAAAAAAACACATAAACAGTATGAATTTATTAAACTTAAGACTAAGCATTTAGTAAATAATAGTCTACTTCGTTAAAATTTATAGACGTAAGGCAGTTCCAAAGATAATTTGAATATTTGTCTAGAATAAAAACTATTAGAATTTTAATAAATATAAATTGCCCCAAAAGTTCAACAAGATCAAAAAAATATCTAGATTTATTAGCCATGAAATATTTCAACATAATATTAGACTCAAGAATTTATTTAAACCAGAAATCTTTTGAAAAGTTTGACGAACACATATCCATCAATTTAGACTAAAATAAATCTAATTAAATATTTCGAAGATTTAGAAATTTAATTTTCACTATTAATAATGGACTAAAATTAAGTATTACTGAGAGCTCTCTTCTAGTAAAGAACAACACAATTCGCTTATTTAAAATAATCCATCCTCAAAATAATAAATAAGATAAACAATTCTTAAAGTACAATACCTTAAACCTTTTGTTTATTTACTTTACAAAGCAAATCATACTGGTCAATCAGAAATTGGAAAAGGCCTCTCTTGTAAAGAACCGTAGTTATTTCTCGATGATTTGATGGTATTAAATTGCAGTTTGATGGTAGCAGGTCCAAAGAAATACTTTATAACAATAGTCAATCATCCATACCATTTTCAGCACCAATGTTCGTTAAACACAGTTTAAACAACCTTGTTTAGTTAATGTTTATTGTTAAAATTTATTCTCGAGGAGTAATTGTAATTTCCTTTATTTAAAACTCGACGGATTAAACCAAATAACTGTCTGTCATTATCGCCAGATAAAATGACAATCCACAATTTTAAACTGTCATCCAAATTAAGTGATTTTTAATAACAACTTCACTTTCTTCTGTTAACCCAGGCAAACAGCGTAATTGTTTTTAATGGTTTATTACACATAAACCAACTATAAATGTTTATTGACGAGACGATATTAGTCAATCTTCTCAAACGAAAATTCTCAAAAATCAGTTAACTTCAAAAGTTCACTTGTACCACAAATCACAACTAAACTGTACGGGAACTGTACTCAAAAGATTGCATTAATTTTGTATAATTAACACTGAATTATAACACAATAAACCCGACCCCAAAGTCGACTAACTAATCTCAAAGATGGACCGCAAGTTTCTTAATATCGACCCTCATAGCGCGATCTGACCGAGGTGGTCTAGCTTGAAGCGCAAACGGGAAGCAAGTCTCTGTGACCCTGATCACCCGCAAAAACATGCGTCTTATTTGGCCGTAAGGAAGTTTTTTAACTAACCGTCTGCAGAGATTTCGACCTAAAGGAATGAAAAGTAGTACTGAAAGAATATGCGCGCAAACTGGTACAAAATAACACCCATCTGGTGTCTAGCCGAAATCACTACGCGACAACCTGACTTAAAATTTAAAACGCATATGACAAACAAAGAAAAATTTGTTTTTGAGTTCTGCATTCTCGGAATATTAACAGGAATGTTTTTATGAAATTGATGATCAAGTACTTCCCATAATTTTCTGTATCAAGATCTCTCACGATGTAATTGATATTTCACCAGAATTTAAGTAAACAAAATACTAAAAAAAACATCATTTTTATGACGCTACGTTCTTTAATTATATGAAATATAAAACAAATCCTTTCTTAAGATGTTTTCATAGGAAATATTTACATGACGAAATTCTATTTCGAATAAAGCGCAGTCTTACAGGACCGGACTTTAGATTTTTAATAAATATAAATGTAAAATTTTACGTACTGAATGCCGGTGGAAAATGTACCGTTACACGGTTCAGAAGTGATACTAGAATTACTTTTTTGTTAAACTGCATTTCTAAACGAGGCTTATTGTTTGCGTTTTTCCTTGAACCACGTTAATAAATTTTTAGTATCAAAGGTATACAGCATATTTATGATCCCCTTTCAAGCAAATAGTGTGTATAAATTGAGTCAAGTCTTTTTAAATATCAAATGTTTACAAAAGAATATATCGTCTTCGGAACCATATTTTATGTTTTACTAGGCATAACTACACTAAGGATTGGATTTTATTTGGTTAAAACTCAGCTTTCTGCACCTGCTTGAATTTCTTGAAAAAGTATTAGAGGTAAAGTCTGCTTATTCATAAAGGCTGCACGTGACGAATTAACATAAACAAAGTGTCCTTGAAACTTTGATAATGCCCTTTTCTCGTTAAATTGTTTTATACGAGATATGTTTTTCTCCCTCTTAAAGTTCAGAGATGGTTAAAGTTGCAGTTCGATCGAGTCAGGTTAGCGCTCGTTATTTCATTGCGGGCGTTTGCCCAAATAAGCGGCTATTCTCCGCAAAGACGGACAAACATGTCCATGGAATGAAAATTCAGATAGGAGTAACTGTGAAGGAGGAAGGAAATGTATTTTGGACGTCGTGTTGTTCCGTCGCCGTTTTTTTTGTTGGTGTTATTAAAGCATAACCTCGTTTTACAAATACATTGAATATCTAATGCTGCATTTGAATGTAATTTGAAATAATAAATTCCTAACATATTTCTAGGTTTTCATATAATAGACCGGTTATTCTAAATTTATGAATTAAAGCCATTAGAAGGATATATCGTGTCTGAACGTGCACATAGTAAGTACATATTACTGCCGCTAGTGGAGTGACCCGCCGAGATATTAGGGCGGCAGGGAGTCGCTCGCTGCATGTAAATACTGCAACGTTGTGGTGGTGCGAGGAATATACCAAGAAGTGTTGCATTAAAAATATATTAAATGTTATACTAAATAAATAAAATGCAAGACTTGTGATAAAAACGTGTTTATTATTTTTGTCGAAGTTTGTTGTCTGGTTGCTAGGAGTAATGTAGTGATCGCCAACTAAAATCACTACATTACTTGACGTTTCAGGACATACGAAATGTAGTAAATTATAAAAGTGCTCATTGTTTTTATTGTAATTTAGCAATAATAATGAATAATATTAACAATTATATCCTAATGTTAAAATTAATCAATTTTACGGTAATTCAATAACAATTTCTAATAACTTTATATAGTAGTAATAACGTTACACAGTAAACTCAGACAATAGCTCAGACACAGCAGCTCAAAGGTAGAGGTGATGCTCGGAAAACGGAAGGTCCGGAGTTTGACTTCCAGCCGTGGTGATAATTTCTTTTATCGTCAACCATCAATAAAGCCATGCATTACCATAGCAATTTGTGGAAGTAAACAAACACTTTATTTTACTGTACAAATCAAGCATTTTACCTTCCGCAAATATGGTTACTGTACAAATCAAGCATTTTACTTGCCGCAAATATGGTTGGCGGTAAAATTTTGTATGCACCACGTCAGTAAAGTGTCTTTATCGAACTCGCCTGTTATTCGCCTCTCCCGCTTCGCTCGCTCGTCTCATAATCTCAGACTCCTTCGAAAAGAATCACTTTACTGACTTGGTACATAAATAACTATTGTATGGATTTGCATTCAAATATAATTTAATGTAAAATATTAATTAAAAAAAAATAAATTAACCTTTATCTTTTTTTTTAATTTAGTTTATTGCCAGATTAACAAATAATGTTTTGTTATACATAGCAGTGATAATGTACTATAATACAATAACTAAACTATGATATACTGAGACTAACTAGATGTCTCTTAGATTACTAATAGTAGCAGCAACAGTAAACAATAGTGATAGTAGCATTTCGTTTTGCTAGGGGTTAAACTGAACAATATGCTGTGGTAATTTGCGTTTCAGTTTGATGTGTATGTTAGGTTGAAATAGGTTGTAGTGTACCGCACCACTACACGCACTGGAGTTGGTAATAAACTTATTGGTGCATTTGTTGATGAATTCTTCCACGTATAGTACGCCAAGCTCTAGGTGTAGTTGGGCATTACGAATATACCAGGGTAAGTTGACTGCTGTTCTTAACACCTTGTTTTGGAGTCTCTGTAGCTTTTGAATATTGGCTTTGGAGGTGTTGTACCATACGGGAGATGTATATAACGCTAAAGGTCTTATCAGGCTTTTGTACAATAGTACTGTACATTCGATTTTTAACGTTATTTACGATTAATTATGGGATATAGCTGTATTAGTCTGGTGTAGCTTTACGTTAATTTGTAGTTGACATGGTAGTTCCAGCTGAGCCGTGTGTCAAGGTAAGCTCCTAGGTATTTCACTGCGGAATCTCTTGGGTTCCAAGGTATTGTGCTGTTGTTGATGAATACATTTGGAGGACTGTTGATTTTTTGCGGTGTGAATATCTTGGCTTGGGACTTGTCTGTGTTAACTCTCAAATTCCATTGCTTGAACCACGAGGAAAGTCTGTTTGTTGCTTGTTGTGATGCCGTCACTGCCTTTCGAGTTTGGGGGCTTGAGTGAAGATGGCCGTGTCGTCGGCGAATGTGGCTAGGGTAGCGTTAGTTTCTGGAATATCTGACATGTATATGTTGAATAGAATGGGCCCATGCACGCTGCCTTGGGGAACGCCTGCGTGGATGTTTTTGGTTTCGGACAGAGTCGGATTAATCCTGACTTCGAAGGTTCGGTTGTCTAAAAAGGAGAAGAGGATGGCCTTGAGGTTGGTGGGCATGTCGATGCTCAAGATCTTCTTTTGAGGCCTTCGATCCACACCTTGTCGAAGGCCTGTGCGATGTCTAGGAATAGTCCTATGGTGTATAGTTTGTTTTCGAAGCCCCGTTCGATTAGTTCACTTATGCGCTGCAGTTGACGACAAGTTGAGTGCCCTTGTCGAAAGCCAAATTGAGCAGTGGGTATTATGTTAAGGTTTTCTATGCTGTTTATAAGACGTTTGTGTATGACTTTTTTTAGAAGTTTCGATAATGAAGTTCGATGTTCGATGATGATGATGAAATAATAAACGCTCTGTAATGCTATACGTAATAAATTAGCCTACTTTCACCGTGATAAAGCTGAACCTCGGGATATTCCAGTTAGACCTCGACCGGGGACCGTTAATCTCCCACCGAAACTTGAACAAGCATCTCCAGTTACATCTGTTGATGATGATGAAGAAGAAGAATGCGATTCTGACTTAAAAGTTTATCACGAATTCTCTAACTATTATAGAGCATTATTAGCTAACGGAGAAAACAAAAGCGTAGATAAAACTAGGTATGCTCTATATAATGACATCGATGAGTGGAGATTTGCCTGTTCACGAGTAGTACAGTTTCAGGGAAAAGATATTTTAATTAAAAACAAACTTTTCATTGGAACATCCAGCCTGTTTAGTTTACTAACGTTTAAACGAATAAGCTCTCCTAGTCCAGCAGAGGAAGATATCGACAACTATATGAAAATAATCTCACTTACTAATGCTCATAAGAAAGACTATAGACGCAACGTTCGACTAATAAGAGTTAAACTTTGGAAATACGAAAATATAATCAGGTCAAATTTATACAGAATAACAGACTTTGAGGTTAGTCTTCCCAAAAAGTTAAACAAACTGAAACCAGATTGGATACGTCAGAGTACACCTGATCAACTAGTGGATCGACTCCAACTGTTGTATGCCGCAAAGAAAGCTCATAGCAGCAGTCTCGAAAACGAAAACGAAATAATTTTAGTCATCACAGAGCTTAAAACGAGAAAAATCTATATATACAGGGTGTATTATCGATTTTGTAACATAGGCGAATAGCATGTAAAAACACAATTTCTCAAATATTGGCTCCCCTAATTATTTTGGAGAAAAAGTTACTGTAGCAAAGTTGTAGACCTTATTGAATACTGTTCAAAACACCTTCACTTTAGCATCTGTGTTAAATAGTTTACAAGATGTAAGTGATTTTCTGGTATAAATAGGAAATTAACATTGTAAATGGGAAATTCGCTAATAGCAATTGCCACGTTATATTTAGACCTTAAGTGTAAATGCAAGAATTATTAAGCAGAGTTTCATGGAGCAAAATCACTCATCAGAATGTTACAATTGCTACCGGTGTGGAAGAAATACATGAGAATTCTCCAAGAAATCTATTTTTATAAAATCTTATTAGTCATGACATTAGCTGTCAGATTAATCTCAAAAATCACATGGAGCATAGAGGTTATGTCATGCTTTTGTATTATGAACGTATTTTATAAATTGATTCTCGTTTTTGCTTTCTTTATTGTTTGTTGTTTAATTTTGTTAAATTACTGTAATCGTTAAATAATATAAATGATGTAACCCCATAATAAGATTAATAGTACATTACATACCGAGGCCGAAAGTACTCCATTCCTGTCGAGAGAACAATATAGTTTACCGAGAGGCGATAGCCTCGAGGTGAACTAGTTCTCGAGACACAGGAATGGTACTTTTGCCGAGGTTTGTATACTATTTTATTCGCAATCGTCCTTTAAATACCGAATTATCTAAAATTCTTGACAGATGCAAAATGTCATCGGTTGGGATTGGCATAACGTATGTCGCCACTTACATCATCAAATTCGATCGCATAATATTTCGAGGATTTTATTGAATAGGAGTATTTATAAATTAATAATAATACCTGGGTACTCGTTCTTTAGCAGCCAAGGTCCGCAACATTACCAAACATGATTTATACAGCCATTTATACACCGCATTTGGCGATGTAATTTTCTGCGCGCCACCTAGTAGCTGAATTTAAAGACACGTAGTGGTGCGAAAATAGGTCGTTTCGGACCATGAGAATGTCAAAGTTACAATCAATGATGCATTTTCGGACCTCTAAATGGTCAGGAATGGACTCATTACCAATACGATTGCGAATAAAATCTTTTATTCCTCGGCAAAAGTACCATTCCTGTGTCTCGAGAACTAGTTCACCTCGAGGCTATCGCCTCTCGGTAAACTATATTGTTCTCTCGACAGGAATGGAGTACTTTCGGCCTCGGTATGTAATGTACTATTTTCTTATATTAATATCATTACTATCATTCTTATAATATGTTTTAAATTTATAATACAAAAGCATGACATAACCTATCAGTGATTCTTGAGATTAATTTGACAACTATTGTCATGGCTAATAAGATTTTATAAAAATAAATTCCTTTGAGAAATCTTATCTATTTCTTCAACACCGTTAGTAATTGTAACATTCTGATGGGTGATTTTGCCCCATAAAACTGTGCTAAATAATTCTTGCATTTACACCTAATGTCTAAATCTAACGCGGTAATTGCTATTAGTGAATTTCCGATTTACAATGTTAATTTCCTATACCAGAAAATCACTTATATCTTGGAAACTATTTAACACAGATGCTAAAGTGAAGGTGTTTTGAACAGTATTAATAAGGTCTACTTTGCTATAGTGACTTTTCCTCTAAAATAATTAAGGGAGCCAATATTTGATAAATTGTGTTTTTACATGCTATTCCCCTAGGTTACAAAATCGATAATACACCCTGTATATAAATGAATCCCTATTTCCCTTGGTCACACCATAACTTGAGAACGACTTTACCGATTTCATTCATCTTTTTTTTATAAGTTTTTTAATACTTTATACAAGGTTCTTACGGAAAGAAAAATTAAGAAAATTGAGCAGAAAATTGGAAAATCTCAGAAAACTTAACTCGTAAAGTGTGTTTATAAATAATCTATATATCGACTTTACCGATTCTTATATTAAAAGTTTAATTTAATGTCGATTTTGGTAAGCTTTGTTAGACTCACACGTGGTATACATGGTTATACAGAAAAACTAAAAATTGGATCCAGAAAAACTAAAAATTGGAAAATTTTAGGAAACTTAACGACTATATTTGAACTTCGCGCGTTGGACAGTTCGCGCGTGTGATGTCATAAGAATCGTGAGTCAGAAGGCGACTCCCCCGCAAGTTGGCGTTGGACATGCAAACTCCAACTTGAAACCCTTCGAGGAATTCTGCGATGGCCAAAGTGTTGCAGCAAAGCAAATTGGTCGTTTGGGATGAATGGACGATGGCACATAAAAAATCTTTGGAGGCATTAGACCGCACGATGCAAGATTTACGAAACAACCGAAACCGGTTTGGTGGTGCGATGATTCTATTGGCAGGTGATTTTCGACAAAAATTGCCAATATTGTGATTCCACGATCAACGCCAGCCGACGAACTTAATGCATGTTTGAAGTCGTCCATTTTATGGAAATATGTCAAAACACTCAAATTAAATATGAACATGCAAGTCGAATTGCAGAACGACCGATCTGGAGAAGTTTTTTCCAAACAATTGCTCGACATTGGTAATGGCAAAATTCCTGTTGACACATCGTCTGGATACATTACATTCCCTGCCAATTTTGTCACTTTACTGATTCAAAGACCGAACTCATCGAGATGGTGTTCCCAAACATTGCTCAAAATTAAAAATCATGTTTGGTTGAGCGAACGTGTTATATTGGCTGCAAAAAACGTTGATGTCAACGAAATGAATTTTCAGATTCAAAATAAGATAGCCGGCGAATTGATGACATACAAATCGGTTGATTCCATTACTAACCAAGATGATGTTGTCAACTATCCAACGGAATTTTTAGTCGGATCGGTAATCATTATGTTGCGGAACATAAACCAGCCACGTCTTTGTAATGGCACCCGGCTTGCGGTGAAGAAATTAATGAACAACGTCATCGAAGCCACAATTTTGAAAGGAAAGTACAAAAGCGAAGACGTTTTGATTCCACATATCCCTAAGATTCCGAACGACATGCCATTCGACTTTAAACGGTTACAAT
The DNA here is from genome assembly GCA_929113105.1 of Agrypnus murinus. Classification (NCBI taxonomy): domain Eukaryota; kingdom Metazoa; phylum Arthropoda; class Insecta; order Coleoptera; family Elateridae; genus Agrypnus; species Agrypnus murinus. The sequence continues at coordinate 131,548,188 of OV816027.1, read as the reverse complement.
TTCCAGTGCGGCTTGCAAGTAACGTACGTGTATAATCACACTATAGATAAGATCATGTTACATGAGAATTGTTTAGGAATGTGAACACACGATATCAAATTACATTTTTCTGATAAGTCTACGTTATCTCTATGAGAACTTCTTTAGCATTTACTCTCTCATGACCATGAGAACTGTGTAGGCAGATAAGGTATAAATACCTCTGTTTTAATCTTAAGTCTTTAGTCTTTATTAGTATTTATTCAACTCACAAGTCTCTTCAACAAGTGTTTATCCAGAGTGAGTATTAAACTAGGTGTGGATTTTAAAATTGTCCTGCTAGTAAAACATAAAGGCTCATTCGAGTTTTTAATTAATTATTTTGCTTAATGTCATTTAAATGTGAATTCTAAAATTGTTCTGTTAAGTGTGTTAATTCAAATCTAATTATTTAAACTCGTCTTGCTCGTCAAATAATTACTGATAAAGTAATATTAATATATTTGCATCATAAATGTTAAAAAGAGATAAAGTTTTCTCTTGATTAAAAATAATAAAATATATTTTACGACTGCAAACGAAATATATAAATTTGTTTTATTATATTCAATAAATAAAGTTTAAAGAAAAAGCTTCGGCCACAGAAGATAATAAAACTGGCGCAGTCGGTAGGATTTTCGAAAATCGACGATAAATATCGATTTTGTGTTTTAACAGTTGATCCAAAGGAAAACAGTTCCCAACAAGGTGTCGCATCAAAACAATTGAAGTTCCAACACTTCTAATATTGGCACCGGGCTTCGAGAATCGAGGCGCGACATCCCAGCAGCACCGTTGACCGACGTAGGCTTCAAACCCGAGGTCTCCCGTTCGAGATACAGCACATCGCATGGTTATTGCAACCTTGGGACCTTTCCTGCTGATTATTGCAATCAATTTTAATTCTACGCAACAAAGTAAGTGTTTTTTTTTCAAAGTGAATAGTGTTTCTAGAAGAAACCAGTGAATTTATTAAATCATTTTTAAAAACCATACTAACTTAGTTTTAACATTTTTAATTAATTTAATTAATTAATGCATTACGTACAGTTAGATTGACGCTTTATTGATCGGTTTTTGCTGATTAACAGCATTGTAAAAACAAATCCCTTCATACTGGTCACTGTATGGGTAGGAACCCCGAAACTGTTTACTAACAATAAAAATAATTTTAAAAATAATTGTGTTATTCTAATTATTCTTTTCTTTTAACAAATTAATTTTTAAGGTAAAAGATTATACAATTTTTGTTTAATTTTAAATGCTTAGAAATCGATCTCGATCTCCGAGACGTTGTAGAAGTGCTGAACGCACAGTAAATCCAAGTTCAAATTCAAATACACCCCCTTTATTATTCTTAAATAATAACAACAATAATATGGCAGTTTTCAATCCAACACTTTTAAATGAAATTCCCATTTATGATGGCAACACAGCCACTTTATCAGAATTTGTTAGAGCTACAGAAATTATTACCACACAATTTTGTACAGCAAACCCCGAAGAATTCATAAATAAATTAATTATTTCTTCAATTAGAAATAGATTAAAAGGACAAGCCCTTGAAATTATAACAGAATATAACTACAATACCTGGAATGAAATAAAAACTGTTTTAATAGAAAATTTTGGCGATCAAAGATCAGAAACAAATTTATTAATTGACTTAACTAGAATTCGACAAGGAAAAGATAACCCTATTGAGTTTTACAATAAAATTAGGACGCATTTAGCGACCCTAAATGCAAAAGTTTCATTAGGACCAGATCCAGTAGTAATTAAAACCCACAAATTAGAAGAAAATTCAAAATTAGCTTTACGAACATTTGGCAGTGGACTAAACGAAAATTTAGGAACATTCGTCAGATATAGAAATCCAAATTCTTTAGAATCAGCCCTAAAAATTATTAAAGAAGAACTAAATATTCGTTATTCACAAAACCAAAATTTTAAAATGAACCAAAATTTTACAAAAAATAATCAAATACATTTAACATCTAAAAATAACTATCCTAAACCACCCCAAAACCTATGTACTACTCAACCTACAACTGAAAAATTTGGAAATCCGAATAATTTCCCTAATTTCTCAAATACTAATTCAAGACCAAGTAATTTTTCTAATAGACAAAATAATTTCCCAAATTTCACGTCGAATAATGCTTCAAGTAGCAACTCAGCAGTAGCAACAAGCATTCAATTTGATAAGATCAAATCAATCTAGAGATTTTAGTTCTTTCAAACCGAACCATCAACCCACATATACTCCAGAACCTATGGAGGTTAGCATAATTAAAAGACCCGCTACCAGACAATTAGGAAACCAAAATAAATTCCGAACGAACTCAACACTTTAGACGCTTTCCAAATGCAATTCCAGAAGAAATAAATTATCACGACGATAATTTACCATCAACATCTTTCAATAATATTGAATATGACGAACCAGATCTCGTATATTTTGATAATACTTCTAATGAAAATCCTAATTATCCTCAAGATGAACATCCCCCACAGACGAATATGTCCAAGAAATATTACAATCAACCAGAAGAAGAATTCGAAGAGCCTCGGAACCCCTATTACATTTTAACATAAACCCCAAAGCAAACTTACCCTATTTAATCATCCCAGGATCGAATGAAAAATTATTGATCGATACAGGGAGTTCAAAAACTATCATTTCTCCCAAATTCGTACAAGAAAACTTTCCAGAATCTATTTATAAATATAATTTTGAAATTACAACTTCCCATGGAACTACTCAACATAACTACGTAGCAGACATCCCTATACCTAATCTTTTTGACGAAGAAGGACTTCATACATATTACTTATTTGACTTTCATCTCGAATATGTAGGACTTATAGGATCAGATCTTTTGATAGACTTATCCGCATCAATCGATTATAAATGGATGCACAAGAAATGCAACAACGAAATCATTGTAATTTTTCAAAATTAAAACCAAATCAAATCAAGTAAATAAAGTTGCAGATGCATTATCCAGCATTCAAATTCACCCATTAAATATTAGACCTGCATCGCCATCAACCCCTGAACCAGAACAAACTAATTATGACAGCAGACTAGCTAGCAGAGCAAGTACTCCCGATATTACAGACTTATTCGACATTCCAACTTATAATCCACCTCAAACTGACGCTACTGAAAACATTGAAAACCCGAACAACGAAGAAAATAATGATCAAAATTCTTATATTGACACAGTACATTCTCAACAATCTTCAACCCCCGTAATTGATATTTCAGAGAAACCTCTACAACATTTTAAAGATCAGATAGAATTTATTAATGCTCAAATTCCAAGATCAATCAGAATCTCAAAATACGACGGAATTACTCATTACGCTGTCTTCGTTAATCAAATTAATAAGTCAGAAATATTTAACACCCTATTCATTGTCAACCCAAACATCATTACTATTGTTATTTCCCAGATGATCAACTTTATTTAGACTTTTCAAATTTCATTAAGACAATCACAAACGAAAATACTCCCAAATTTCATCGTTGTATAACTCAAGTAACCTATATTTTAAATTCCGAAGAAAGACAAAAACAAATTCAAGAATACCATTTAGGAAAAACCAACCACCGTGGAATAAATGAAACTATTGAACATCTCAAAAGAAAATATTATTGGACCTCTATTATAAAAGATGTTACAAATTATATTAATAATTGTCAAATTTGTAAACAACAAAAATACAACAGAAAACCTATTAATCAACCTTTTCAATTAACCCCTGCTTCTTCTAGACCATTCCATACAATTCATATCGATATATTCCAGATCAAAAATAAAAGTTACTTAACAATGATTGACGCTTTTTCGAAATTTGCACAAGCTTATCCTTTACAATCCCGAAATTTAATAGAAGTAACTGAACAGTTATTGAAATACATTTCAACATTTACAACCCCTAATGTCATTATAGCCGACGGAGAATTTAATAAAAATATCTTTAAAGATTTTATAGCCTTGCATAAAATCCAATTACATACAACAACACCTCATCACCATCAATCTAATTCACCAATCGAAAGATTACATTCTACAATCATTGAACATTATCGACTATTAACCAATATACCTGAACAGCAAAAAATCCAATATTGCCTTTTAGCATACAATCATACAATAAATTCGAATCTTCATTTAACCCCTTTTGAAATCGTTTTTGGACACACCGAAAGTAAAAACCCCTTTGACCTTGATTATAACAGAACATATTATCATGATTACTTATCAACACATAAAAATAAAATGAAATATTTATATGAATCCCTACAAAAAACGCAGATGGAAACTAAAGAAAATCGAAATTCAAAATTAAACAAATCCAAAACAAATAAACAATTTAATTTAAATAGCAAAGTATTTATAAAAACTAATCTAAGAAATAAAAAGGATCCAAGATTTGACGGACCTTATATTATCTCAAAAATTTCAGAACATGACGTTTACGAACTAACACCCCCTGATGGTAGATCACCACTTTAAAGACATGCTAACGAAATGTTACCTTTTTCAGGACAACAATGTTCCTCATCCTCTTCTGTGTTATCGCATCAACAATCAGCGATGTTACAATAACAAACATAGACGATAATCCCGGACTATATCCTTTAAATTTAGGCAAAGCAATTATTAAACAAAGTGAATGGACTTTGATTAAAATTATAGATTATAGTCCTATTATATCAAATTATGATAGGCTCAAAATCACTTTAACCAATTTAAGCAACTTTTTGCAAAATGAACTTTATGCTCGAATATGACCATCATAGTTTACTTTTAATTAAAAATCAATATGCTACTAAAATAGACATGCTATTTAGACAACTTTTTCCTACTAATCATAAAATCCAAAAACGCGGACTTATTGACGGCCTTGGGTCAATTTTCAAATTTTCGACAGGCAATTTAGACGCCGAAGATGGAAGACGTTACGAAGAAACAATCTCGAAATTACAGAAAAATAATGATCTTCATAAAACAATCCTAATCGAACAAGCTAATATCTTAAATAATACTATTTCAACCATTAGTGATTTAGCAAAGAATCAAAATTTATTACAAGACAATATAAACAAAATAATTTTGAACAACGAACAATTTAGTAAAAACGTAGCTACATTTGCAACTAAACTTACTTTAATCGAATTAGCTCAATCCCTTCAACTATTTATTAATGAATTATCAGAATTAGAAAATACTTTAACCTTTGCTCAAAACCAGCAAATGCATATGTCACTATTAGACAATGACGAAATAATTCAAAACTTAAATGAAATTTCTTCATAGCTCACAGATCAAGACGTTTTAACCATCCCTTATCCTGCTGACCCAAAATACCTACATTTATATGAAACAATTATCGTTACTAAAGCTTACCAAATTGACAACATAATCACATTCATATTTGAGATTCCATTAATCTCTAAATTCGAAAATAATCAACTGATTCAATTGATACCGTTTCCAATCATTACCAGCACCAACCAAGCTCGTATGATTATACCGACTTATAACACCTTACTATATAATGCTCAAACTAGCATTCCTATTGAGATCGATCATTGTAGATCGACCGCCCCCAATTTATACTTTTGTCAACATAAAAACTACTTTGAAATCCCTAATAATAAACTTTGTGAGACACAACTACTTTCTTTTTATCATAACAAAAATTGTATACCTTACCTACTTGAACTTATTGATATAAAGATTTCCCAAATTAATTCTGTAACCTGGTTAATTAGTTCCCCTTCCAGATCCATTTTAGACATTAAATGTAGAGATCAAACGTATCGAAAAGAACTTGTTGGTTCAAAACTTATACATCTTAGTCCTGACTGTATTGTCATGATCAATCATAAAAACATGTTATTTACAGCCAAAAGTATTTCTAATAAAGTAATAGAATTTAATATCATAGATATTGCAAAATTAACAACCCCTCAATTCAAACATGTAAATATGTATAACTAAAATCGATTTAACTACAATCCGTACACAGAAATTGAACAAATATCAACTGAAGATCACAAACCAAAATCATCTTCTAAAGATGAATAGTACTACAACCCTCGATCATTTGAGCTTATTAAGTATCATTATAATTAAATTTATCATTGTAATAGTTATAAGTTTATTATTGTATATTTATTGTAAACGTAACTCCTTCAAAATCAGATTTATAGATTTTCTAAATAAAGATTTTATAAATAACAAAAATAACGAAGAAATACCAATTTAGATTTCTTTGACAAATTTTATACTATATAAATATTATTTCAAATTTTATTTTCAAATTATTTTAATAACATTGAAAATACTAAGGGTGGAGGAGTAACGTACGTATAATCACACTATAGATAAGATCATTTTACATGAGAATTGTTTAGGAATGTGAACACAACACAACATCAAATTACATTTTTCTGATAAGTCTACGTTATCTCTATGAGAACTTCTTTAGCATTTACTCTCTCATGACCATGAGAACTGTGTAGGCAGATAAGGTATAAATACCTCTGTTTTAATCTTAAGTCTTTAGTCTTTATTAGTATTTATTCAACTCACAAGTCTCTTCAACAAGTGTTTATCCAGAGTGAGTATTAAACTAGGTGTGGATTTTAAAATTGTCCTGCTAGTAAAACATAAAGACTCATTCGAGTTTTTAATTAATTATTTTGCTTAATGTCATTTAAATGTGAATTCTAAAATTGTTCTGTTAAGTGTGTTAATTCAAATCTAATTATTTAAACTCGTCTTACTCGTCAAATAATTACTGATAAAGTAATATTAATATATTTGCATCATAAATGTTAAAAAGAGATAAAGTTTTCTCTTGATTAAAAATAATAAAATATATTTTACGACTGCAAACGAAATATATAAATTTGTTTTATTATATTCAATAAAGTTTAAAGAAAAAGCTTCGGCCACAGAAGATAATAAAACTTGCATTTGCAATGTCGATAAATAAATCGCAAGGGCAGTCGTTAAGTGTTTGTGGCATCAATCTTGAAAATCCATGTTTTCACATGGCCAATTGTATGTCTCCTATTCCCGTGTCTGAAAACCATCAACATTATTTATTTACGCGCCAGAAAACAAAACTAGCAATGTTGTGTATCAAAAAGCATTACAATAAACACTATGTTTTTGAAATATATTTTTTTTATTATTTATTCCAGTTCGAATTGAATATTTATAGTTAAGACAGGACTGGGTCTGGCGGGTCAGCTATTAATAACAATAAAATCTCAATGGATTAATATACGACTATTACGTATGGATAACTATTACGTAGGCAGGATATGAAAAGCGTTACTTATTAGTTAAAGAATTTTTGCGGTAACAGTGTAGTTATATCATATAAAATCTGATTTGTTTAAATAATATATTTTTAGAAACAAAGCATAATGTACCCTTTTTTCTTTTAAATTTGATTACGACGTTTTATGCATAACAGAGTTTTAAATAAATAAATAATAATAATAGCTTACCTGGATGGTGCACTTAGTTTTCACTGTTATAAATAATATACTTTAGCAAAAAAACAATAAAATAATAATATAGAAACAATTGTTGATAGCACTCTTCACCTTACAATATTATTAATAAATAATTTAAACGCTTTCACAGTATAAAAATGGAGACACTTCACTAACAAGGTCTGTTTTAGTAATGATTAAAAACATGGGCGACCTTTTCTAAAAACGTAAATCATGTCTTTATTTTGTGACATTTATTAGCTGATAAGGTATTGATATCTTCTGGAATGAATGAACTTCTCACGCGGAAATGAATACGACCCAAAGCATATTTTGTTGACGAGGCTACCTGGCTTCTGACCCTCTAATTTAATCTTTCTTAAAAATCGGAATATTTACTCTTAAGGTTATTGAAAGAGAAAAAATGCAACTAATGTGTAAATACATTTAAGTAGGATCGAAGCGTTTCGAACAACCTGGGAGGCAGGTAGATAGATTTATCTTTATCATGAGCTAACAATATATATGTATTTTAAAATCTAATAATTTTATATGAGATATATTATTAATCATTATTGTTATTAATAGAAATATAATAGATAGTATATATTACATCGATATTCGATAAGATGAAATTACGTCATGCGTTATATCGGAAGTGCGCGGTCGCGAGTCGCCGCCATCTTGGATTTGTGATCTTTTTGCTAACTTTGAGGCCCCTTTAAAAATACATGGGATTTTGCCGACGGACGCAGGTAGCCTATCTACTCATGCTCTTCCCAGTTTATATCTGAAATACATAGCGAATCACCCGATTTACATCTGAGGTATGTAATAGTTATTTTTGAACTCACTATCTAGAAAGCAGTGTTCGACGCACTGTCTAGTCAACCGGGAACACTTGTTTCCCGGTTAAGTAAACCGGGAAACACTCAGTGGTGCCAACTGCCAACCCTTGCAAAATTTAAATACCTTTTTTACTGCAAAATTTCTGCCGAAAAACAATCTGTCACATTTGTCAATTGCAGTCATGACTTGCTTTGGTTTATTTTTTTAAATAAAAGTTGTGAAATCAGATAAAAATTTTATTTGACATTTATAACAATGACTACGTTCGTTTCAAAAAGTATTGTACAATTCTCTTGCGTGAACAATGTTCCCGCGTTCACGCATATGAAGGCCCTCGCTCCCTTCGGTCGCTCGTGCTTCAAAACTGCGTTCACGCGGGAACATTGTGTTCCCGCACTCGTATCGTAAATAACTATTACGTGCCAAGCTTTGTAAATTAATCTTTACGGACGAGCTGGAAAGTTTGAGGGGCGAGTGACAAAGGAGCGGGTCTCCATAATCCAGCGAGCCCAGTAACGATTAATTGCAAAGCGTTACCCGTACAAATTTTTATTTCCACCTCACCAGCATTTTTTATGAATTGTGTATTTTTTTTATAAAAAGACATTTTGGAATCAAAGGCAGTAGCACAATTTATTGCTAAGCGTTGCCATGGTGTTGTGGTTAAGCAATACATTAGTTGCCATAGCTTTTTGTTGGTGAGCATTGTAAAATTTTACAGGTCTTTTTTAGAAGCACGTAAAGTTTTACAGTGCTGTGGCTGTAATTACATCATTTACTTAGTTACATAAAGGCCTGTAAAGTGTCATTTACATAGAAGGGGGAAATAAATGTGTTTATGCACAGATGCATTATAATTAGACTATTATTGATAGATCTATCTAAACATAACTGTCTCTTTATGCCCCAAGGGCCTCTTTATGATCCGACGGGAAATAATGAAACGTCAATTAAATGTCAGAGCTGTATTTGTAGAACTTGATTGGTTCTTAATATAATTTGTAAACTTATCACCAATGAAAATAAGCTGAAATTAAGTATTTTAGATAGTAACTATAGTAACGTACTTCGTATATATGCACATAAGTATACGTACAGCGGCTTGATGTAACCTACGTACTCATTTAATTATATTTTTTACACAATAATAGATTTGAGATAAAAACAATCTGTGCATAAAATAGTGTATGCATTTCGGGCATAAGTAGGTATTGCCACAGATGGCCAGACCCCTTCCCTTCCTACTTTTGGCCACGCCTGCTGCTCTCTGATTGGCTATCCCTACTCCTGTAGCTCCGCCCCTTGCTTCTGATTGGTCGACGCCATCTTGGATGACACGCCTACTATATTCAAATAACCCGCGATCTAATTAATATTCAAATGACCCGCGATCTAATTAATATTCAAATGAGGCGTGGTCTAATTAAATGCGCGAATTAAATTAATTGATCTAATTAAATTAATTCACGGTATCATTTACATATCTCCTCTCTCATTTACATATATAATTTCTCATATGCATGCGCGAACATATCTGCCATTTTGTATCTGTCATTTTCAATTTGTCATCTAGGATTTCCCGCCCTTAGATTCAAATTTTTAGTACTACTACTGCCATCTATCGGTGACGTCATATGATCGGTATAGTAGATTCCTCTCTCTCGCTCTCACTTGTCACTTCCAACTTGTCAATGTTTCCCGCTGAAAGATTTGAATTCACTCTGAAGTCGGTATAGTAGATTTCTATGCGTCTGTTGATAGGCAACCCGCTATATTTTTTATAAAAAACCAATGGAGCTAACAAGGTTTGAACCGGGGACCGCTCGAATGGTAGCCAGCCAATGCATCCACTACACCAACGAGGTAATCTATTAAAAGACTGTAAAAGTTGTATTTATTAAATAGTTACGCGTCAGCGCTAATCTTATACGAACTAAAATTCATATTAAGCATAATTAATCTATATGATTATTTCGACGAACAACGTTTTAAAATAACGCAAAGAAATCTTAATCCTAACAAAATAATAAGGGGACTTAAAATTCCTAGAGCTCGTAACAATGAATCATTACACTAGAATGTTAAATGTTGCGCAAAAATTTATATGGATGCTCGAATTAATCAATTTACATATCTCATCCCCCATTTACATATATCATTTATCACATGCATGTCCGAATTAAATTAATTCACGGTATCATTTACATATCTCATCCCCCATTTACATATATCATTTATCATATGAATGCCCAAATTAAATTAATTCACGGTATCATTTACATATCTCATCCCCCATTTACATATATCATTTATCATATGTATGCCCGAATTAAATTAATTCACGGTATCATTTACATATCTCATCCCCCATTTACATATATCATTTATCATATGCATGCCCGAATTAAATTAATTCACGGTATCATTTACATATCTCATCCCCCCCCATTTACATATATCATTTATCATATGCATGCCCGAATTAAATTAATTCACGGTATCATTTACATATCTCATCCCCCATTTACATAACTGATATCTCATTCTGTACATCTCATTTTATATATTATTTGTCATCTCTCTCTCATAAATTTATTTTAAAATAAATCAGTCCTATTTGATATTTATCTATAGGTCGTCATGTAATTCTGCGAAATCAATTTAATATGTAGAAACGTAATAATAAAAATTTATTTTCAACTATACAAAGTAACTCTAAAGCTACTGTCAATTACCTGTCGGATTAGCTCTGATGCATTAGACCTGTTTAAATATACGCCATAAACATTTAAAATACGATTTTCAAGTAAAGCAAATTCTAATTTGAAAGAAAAAGAGTTGAAGAAAAGAATTAGGGTCGTTATGATTTCATAAAATTTTATTTAAATGAAACGTTTAAGAATATAGAATACTGTAGAGCATTATTTTTAAAATTCAAAAAACATTATCTATAACTAAAACTGGTTAAGAAATAACTTTCAAACTAAATGTTTTTGCATGAAAATACGTACAAACTAATTAGCCATGTTTCGACATTCTTTAAAACTGCTTTCAAACCATAAATAAACAAACGTTTTTACGAATGACTGAAAGGAATTTAGATTTTCTAAATAATTTGTTAAGAGATCATCATCTTAAAAGCGACATAAATTATTGTTTTAAATGACAATTACACACCCTTGTGTTAACCCGTATGCTAAGTATGTCCTAATGGTAAAACTGTAATCGACGAGATCTAATATCATAGTAATATTATAACAGATTAGGTGACCTAACAAACTCTTTAAAGAAATGTTTATTTACATGTATGAGATAGTATTTAACATAATGTCCTTACATACTGGGTTACGATAGAGACGGGTAATCATACGAGCTGCTGAAATGTATGATATATTATAAAATAACGTTTAAATAAGAGTTTACTTTAGATGCTACGAATATCTATATGGTGTATAAACAATAAGAACACATATTTAGAAACAGTTTACAAGGTAGTAGATATAACGAAAAAGGCTAGCATTTGTTCAAAATTACATTACGTCTAAAGGGCGATATGAATATAACTTATAGGATTTAATCAAACTAGAAAAATATCGATATATATCCAGCGTTGAGAAATAATTATACTATGCGTTTAAATGTTTAAGTTCATCATAGCCTGCATCTCCTAAAATATGAGCGTTATACACATGTTTGAAATTCAATTCATCTTGCTTAAAGAGAATAAGTAAGTTAGCGTTGTCCCTAATCAGATGTTTCGGTATCTTTGCATATGTCTGACCTAAATAAAATGAATCAACATCCTTTATGTCTACTCATGCTAAAATATTCTCTAAGTTTTTCCTGTTTGTCACAGATAATATCATCGAAAATGAATACTGAATTAGGTTTCACATCATTAGGGGTGATTACATCATCGTTTTCGCCATATTTAGGTTGAAATAAAGACTTGGCGTATAGGTAGATATTTTCAAATTTTAATTCGTTTTCATTAGTTAGTAGACCTAACAAGACATTAGTTTTACCACAAGAAGAAGGTACACTCAAAATTGCTCTATAGGAAACAGATAAAAGCTTACAATGCTTCTTATCACCATCGGAATATTATCGAGAAACACGATCGTCTAAGTTAAAATTATTGATTTAAAAAGTAATGACCATTACTCATCCTTTGTGTTTCGCCATATTTAAACGTTATTTTACAATACATCATACATTTTCAATAGCTTCGAAATACGCAGATATGTAATAATATACTATATACTCTTGTAGGTTATTCAACGTATCTATAGTAAACTCTTATGATTAATAATAATCTGTAACCTTATTGTTTTTTATTACATCACAGGTTAGATCATACGAATATAATTCAGGTTAGATTAAGTTAGAGCCTACGAATACATTTTTAGGGCAGAACGTAGGGAGCAGAGTAAGTACAAAACAACATACTTTCATACAAGAACGTTTATTGATACGAGTAGTTTCGACGCTACTTAAAACATAATACATAACTTATATATATAATATCTATTAAAATAGTACATTTCGTATACACTAATAATGGTACTACATACTCGACTATAAAGTAAACATGGTAGGTATAACAACAGTTTAAAAGAATAGATAGTAAATATAACTATATCTAATTATTTTATATAATACTATATTAACTAAGAGGTTATATACAGAATATATATGCCTGTATTCGACCTCTAGAGGGTTCATAAGACTACACTAGACCAGACCAGACCAGACCAGACCAGACCAGATCAGACCAGACCAGACCAGACCAGACTAGACTATAGATGATAGACAGTAAAATCATGAACAATTATACGGCCTGTAATATAATAGAGCTTACTTGATATTTTAAAATTAGTGGCTGAATCTAATTATTACAGAAATTCAATTGTAGAAACTGAAGTAGGTAGATTTAGGTCGCGCGACCTAAATCTAACCTAAAATATATTCGTAGACTGTAACCCAACTAATATAATATGTAAGTTTTTCGAATGTTAATGACGATTTTGTAAGTAGCTACAATGGTCTAACCTAATAAATATTTTATGAACTAATCTTAATAGAGATTTTTTGTAAGTAGCTACATGCTCTAACCTAATAAATGCTTTATGAACTAATCTTAATAGAGATTCTTGAATCTTTGCAACAACCGGAGTCTAAAATCTATAACCTTAATATAATTTTTTGGGGGTCTAACCTAGATTGCTTCATTTAATTTAATCATTTATATTAATATTATATTGATTTATCATGCAATTTTGGGTTTTAAAGTAAAGTAAAGAAGAATTAATGTTTTTTATCACAAAAATTTTGAAATAAACTTCTAAACTTTTTATTCATCGTTTTGTCCCGAGCTATCTCAATTTCAAAATCAAGACTACAGCTATGTTGTTTTTCCTTACGGCGCCAATCTTACAAACAAATAGTTTCTAAAAACGATTTGATTATAACACCCTCTATTAATCTAACCTGACTACTAAAAACTTCTAACTTTAGATGTTTTAAAGATTACATCTTCAGTTTCTACAATTGAATTTCTGTAATAATTAGATTCAGCCACTAATTTTAAAATATCAAGTAAGCTCTATTATATTACAGACGGTATAATTGTTCATGATTTTACTGTCTATCATCTATAGTCTAGTCTAGTCTGGTCTGGTCTGGTCTGATCTGATCTGGTCTGGTCTATTTTAATAGATATTATATATTTAAGTTATGTATTATGTTTTAAGTAGCATCGAAACTACTCGTATCAATAAACGTTCTTGTATGAAAGTATGTTGTTTTATACTTACTCTGCTCCCTATGTTCTGTCCTAAAAATGTATTCGTAGGCTCTAACCTCAAGCTACCAATTTCAAATTCTAAAAACAAAACGCCGTATCGGAATCAAGTTGTCGATAGGCTTCGTCTACTGTATACCTTAAAACAGAGGGGTAGCAGTAGTTTAGAAAACTAGGATGAGATTATTTCAATTATTTCTGAGCTTAAAGAAGAAGGTATTATAGAATAAAAGATAATGGTTATACAAAATGTTACCCTCAAGTATACTTTTCTATTTTGTTGTTGTATATTTGTATGTTAGAATATAACTTGTCTAGTTTCAAATATATATGTTAGAATATAAGTTAACTAGTTTCAATAAAAAGTAAAATATTTATCTGTTTTATTTCTCCAGGTTAAGTCTTCAAGGTTCTCATAACAAGAGATCTTGTAAGAGGAAATCACGTAGAGTTTCAAAGTTATAAAGACGTATTACAAAACATATGACATATGTTATAGATAGCCGCGTCCAGGACTTCTTTCTTACCCTCAAGTATACTTTTCTATTTTGTTGTTGTAACTATTTACATGTATGAGATAGTATTTAACATAATGTCCTTACATACTGGGTTACGATAGAGAGGGATAATCATACGAGTTGCTGAAATGTATGATATATTGTAAAATAACGTTTAAATAAGAGTTTACTTTAGATGCTACGAATATCTATATGGTGTATAAACAATAAGAACGTATATGTAGAAATCGCTTACAAGGGTAGTAGATATAACGAAAAGGGTTAAAATCTGTTCAAAATTACATTACGTCTAGAAAACTATAAATTAGATAATTGTAGCATACGCATGTTAAATGTACCTATTCTTCACCTCGTCTGTAGTAGATATAATGAAAAAAGCATAAAAATCTGTAGTATAGGGTTTATGCTTATACTCAGGCTCGCAATCATATGTAACGTATCTACGCTTACATAGTATAATTATTTTCTCAACGTAGGATAGAACAACCGAATGCTCTGGTCGATCAGTATAAATAGACGGTTCATTGATGATCTGAACCAAGTCTAAGTTTTCAAGCATTGAATTGCAGTAAATAGTATCAGAGTTATTAGTACATAAAAAATTAGGGTTAGCAAAAGACATGAAAATTGAATAATATATCCATATCGTAATACGAATAATACAAGCTCACCATTAGGTTCATGATAAACGACTGCAATTGTTTGAAAAGAAGCTGACGAGAAACGCGATCAGTCGTGTAAATATTTAGGATGTGATAAAATAAAATTATTTTTAATATTTTAATAATGTTTTATTTCAATGATATATAGTTATATTTTATAAGGAAATTGAAAAACATATTAAGAACATAATTTGATGTACTAATTACATATTAATTAAACATATATAGAAGTAAACAAGGGTTAGTTTAAACGATAAATTACATTATTAAATTTTCAAATCAAATCGTCAATTCGACACAACAGTACAAACTTTCATTGTAATGACTACAGATACATAGAGCGAGGTAAAGGATCTAAAGAACAGCATTCTAGTAATAGTTGACAAAGTAGAAGCTAACAATATGAATTTACTAAAGGAGGCAGAAGAAACGGGTGTCTTAGTAATCGACAATTCTAAAACTTCATAGAGAGTTTTAAGGATTCTACTGTAGACATTAGATTAGAGCTCCGATTTGTAAGCAATATTTGATCAGATCAACTATAATTTGGTCAAAAGTGGAAATTAAAAGGTTAAGCTAGTGACAGATCGAATTCAATAGTCATCATTAATAAAAGTAACTTTTTCAGTCAGTCATGTATTTAGCTACTATACTATGTAACGTTTATAAATAAATAATACATCATTATAGAATAGTCTTTGATTATTGCTCGTAAACTGTTAAAAATCTAACATTTCCTTTAAATGAGCTGTTGATGGTATTAAACCTATGCATAACCGTTACGAATTTTTGATATTTACATGATTCGTTGATAGAATACAATGCGTTTGCTGAAACTGTGACTAGACATATACATATACCGTAATGAAAATTATTAAGCAAAAGAAGTCGCTAAATATATTTAACTTAGACGATCATGTTTCTCGATAATATTCCGATGGTGATAAGAAGCATTGTAAGCTTTTATCTGTTTCCTGTAGAGCAATTTTGAGTGTACCTTCTTCTTGTGGTAAAACTAATGCCTTGTTAGGTCTACTAATTAATGAAAACGAATTAAAATTTGAAAATATCTACCTATACGCCAGAAACTCATCCAGTTTTTGTAATTGATTGTTAAAGGTAGGTAGAGAGTTTTAAGGATTCTAAACTTCTAAACTTTACTTTAAAACCCAAAATTGCATGATAAATCGATATAATATTAATATAAATGATTAAATTAAAATGAAGCAATCTAGGTTAGACCCCCAAAAATTATATTAAGGTTATAGATTTTAGACTCCGGTTGTTGCAAAGATTCAAGAATCTCTATTAAGATTAGTTCATAAAACATTTATTAGGTTAGAGCATGTAGCTACTTATAAAAAATCTCTATTAAGATTAGTTCATAAAATATTTATTAGGTTAGACCATTGTAGCTACTTACAAAATCGTCATTAACATTCGAAAAACTTACATATTATATTAGTTGGGTTACAGTCTACGAATATATTTTAGGTTAGATTTAGGTCGCGCGACCTAAATCTACCTACTTCAGTTTCTACAATTGAATTTCTGTAATAATTAGATTCAGCCACTAATTTAAAATATCAAGTAAGCTCTAATACAGTGATATTTTCAAACAACTACCGCCACCTCTTGGTCAGGTCGGGTATTTCTGGGACCACCCTCGTAAGTTGTCGTTTTTGATGCCATACTTTTTTATCTTTCTTGGTATGTATGCATATTTGCAAGATTTGTAGGGACAACAACTTCAAAATTTTTATTTGTTCAATATCTTCGAAGATTCTGTTATCCATATCCGCATCGCTTGTCGGCACTGCAATAAAAAAAAAAGCACGTACAGAACAACATTAAAGGGAAATCCACAATGCCAACTGCTTTCAACCCCTGATTTTGAATTCTTTTGTTTATGAAAATGCACTGTGGTTTTATAAAAATAAAGTCTTTACTCTGTACTTTTTTATTGGAGTGTAAAAGTCTAATAATAGTGGTAGCTCTTCAGGTAAATAGACCTGCAATACCAAATGCAGCTTTAGATGTATACACTCAAAGTTTATAACAATGTTTTATTAACGGTAATTACTATTAAAACATTATTGATTTTATTGTTAAAAACCAAATATTATTTTATAAAATACGAGGAAAGCGCGATAAATTCTCGGCCCGGCAGGCTTCTACAGGTGCCAATATGTTCAAACTCTAGTGGTTGTGTCATAGTTGAACATGTAAGAGGCCTACACTATATACATTACGGCTAGAAGCGTAATAGATTTTAGTAGCCACTCAAGTATCGTGACGAGTGCATGAAAATGTCGCAGCTAACGAAAATTGAGTACTGTGTGGTCATTAAATTTTTAACAAAAGAAGGGCATACGCCTAATCAAATCAAACAACGTTTAGACGGCATTTATGGTGATTTATCTCCTTCATATTCCACCGTAAAAAAGTGGTCAAAATGTTTGTTTGAAGCAAGAATCTCTTGAAGATGATGAGCGCACCGGTCGGCCAATTGAAGCGGTAACGCTTAAAAACGTTGCAATCATTGAAGAAATGGTATTAGAAGATCACCGTTTGAAAGTTAAGGAGTTAGCAGTGATGTCTGACATTTCGGAAACAAGTGTTCGCCCAATTCTTCATGACCACTTGGGTATGAATAAAATTAGTGCAAGATGGGTACCGCGTCTTCTTTCTGCTGTTCAAGGTTGCGTCGAATGTACACGCTCTTAAAGAACGCAATACAACTGTTAACAGTACATATTATGCATCTTTATTGCATAAATTGAGAAACAATATTCGTGAAAAACATCGAGGAAAATTGACAAGAGGTGTTCGATTATTACAAGACAACGTTCCCGTTCATACTGCCGTAATTTCACAAGCTGCCATTCGCGAATATGGCTTTGAAGCATTGGATCATCCACCGTACAGTCTGGATATGGCTCCTAGTGACTATTATTTATTTTCCAATTTAAAGAAAGACCTTAGGGGAAGTCGTTTTAAGGACAAGAACGAGTTGCAAGCAGCTGCAATTGAACATTTTGAAGGAAAAACTTCAGATTATTTTAAACAGGGCATTGAATTATTAATTCCATGTTGTAATAAGTGTATTGACATTAGGGGAGATTATATTGAAAAATAATAATTATCATATTTTACCAAGTTTATTTTTTCTATATCAGGCCGAGAATTTATGGCACTTACGTCGTACATATGTATACCTTGTAGGCTTTGAAAAGGACCATACTAAGTGTATGAAACGTCAGCCTGTTTTTAATTAAACGATATCGCTTATAAATCTCAAGATTGTTCCTATTGGCCACCTTTTTATTAATAAGTAAAAAGCATTCTTTGCTTTACCATCCATTACAACTTTATGAGTAAAGCTCTAGTTTTGAGGTTATATTTTTAATAATAAACAAAACACGCTTTTGATGTCTCTCTGTTGCACTGTCAAATTCATGGTGCAAAATAACGTGAACTGGCGGCGAGCACCCTAACCAGTCAAATGCATTGTTGAAAACGCACTGTTAATAGTCAAATATACAAACCTCATTCGGTGCGACTACAGTGCGCCCAGTTGATTTCGCTACAAGTTTCCATGCAAATCTCTTCCAGGTATAGTATAACCGCCATGATCATGCACATAATCTTCAGTTTGTGCTCCTCTATGAAAAGTGAGTGGACACTCGATCTGATAATTAATCAATTTGTTCACAACACTGTTTGTAAAATCATTGTCAACATTAATATTCATCTTTGGTTTCTTTGCAATGTCATAAACAGACATGTGTTCTACACCTCTTCCATTGCTCCCAACAACTGGCTGTGAAGTGCACGAAACATATTCTTGCACTTTGCCTAAAGCAAACAATATTTAAATTTTTTGTATCAACAAAATGAAGAAAACGGCTTACCTGTTAGTGTAAAATATTCAAGAGAATAACACAATGCTCCAATATGTTTACATGGTGCTGACCGGCCTGTACCAGCGGGGCAAGAACAAGTACAGTTACTTATTTCAAATTGTTTTGATGTTTTCAATAAAATCATTGTAACTTTATATTCCGAAGTGCCTTTTTGCTCTGCACAAGTTGACTTGATATAACATCTGTTGCCTTCAAAATATATTTTTGTGTATTTTATAAAAAGTTTCAATGCTAATATTCTTCCTTTCTCTTTGTCTTGTTTTGCTTGTAGAGCGTCAAACCATTTATCAATAGCCTCTACAGTGAGAATATTTTTCTTAGCAAACGTTTTCAATGGTTTAAAATTAGCATCATCAGGAAAACTTCTTAGTTCTTCAATTGGAATCACTTGCGCGTTTAATAAGCGAGTTTTGTTTGATTGTTTTTTCCTCCAAAAGGGCAATCTACAATTTGTAGGTTATAGTTCAAAATAGAACTTAAACTAAAATATTAACTTACCGGCGCTTTAACACCTTGGAACCTGTTGTTCTTGCTCCTTGCTTTTCTAATTCGTTCATTATTAGTCTTTTAAAACACTTACTTAAAACTTTATCACTTAAAATTCATCAGATACAAACGATGCAACCAATAAGTATGCAACAATCGACATACATAAACAGAATGTTGCTGTCAAACTTTTAATCTGGGTTGACAGATCGTTTGGCTCAATTTCCCCAGTGGAAATTTAAAAATCCCCTAAATTTAGAACTTTTCGAGAAAAATCACCAATACACAGTGTTGTAACAAATAAATTATTTTGTGTCTCTAAATACAGATACAGATACTATCAGAAAAAGGTAGCTATTAGATACAGATGCTTTTGCTGTAAAGTATCTAGATCCAAATACAAAGCCTAACATAATGTATCTAGATATTCTAGATTCATTTGTAGATACTTGTTTTACTGTAATCATCCCGAAAATAAGAACTACCTAGTCAATTTTTCGTATCGAAAATAGTCGTTTAACTAAGCACTAATTCCAGGACTAGTCTAGGACATCAATACGAGGGTTGCGCTGAAAATTGTTAGTTATAAAAAGACCGTTGCATTTTTTAACAAAAAATCTTTAGTGTTTTTTCAAAATAATTTCCATTCAAACTAATACACTTGTGCATTCTTTGAAACCACTTTTTAAAACATTGGAAAATTCATTTTCTGAAAGGTCCTCAAAAATTCTTTGAAATTCTGTAACTGCTGCATCTGCGCTGGAAAATCTTTTACCTCGCATCATTTTTATAATAGTTAGAAACAAAAAAAGGTCTCCTTATTTATTAAAGAACTTCCATATTTTTCAAAAAATCCAATGTTCTGGCAGCAGTGTGGGATGATGCGTTGTCATGATAGACTAAGATGTTACGCAAACCGGTCCTTTGGCGACCTGTCTGTAATTTTGCAAACATCTGTGGTAAAGCCACTTCGCAGTACCATTCAGAATTAACAGTTCTGTGATCTTCAAGTGGAATAACAGCAACAGGACCACTTCAGCGGAAAAAACAGCAATAATTTTCTTATTGACGCTTCTGCCACGAATTACTCTTGTGGGCAAGTCTTCATCTTCGAATACCCAAACACGAGACTGCTGTTTAGTTTCAGGGTCGTAACTGTATACCCAAGATTCGTCACCAGTTACAAGGTATGTCACTTGCTTGGAAGCTCCTCCGTCAAATTTTTGCAGTCTACTCAAGCCTGTTTTTGATTTTCTGAGAGCAAATGCGTTATCCAACGGCTTGCTAGCTTTCTTACCCCAAGATGTTTATGCAAAATGATATTCACCGCAGAAGATCCAATCTTCACTTCCTCCTGAATCTCCCTATAAGTAATATTTCGATTGGACTGAATCAAGCTTGCCACACGATCAACATTTTCTGAACAGGCAGCTTCCGCAGGTCTTACAGGTCTTGCTTCGTCTTCTAGCAGCTCTCGCCCTCGTCGAAATTCGCGGGACCAATGACTAACAGCGGATAATGAAGGGGCAGCATCGCCAAAAGCTATCATATTTTCATGGCTTTGCTGGTATCCTAACTGTCTTTTATATTCGTAGAAAATCATAGCTCTAAAATCAGTTCTCGGAATGCTCATCTTAACTGAATTAAAAATGCACAACTACTTATCTTACAAAATTAACTACGTTTCACAAGGAAATTGGAACGTTTGACAATTGTGGGTAAGGAATGTCAACTAATGCGACTTTCAATTGTTGCAATTATTTCTAGCCAATTGAGCTTCCATGGCCTGCTATTAACTATTAATAGAGCATCCCTCGTATTTATTAAAATTTATACATATTAAAAATGAATAGTTATTAAAGCAGGAACCAGTATCTAAAGACAAGTACAGTGTGCATTCAAACCTTTACTCTTTGTAGAATTATTGTGCTCTTTTCACACTTGCATTAATATTGTAATAAAAATATAAAATAAATCAAGCAGTCCAAACATGCTACTTGTGTGGATTTTCTATGCTCAGTCTTGGTGTTCTGCAGAATATTAATAACTTAAATGAATTCCAATAGTTTTAATTGTTTGAAAACCTAGAAAATGTTTTACCACTTTAACAGAAATAATCATAGCCTAGGTATTATTTCTGATAACCTAATTTCAAAGTAGGTGTTGGTACGATTCACACTATAACAATTTTGCAAGTTCCTAGTACTATTACACCACAAAAGTCCCTAAATCTGGTTGCTTTTAGTTACCCTTCATGTAACCGAATACTTACTTTTTAACACATTTTCAAAAGCACTTCATTAGGATAGTTCTTACTATCAAAGTTCTCAAATTGACTGTTGACAGAAAAAATAGGGAGTGTGTAACAAAGCCCTTTACTGTACTCGCAGACTTAAAGACCTCATCTATGGCTTCCCAGTAAACAAAACTGTGACGTTTACTTGTCTGCTATATAAGAATCAAATAAAATGAGCTATGTAATAGTATATTACATGTTGAGTTGGTAAAGGATATCTTTACAAGTCAAGCGATAATTGTTTGACCGAGACGGTACGTCGAGATCAAACAATATCGCGAGGCGTGGAAACTTTACCAACGAAACATGTATACTATTTTATTCACAATAATTAGACTTAAGATAATCAAAATAAAAAGTAATTTTAAATTTTAAAATAAATTTTTTATAAACTGTCATAATTTCAATCAGAGCCATCTATCGACCAAAAGAAATTTTAAGTAAGGTTTCATTCTTCGCCACTAGATGGCAATGTATGCGCTCAGTATCACGGCCTACTAAATTCACATAAGCTTCGCTTATATAAGCGAAGCTTATATTAATCTAGTAGGCCGTGTCAGTATTTTAAAATTAGAAATTAATTAATTCCATTGTAATTATTATAAAAAAACACTAAGTGTTTACAGCGATAAGTTTACAGCTGTAAACACTAAATTTTTACATTACATTTTAATGATTGTAATTTAATTATTACTTATTTAATTTAATATTAGAACTCGTAGAACACCTAGAACTCACAATTAACAAAATCCCAAGATACGATACAATTCTAATTATAGGAGACCAAAATGCTAAAATAGGAAAAGGAATGGAAATAGAAGCAATAGCTGGAAATGAAAGTCTCCACTGAGATCAAACGACAATGGTAACCGCCTATAAATTTTGCGGCAAGAAATAACTTAGTAATTAAAAATACAATGAAAAAAGAAAAAACATATACAAAGCAACATGGCACAGCCCTGATGGGAACACCTTAAATCAGATAGATCATGTGCTTGTAACAAGAAGGCAAGCGGAATATGTAAAGCAAGTAAAATCGTGCCACTTTATGCAACGAATAAAAACAAAACAGCTAAAACCAAAGTATAAAAATAAACAACGAACCCCGAAAAAAAGTGTTGAAGAAATTTTAAAGCAGGAAGAGTCCAAAAAGAAATATTTAGAAACTTTAGATAAAAGCCTACAAAAAACAAATACCGAAAAAGAAATAGAAGACGAGTGGCACCAGATAAAATCGATAGTAATAGAATGCAAAGAAAATATCGAAGAGCACGAAGAAAGGAAAAAAGAGGATTGGTTTAACTGAGAGTGCAAAGAAGAGATAGAAGAAAGCAAAGCAGCAAAACGACAATGGCAACAGCAACAAACACAAGAGTCAGAAAGTCAGTACAAGCAATCAAAGAACAAAGTCGAAACAATATGCAGAAGAAAGAAAAGAGAAAAAACCAATGAAAAAATAAAAGAATTAGAGGAATCGTATAACAAAGAAAATGCAAAGGCTTTCTATAGAATTATAAAAGAAGAAAGGAAAGGATTCCAACAGCAAACAATAGGCCTAAAAAACGAAGCAGGTGAACTATGCATGAACGATGAAAAAATAGCTGAGATCTATCGACAATATTTTCAAAAACCTTTAGAAGTGAAGAAGCAAAGAATATACAACAGAAACAAAATGCAGAAGAAGAGATAAATTTACCGACCAGGGGAGAATTCCAAGAAATAGTAAATAAAGAAAAAAAACAATAAAAGTCCCAGAGCAGATAATATCCCCTTAGAACTAATAAGATACGGGAGCGAAGACTTGGGTAAGCGAATTTTTAATTTAATTAAACTAATATGGGTTAAAAAGAAATGCCAACGAATTGGAAGAAGGCATAAATATGCCCAATCTTTAAAAAGGGAAACAAACAACTTACAGAGAATTATAGGCCATTTTTGCTCTTAAACACCACATATAAAATAATGGCATCCTTCATAAACCAAAAAGTGAGGGAAGAATTCCAAAATAAGATAGGAGACTACCAAGCGGGAACAAGGTAGGAAAATCTACGATAGATCAGATCTTCATATTAAGACAAATTCAAGAAAGATGTAGACAAAAAAAACATAAGAATACATGCGTTAGACCTGGATTTCAAACAAGCCTTCGACAGAGTACACAGAACAATCATAATAGAAGCAATGGAAAAGTTACAGTACAGCCAAAATACAATAGACTTAATAGATGTGACTGAGAAGAACAAAGAACAAGGTGAGATTTAAAGGCTGCCTGTCCAAAGAATTCGTAAGCAACACCCCTACCAAATATCAGCATTTGCAGATGATGTAGTCATTAGGTCTAGAACAAAAGAACAATTAAAAGGTTTAGTAAAAATTTTGAAAGAAGAGCACAAGAACCAGGTCTCCAAATCAATACAAAAAAAATCGCACTACATGATAATGGGGAGCACAAAGCAAGACAAAAATCAAGAATTAAGTGTAACAACAGCAACGAAAGAAAAGCTAACCTTTTAAATAACGAACAGCGTGACCTACTTAGGAGTAGAAATAAACAATCAAGGTAAACAAGAAACAGAAATACAGAAGAGAATGCTGAGTGCCTCAAAGTGCGCGGGTTCTCTAAACCGCCTCCTAGTTAATAAAAGTGTACCAAGAGCGGCTAAAACCCGGGGTATAAAACAGTGATCAACCCCATACTGACATACGGTAATGAAACATGGTTAGTGACAAAAGCGAATGAAAATAGACTACAAGCACGGGAACGGAAAATACTGCGAAGAATATTTGGAGGTGTAAAAGAAAACCAAACATGGCATAGAAGAACCAACAAGGAACTTAAAGAATTATTCAAAGAAGCAAACATCACTACGGTACTAAAACAAAACAGGCTGAGATAGTTCGGGCATGTAATGAGAAGAGAAAATGAAGAACCCATACAAAAGGCTTTTGAATAAGAACCTGAGGGAAGACAGAAAGTAGGAAGGCCGAAGAAAACATGGAAGAAACAAATAGAGGAGGACCTACAAGAAGACCAGCTAACAGAATGGAAAATGGAGATTCAAAATAGGAAAATATCGAAGAAAAGAATTGAAGCCATAGGCCAAACTGGCCTGTAGTGCTGTTTTATATGTAATTTAATATTTAACCTGTCTTATTATTTAAAATATGAAATAAAGATAAAAATATTTATTTTGCAGAAAATAATGATTTTTATTCGTAGTATTATTTGGTATGGCCCGGCCAACCCTGATCAGCCGTCACTGGTATGCCGGATCATAGAACAGTTCGAAGAGTTCTCACAGGAGAGAAGACCCCCTTTTTTTTAGATTTTTGCTCTAAAATGTGGAAGGGTCTTATATTCGAGTCGGGTCTTATAATCGAGTATAAAAAGATATTCAATAAAATGTGAAAACAATGAGTGTAACTGAGTAGTGTTTACAGTATTTATAACAAAAATTGCATTACAATACAGTAACATCTAAAATAGTGTTCTGTTGTTTAATAATATAACATCTCGCCCGGTTGTCTGCATTTTAGCCGATATTGATGCACGTAAACCTATGCCGCCATTGTGAAACCCGCGATAAGCAAAGTTTATTGACTGCAACAACTACAGTAATTACAAAAATTATGAAATCATATACAATTATTGTTAGCTTAGCACCTAGTCTGAATCGCCGTTGTCGTCATCACCCTCTGTAAGGTCGTTATTAACCTTTATAATATATTCTTTTATAACAATGGTTTTACACCAGTTCGCCAGTTTGGCCAGTTCAAATTTTAAAAATATCATTATGCACATGTTCTCCGCATGGCGCTGGCTACCAGGGGATTGGAGATCAGAACCGCGCCGGTAATTTGAAAGTGTTTGAAAATTAGCTAAGATTTTTGCACTTTTGACAGTTAAGGGTATTGTCTGTCACATTTCACATAAAAGTTTCTGCACTGCAGTGATATATGACAGCATTAAAATACTTCACGTCAGACCTAGTACAGGACCGGACTCGGAACACATTGTAACTATAGGAACCTACCGTATTTTTAAAATTACATACTATGAATTCTTTACCGTTGTGAACTGCATACAAAAGGGTTCACCCTTTCTCTCTGAGTTCAGCTATTCCGCTCAGGGTGTTCAATACAAATTTTGGGCTAAGTTTAACTAATAATAAAGAACATTAATTTCATAAATAAAATCTGTATTTTTGTACAATATACAACTTTTCAGAATACTTTTAAACTATGTTAAAGTCGAAATCAAAAATAGAAAACTTAAAAATACTTTTCAACTATGGAAGGTAACAAAAAGTTAAAATAAAATTCTCTTAATTTAGGTCTAATTTTTTCTTCATAAAACTTATTATCTCTAAAAATTCTTTCAACTAACATGCCTTTCGGTGTCCAAAAAATAAAATAACAAAAATCTTTTTTGGTGATATGGAGCTGTCCCTGAATTTGGTAAAAGTAGTCATGGTTCTTTTTTAATTTAAAAATATTATTGTGATAAGTACCAAAAGACACTTTTTTTTGTAATAATGCATCTTCTGGTATTAAGTCTTTTGCATTATATGGACATTTCACCTCGATTATAGCATTTTCTTCGACCACAATGCCATCCGGACTAGCCCCGATATAAAAATCTTCTTCGTCAACAAAAAAGCCGCATTGCAAAATGGATCGGTTAAACGCTGAGACAAAGTCTTTGATGGCTAACGGCTCGTGTTCTAGACCATAATTAGTATATTTGTTTCCTGTGAAACTGGAATACAGTATTTGGGCCACAACCTTCCTCCTGTCAGTAGTTTTTCTCAATTTACATATTCTTCCAAACTTTGATCAAAGCTCTTCAAAGCTATTAGAAGAAGAAGGCAAATCTAGATTTTTCACTACTATGGCAGAAGATGAAGATAATAATCAAAAGAAAGAAATCATGCATGACGAAAAGAAAGAATGGGACGATAACGAAGAAGATGAATGTGAAGAAAATCAAGGAAGAGAAGAATTAATAAATAAAAGAAACAGGCCTAAGCCAATATGGATGCAAGATTATATAACAGAAAACTTACCTTTGACATATCAAGAAGCTATAAAAAGAGATGAAATAAATAAAGATTATTAAAAGTTTCACAGTTTTATTAAAATATACCTGACAATACAGTTTTTTTCTTTTGGTTTTCCTCTTTTGTCAAATGTATTTCACTATTTATCAAAAGTATTTCCCATCTATGTAGCTTTGACATTAATAATCAAATGAAATTCACTATTTGTCAAAACTCTTTCACGTTATTGCAAATTATTTTCCTCTTTTTTAATGTTTTATTAGAAAAAGAAGAATATAACAATTTACTAAATATACCTACTAATATTACATAATGTAACGCAATACTTGTAAAAAAAATGTTTTATAATTAATTCAAAATTTCAATTCTGTTGAGGCAATCTCCCAAATATATCTCCATGTGTCGAACATAATTTTGGCAATGTTCTTGTGTAATAGCTTCAGAAGCGTTATGAATTTGAACATATAGTTGTTCTTCATCCGTAGGCTGACTTCTTTTTATTATAGTTTTCCATTGGTGAAACAGCTCTTCAATGGGGTTTAAAAAAGGACTGTACGGAGGCAGAAATATTGGTACATGTCCATGAGCTCTGATCAGTTGTTGAATTTCATCCGTTCTATGAAATCCGACGTTGTCCATGACAAAATATGCACCTTGTATATGATCTGCGGCCAAGTGGTCAATCAAAGATGTCAAGAATTCTCCAAAGTGTTCTTCATTGTAAGGCCTGTCTTGAATGGTGAATAAATATAATGAATTAATACACATTGCAGCAGCAATCGAATAATTACGGCCTCTTTATTGGGCCTTCACTTTGTTGGCTCTTGTATTTTTCGGTGATCTTCCATAAGCTCTTCTAGAATTTACTTGAATCCCAAATTCATCAATAAAAAATAGTTTTTCTCTGTGAACCATTATTCTGTTGTATTGAACAGCATATTCAAACCTACTTTGGATAGTATCTGGTGTGTTACGCCTTTCTGGCACAAAAGAAACGCGTTTTACAGAATAGTGAAATGCCTTTGTCGCTCTGTCAATGGTCGATAAGCTCACCTCTAGTTGTGGATTTTGCTCCAACAATTTGGCTTTTACTTGTTTTAGTGTCAAGGTGCAATCCTCATCCATTAAATTGCAGATTTCTTCTTGCTCCTCTTGAGTAAATTTCTTGGGGCGATGACCAGCACTTCTTTTATTCACTTCGTTCGTTATTTTGTACGTCTTGTAAATTTTTCTTACAGTGTTCGGCAAAACATTAAATTGTCGTCCTATTTGGACTGAAGAACTACCATCGTTCATTCCTCTGATTATTAAAGCACGTACCTCGTTCGAGATTTTGTTCTTTTGCCTTCTTTCAGCATTCATTCTTAATAATCAATGTTAATATCAATGTGAAATAGATTTAACAAATAAGGAAATAGATTTGACACAAGGGGAAATAGTTTGACATACACAGCAAACTGTTTAATAGAGATGGGAAATACTTTTGATAAATAGTGAAATACATTTGACAAAAAAGGAAAACCAAAAGAAAAAAACTGTATTGTTTCGACAGCTATGCTGTCATTATCAAAGGTAATATAATTATAAACAAACACGTCACTAAGGTAGATACAAAATAGGTAACTAGATAAAATAATAATAATAATAAAAATTAATAATAAAAATCATAATTAAACATCTAATACTTCCAGTAACAATAATAATAATAATAACAGTAATAATGAATGAACAACTTGAGCTCAGTAATTCTCCGTTACTGGAAGTATTAGATGTTTAATTATGATTTTTATTATTAATTTTTATTATTATTATTATTTTATCTAGTTACCTATTTTGTATCTACCTTAGCGACGTGTTTGTTTATAATTATATTACCTTTGATAATGACAGCATAGCTGTCGAAACAATATTGTCAGGTATATTTTAATAAAACTGTGAAACTTTTAATAATCTTTATTTATTTCATGATTATGGAGTTCCACAAAATAAGGCTGGAAACAATAAACAAAAAAAAATAAAAAGAGATGATAAGCAAAAGTGGTTTGAAGCAATGCAAAAAGAAATTGAAGCACACGTAAAGAAAGGAACATGGGAAGATGCGAAATTGCCAAGAGGAAGAAATGTAATTACCTCAAAGAAGATGTCTGCTCATGGGGAAGAAGTATATAAAGCTAGGTTAGTGGCAAAAGGTTATGCACAAAAGTATGGAATAGATTATGAAAATACATATCGAGGGCATCAGATCAGAGGGGCGTATCCGCCAAAATTTTGATCTTCAATTTTTATGTCGTATTGACTTCTGGTATCGACCTGCGTGTTGTCACAAACAGGCAAATGTTTTGTAAGGCCAGATTAATGCCTTACAAAACATACGCCCGTATGTAACAACACGCAGGTCGATACCAGAAATCAATACGACCTAATAAATTGAAGATCACACATTTGGCGTATACGCCCCTCTGATCTGATGCCCTCGATATGCTTCAGTCGTAAGTATAACAACAGTACCTACTATGGTAGCAATTGTAAATTCATTACACTGGGATATAAAGCAGTTGGACGTGAAGACTGCATTTTTAAATGGTAAATTAGAAGAAATTTACATTGAATTACCAGAGGGACCATTTAAAGAAATAAGAGGTGTAAAAAGATTAAATAAAGCGTTATATGGTCTGAAGTAGAGTCCCAGATGTTGGAATAATGAATTTAATAATTTTGTTTTATCATTAGATTTTACTAGATCCAAATATGATGAAAGTCTTTATTACAATAAAAGTTCTGGAAATTTTATATTATTTGTGGATGATATTCTACTGATGGGAAAGAAAGTGGATATTTTGAAAGAAACGTTAGTGAGTAAGTTTGAAATGACTGATATTGGGGATGTTAAAACGTTTATTGGACTGGAAATAGAAGGCGACAGAACAGAAAAAGTTTTAAAAATTCATCAATCAAGATATATTACAAAATTGGTGAAGAAGAAGGCAGAACACTAATGGAGTAAGGTCTTGTGCTTATAAAAGGTAAAACTGATGGAGTTGAAAATGAATATAGAGAAATTGTTGGAGCTCTTATGTACATTTCAATAAACACGAGGCCAGATATTTGTTTTTCAGTTAATTATTTGAGTCGCTACCAATTAAATGCAACAAAAGAACACCTCAAGTATTTAAAATGTGTTATACGATATTTGAAGAGTACAAAAGAATTAAAATTGAAATATAAATATGGAACAAGCGTCGAAGCGTATTGTGATGCAGATTGGGGAAATGATATAGAAAATCGAAGATCAGTTTCAGAATATTGTATTCATGCTTTTGGAGGTACTATTGAATGATGTACAAGAAAACGGCAAACTGTTGCATTGTCAAGTACAGAAGCAGAGTACAGTGCACTTTCATTAGTAGGAAGTGAATGCAAATGGATATATGGATTGTTAAAAGAAGTAGGACTGAATGATGTCCCAGAGAATATAACTATTTATGAAGATAATAATGGAGCCATTGCGATTGCAAATGGAAATGGGAATTGGCGTCGAACCAAACATATTGACATAAAATTTCATTTCATAAAAGAATTAGTGAATGACAAGGGAACATAAAATATGTGAAAAGTGAATATAATTGTGCCGATTTGTTTACGAAGGCATTGGACAAATTTCTGTTTGAAAGGCATTGTCATGCAATTGGACTAAAATATTAAATCAGTAAGAATATTTGGCAATTTAAACTTTAAAATGCTTTTTATTATTTATTTGTAAATCTTAATTATTCTTGCATAATTGTTTAAAGTTTAAATTGTAGGGAAGTGTTATAAAAGAACAAGTAAGTTGTCAAAATAAATAATAAAGAAGAGAATGTACAAATGATTATGTTAGAATAAATCTATAATATTCTTTCGAGAAGAAAAGATGAATTCATTACAGAAACAATTGTCAGGTTATAATTTGAAGAATATTGTGAAACTTTTTATTAATTTTTATTTCATGATTATGGAATTTCACAAAGAATTTATTTGTATATTAGTATTGTTTTGTTTATAAGAAACAGTGTTTTAGTATTTAAGGATATGCAAACTGTTACATAGACTGTTATAGCAAAATATAGTTTTATTATACAATACATACATATTTTTTATACTCCAGTCGGCAGGGAACCAAAAGTATCTGTTTTTGGTTCTTTCGTGTTAATAGCTATTTTATTGCACAAACCTATTCAGAATAGTGGGTAGAGCAATATACGTAGTTGCGTACTAAATCGTAGTGACAGCAGAAAAGTTATTAATAATTTGAGACGCCATCAACCGTTTCTGAGGTGTTTTTCTTAAAATAGCTACAAAATGGTACTGGTTCGATTGTTATTGAAATAATTAAGTTGCAAAATCGAAGAAACTGACAAAATCGCATATGTTTTTTAAGTCGCCATAAGAATTTAAATGGTCAACCAATATTGATGAAACTTACGTTAAGTATAGTTTAAATTATGTACAAGAAGCACTCAAAACCCGTACGCTAGATATGCAAAACTTTTTATTTAACAGGGTTTTATAAATCTACTGCGCCTAAAACTTTGGAAGTTTGCAAAAGCTGTTTGAAGCTTTGCATACTATTGCAAATGTGCATAGATATAGCTTAAGTCATTAGCAATCGAACGCAATTTGTAAAATTCGATTGCGTTTATTTTTGCAATTTTGGTGACGTTTTACATCTCTTCATAGTTTTGTTAGATTAAACTTTCTGCGTAAGTATGCACTACTCGTATATTATTTACAATATTGAAATGAATCAAAATCGTGTGTATAGTGTGAACCTTGTAGAATAAGTATGCAATTGCCTTAAATTATTAGTTGCATATTTCTAATAGAAATTATTGCAATAGGGTGAAACGCACCCTCAAAAATCGGACAATCGCCTACTTAGTCTCATACTTACGCAAAAAATCACAGGATCCAAGCATCAAAACTTAAATTTCTTTGTTTTTAAATTGCGTATTTCTTGCCGTCTATTCGAACCCAATGGAATATTTCATAAATGACCATGTATACGAACCAAAGAACTAATTATTTATAAATGTAGCAAAACTATGAAGAGATGTAAAACATCACCAAAATTGCAAAAATAAACGCAATCGAATTTTACAAATTGCATTCGATTGCTAATGACTTAAGCTATGTATATGCACAGTTGCAATAGTATGCAAAGCTTCAAACAGCTTTTGCAAACTTACAAAGTTTTAGGCGCAGTAGATTTATAAAACCTTGTTAAACAAGAAGTTTTGCATACCTGGCATACGGGTTTTGAGTGCTTATTGTACATAATTTAAACTATACTTAAAGTAAGTTTCATCAATATTGGCTGACTATTTGAATTTTTATGGCGACTTAAAAACATACGCGATTTTGGCAGTTTCTGCGATTTTGCAACTTAATTATTTCAGTTATAACAATCGAACCGGTGCCATTTTGTAGCTATTTTTATTATAAACATATCATATACTAAAACTTTTTTCATATTAAGCCATCCTGATGATCTATGGAAGAAAAACACCTCAAAAACGGTTGATGCGTCTTAAGTTGTTAATAACTTTTCTGCTGTCACTACGAATTAGTACGCAACTACATATATTATTCTACACACTATTCTGAATACGTTTGTGCAATAAAATAGCTATTAACACGAAAATACACTCTTCACATCTCTATTGACTGGACTATTATTTACATAAACAAATTTTATAGAAAATCAAGTGAGAATTGAGTTTTTGAAATTTTCTAACATAAAGCAATTAAAGACTATTTCATTGGCGATATACCAAATATCTTTAGGCATTCGATCACATAAAATTTTATTTTTCGTAACTTCTCCTATTAAATTTTCAATTATTATTATTCTTCGGTTTGCTATTGTTTTAGTTTTTACTACATCTACTTCCGACAATTGCACGCCTCTTTCAAAAGGAGGTATATTGAGATTAATTCCTTTTTCTTCCAATAGATCAGATATATCAAATCCTGCTTCTGCCAATACATAATCCCCTTCTTTTAAAAAATCTAGAATTCCAGATTTTTCTGTAATTGTACGATCCGAGATAGATCCTCCGTACAAGTCTGATACAAAACCTATCGAACCATTTTCACTACGTCCAATTAAAGCTTTAAAAGTGTTGGTGCCATAATTGGTAGAGTACGTGGCTTGATGTTCTATAGGATCACAACTCCTTTCAATGCGAAATTCTGCACAGTCTAATACTAAATTACACTGCCCTTCACGTACACCTGTCAAATTCCAAAAATTTATTTTTTTTAAATTTTTATATAAATGTTCAGACATCCCTATAAAAATTATTTTGGTAATTACTTCGCTTATGTCAAAACAACTAGCCAAAGTTGTATAATGCATATTAAGTTTGTATTTCATCAGAGTAAGAAGTAATTCATCTTCGCGTGTTAGTGTATACTGGTATATTGTAAAAGAATTACCAAACTGCTCGCACAAAAAAGTAAAAATTTTAGAACTGACGCCTGTCATTTCCTTAAGTTGTTTTTCATTTAAAAAGTCATACGAAATTAACTGAGACCTACTACAAGAAACCACAGTTTGAACAGAAATGTCTGTCGTTTGTTTTTCTTGTTCGGAAACTTCAGTAGAAACTTCCAGCGAATTATCAACTATGACATTTCTAGCAATGTCGTCCAAATCGATAGGTGCAGCTTCTTCGTTGCTAGTGTTTTGTCGTTCAATTACTTGCTTATGTGATAGTCTCTTAGATCGTTTTCTGGTGTGGCCTTTGTCACCTTTTCTTATCGGTAAACATCGAGAAGGAATTGCAGTTCCGTAATTAAGAATCTTCCATTGCCCTAAAAATAAAATATGTAAGCTTAAACAGATTTAAAATGAAGGTATTACAAAGTAAAACTTACCCATACTGGTAATTGTATAATCTTTGGGTAGAAAATGCTCAGAGCAAATTTTCGTGTGCTTTGTTGGTGTTTTATTTGATTTGATGGCAATCAACCATTTTCTCATTATCTCTTCATCTTTTGGAAACCTATGGAACATAACACTTCTATCATTACCACTAACGGATGAACACTGAGGCACACAACAATTGTAAGGCATTTTATAGTTAAGTAATAATTTTACAAAATTAAATAGTTTAGAAAGTGAGGTTATGTTTTTATACCAAACATCGAATAGAGCGCCATGTATAAATGAAAGTAATCTATTGAACAAACTTTATTTTATTATATATTATTGTTGTTATATATCTAATAATTTAAATTGTATCAAGAACACTGTTATATTGATCGACTATTTGAAGAAATGCCCAATAACTTAAAAGAAGCGTACAATCTTTAGCAGATTACGACTGGAGTAGGCAACACATTTAACAAATCAAGTAAAGCAACGTTGCACACTGGACTGTTTAATACCAGCTAGACGTAAATCATAGACGGAACTAGGGTGGGCTTCGGGGGGGGGGCAAGCCCCCAGAGAATAGATTTGAGCCAATTAGTTTTCTAATAAAATAGCAAATGTAAATAACTAGAATTAACTTGAATTAAGCGGTATATTAAAATAAATAAAAAATCAGCAAATAGCTTTCGTTTTTGGATTTAACGAAACTAGAGAATGAAGAAATAATAAGAAACTATTGTAGGGTTGCCAGGTTTATATTAATGAAATATAGGAGTAAGACTTAAATATTATAGGAGATTTACAAAAAATATAGGAGTTGTTAATATTTGTATTTATTAACAGACACAATGAAATAGGTATTCTAGTTACATGCGTAACCTACCAGATATAATTGCAGATATACGTAACCTATTTTACCTGAGTTGATAAAAGATGTGCATTATTATTACGTTCATATAATAATGCAATATAAAATGAAAAACTCAGTCTTCTTTTTTTTTCATTTTATTTTTCAATTTAACTCCACTAAGAAACAAATGAAACATCAAGATTTAATAATGCAATAATTGGTGTTAGATAATTGATTTTTATTATTAATTTTTCTTCCAAGAATAAGAAGTTAATTAAATAAATTGCCTTTTAGTTCAACTAATTAATTATTTTTTATTTGTCAGAAAATAAATTGACAATTACTCACTACTTTTTTACATTTTTATTTAAAGTTTACAACATATTTAATAAGACATATTTCATTTCTCATCGACAATTAGTTTATTAAGTGACTGTAGAGAAAAATGATGAAAATGTAAAAGAAATTAGTGCAGTTGATAGATTTTAATGCACAAAATTATTTCCTGAAAAATCTTTAATATTTAAGAGGTTTGTTTATGCATAAATTGCATTTAAATCTTATGCAAAATGGTAAGTTGTTGATACATTTATGATAACAACTTCATAAAAAGTGAAGAAGAAAATGAAATAAAAACGCTGTAAGATTGTGCCGTTAAAGATTCAAATTTGTTAGGAAGGTAGTTTTGCCAAAAAAACTAATAGGAGGAATTTGTCGATTAAACACTTGATATAGCTCGCAAGTAACAACATCGCATTACAACAAACTAGCACGAAAATTAAATGCTTCATATAGCTACATACAGCACCACCGGCCGCTCGTAATTTTCATCTCAAAAACAAAATCAGTTGTGTTAAATAAAAAGATACATAATTCGGAAATTTCTTACTGCTACGTTTTAAATGAATCTGAATAAGTAGTGTTTCATCCATCGTTTTTAATACATATATTTGTAATATTTGCAAAGATAACCTCACAATTTCAGTCAGTCATTTACTGCATTATTTTGTTTTCATCAGAACGACAAACGAAATACTGGTACCAACGTAAAGCAACGTTGTCACTTTTTCACTACGCTAGAAGCGTATAATTTATTTATAATCTAGAGAGATGTCTTTATTTTTTAGTGGTTACATAGTAATATTATTTAATTATTACTAATAAAAAAGTAAACTTGAATGAAATTTCTGATTAGAAGAATTGTTTTTTCGTTATTTTTGACGTTCTAAGATTGGACTAGACATTCAAAAGCTAATCTTTGCCTTTAAAAAGACTAATAATTAATTAAAAGCATATATAAATAATAACTAAACTACTTTCACATACATTCTAATAAAACTAGCGTCGCTAAAGCTATTATTTGAAGCGAAACTATGTAATTATTTTTATTTGTCAAAATAGCGCAGCTTCATAAATTTTTGCTCTGACTATCCCACCGCAACTTCTTTTTAAAAAAGTCAATTTCTTCAAAAAAATCATTCATATTCAATTTCATTGCGCTTTTACAATAGCTGAACTACAATCAGTTATGTATAATGAAAAAGTCTTCAAATTTATAAAACCTGTCTTTTTTCATTTGCAAAATGGAAATCCTTAATAGCCACTGATTATTACTGAAATTAAACCAGTTGTGTAAATAATATAATCAATAGTCACTTGGCCCTTGTATTATTTTACAAAACTCTTGTTCCATACTTTTTGCTTTTGACTTATCTAAATCTAAAACTTGTAGGGCGGGCGGGTGTGCGTTCATCAAAAATAAATTTTGTTTAAATTGGTAGGTGCATACCTACATGCAGGAAAAAGAATATTCTGATCAAAATTTAAGATATTCCCTGGAAGCTTTACGCAATTCATGTTGTTCATCACCTATATTCAAATATTTCCAAAATATAGAAGATTTTGCTCCTATATTTAAGGGTTGATAGGATATAGGAGATTTTGACAAAATATAGGAGATTTTGACAAAATATAGGAGACTCCTATTAAATATAGGAGACCTGGCAACCCTAAACTATTGTCTGTGTCACGAACAGATAATTATTCAAAATTATCACACTGTAAGGAGATTGTATTTAATTATTGCGTTAAGAGATGTCACTTTCAGGTTTATTTTAATTTAAAAATTGCATTAATTAGCATTTATTATTACAACGCTGAATAGATATTCACTACACAATTTGTAACTGAAATGATGATATTTATTAAAAAATCAACTCGGGGCTGAATAATATGATGAATGAACCTAACGTTAACGTTACTTTGGCATCTTGTACTATTTATTAAAATCGAGTTTAATTATTTTGTATTTAATTTGTAATAAATACATGCAGGAGTTACTGTAATAAATAATTAACGTCTTAATTATAAAGAAATTGAATTAGGATGGTTCTGCATTAAACGTACAATACTGTAAACAGCAACTACTAGGCTCGAAAACGCAATCTCTGAAAAAATTGATCTAGACTAATTCTGCATTAGACTGACGATATAGGTATAAATAAATAACCAAAGCAAAGAACCCATTTATTATTCTATTAAATCCTATAATTCTGTTAAAAATACAACACAATGAACACAAAACAATAATATCTTTATTCGATAATAATTGTGTATTTGTCGTTAAAAACTATCCAAAAATGAATAGAGAATTTTTTCTTTTTTGTATTTTTTTGAAATTCTAGTTTTAAATTTGTAATGAAATGTATTACAAATATACGTACATACACTTATTCAAGATTTCGACTAAATTTTTCATACGTAGGATCTTTTATTAACAAGAAATGTTACAAAGTAAAAAATGCAATATTAATTAAAAAATGAAACCGTGAAAATTAAACATTAAAATTAAATTTTAATATCGAGTATAGTAACCCCGGGCATCTCTTATGGCTGTACACCTTTGAGGCATGCTCATTATGCAATTGTTTATGTGATCCTGTGACACTCTTGCCCAGCACCTAGGTAAAATTTCCCTGAGGTGCTGTATGTTCACAGGAGGTGGATTGTGCCTATCAAGCTGTTCCTGAAGTCTATCCCAAATATGCTCTATTGGATTTAGATCAGGAGAATATGGTGGTAAAGCCAAATGATTAATACCAAGGTCATCAATGGCTCGCATTACAATTTGTGCTCGATGTGGCCGCGCATTATCATCAATAAATACCATATTTTCCCCCACAGCTTCTCGAAAATCAACCACGTATTGCTGAATAATGTCATCTCGGTATATCTGACCGGTGACATTATTATCAAAGAGGTGAAGGTTAGTGCGGCCATTAAACGTAATACCTGCCCAAACCATAATACCACCACCCCCAAACGAGACTAGATCTTTTATGTATTCGGGCCTGTAGCGGTCTCCTCGTGTTCTCCAGACTCTTATTCTACGACTATCACTAAATAAACAGAATCTGGATTCATCAGTGTATAATCCATGTTGCCACTGAAAGTTATCTTCTAGTCGTTGATTAACCCAAGTTATTCTGGCCATTCTATTGACAACCGTTAACTTTGGACGCCTGATGGGCCTACGATTAAACAGCCCCACTTCTCTCAAACGATTTCTTACAGTTTGGTCAGAAACCCCTGTTCCAGTGGCATTCTGTAACTCTCTTTGTAAGGATGGAGCACTGATAAATGGATTTCGTGTAGCTTGAATTCGCAAATAACGGTCTTCCCTCTGGTTGGTTTTTCGTTTTGAGCCACTACCTGGCCTTCTTCTTGCAGACCCCGACTGACGGAACCTGGTTAAAGCTCTGCTGACAACACTTGGAGACACATTAAAAATAGCAGCAATTTCTGCACCAGAATGGCCATTTCGATGCAATATCGGCAACAAATCAAGAGTTTCTTTATTCAAATGATGCCTTGGCATTACGAAAAACGCTATGAGTTGACAGAATATGTCAAAAATGATTCAACTGAATAAAATTTTATTATCGCGACAATAACAATAAATAATAGCAAAAAACACCTTTTGATTTTAATCAATAATAAGATGATTTTTACCAAGCATGTTGTCTCAAGTGCTTGTAACATTTTAAATTTACCTTATATTTACGAATACGTGGGAAGATTAGCGCAATTATTTTGGTTTCGCCAAAATTCGTGGAATTCCCTATTCATTTTTGGATAGTTTATTACAATAATGTACACTGGCTTGCAAAAAATTCGCGTACACCTATTTTTGATTGTATTAAGTCAGTCTTAACTTTTAAGTTGTCAGTGTCAATGTGTCAATCAGTTAAAATTATTTTGTTTTATTTTCGTAATCACATATTTATCCGTGAAAAATGTAATGTCAAAAGTCAGAAAGGTCACGTTTACATAGCAAAAACTACATAGAAACCAGGTTACTTGATTTTTAAAGTGTACCTATGTGATTTTTAAAAAACAATTTTATAATTAGTTTGCCCGGCGTGCACTGGGCGAAATGGGAAAAACATGGACATTTGGCGAAACGGTCAAATGTTGAAAATCAATGAAATTTTTATGTAGACGTTTAAAAGACTGTATATAAATTACAAAAATGTCAATTTATTTGCTTCGCTTTTACGTTATCACTCTCGCTCTATATATTGAAGTTGACTATTTCAGAACGGATTTATCCTTGAAAAATACTTGAAACGTAACTGGTAATTTTTAAACGAGTTCTGACTTTCGGTTGACTTTAGGAAAAATGCCTAAATCCCAGATGCAGATTGTCATATTTCGGATCTGTAGCATATTCGACGAACAAAAAGTTCGTCTCTGAATTCGTGAAGTCTGTCTGTCGGTCTGTTGCCTTTTTCCATGTTGACTTTTTTGAATTTTTCTTTTTGGAATCTTATAGTACATCGAATTCTAAGAGACTTTTGGTTGAAACATTCTTTTGTATTTCTTCGGGAAAGTGGTCAAAATGACCACCGAAGATTTCGGTAAATTTTTGAAAAATAAGAAATTTTGTATTTTTTAAAAATTTACGAGAAAATAAACATTTTTAGCAACTTTTTTTTTAACGAAAAGTCTTAGGACTTGGAATTTTAGTTTTTATGACAACTAATGTGTTAGGTCAACAGTTTTCAAAAATAAATTAGTTTATTAAGTATACAGTTGTTTTTGTTCGTCATGGCAATGCTAGCTCTGCGCATTCTCAACTGGTTACTTTATATATTCATTTTAATCTAGTGCAAATCTGTGCAAATAAGATAATTATCCATCGTTTTGTCTGTAAGTACCGAATACATTAAATTCGGGATTCCATAGGACGCGTATATTTTGATATCCATATTAGCAAGAATTATAACGACTATTTATTATGTATTAGTTAGAAATATTATTATGGGCATCAACACTAGTCCATTTTAATGTTCAGGGGTTTTCTAAATCCAAACTGTGATAGGGAAATGAATATAAAAATGGTACTTCATATACCAAGTATATGAATGTACTTGGAGAGAATTCTAATAGAGAACTGAAATTATTAGCATGTAAATGTGAAAGATAGTTTATTGTTGTTTTTATTAATTTAGAATCTGAAGGGGTATATTCTCAGAATAGCAGGAATATTGAATTCTCTTTTCATTGATACTTCTTACTGTAATAGGAGTATATATGTCTATATAACTTAAAAATCTCTTAAATACATTTTTACCGAAAGTAGATAATTGATTTTGTTTACCGTTATTTTATATTTTCTAACAAAGAAATATTTTAAGATTTGCTGATTTGATGCCGCGAAGAAAGAGAAATCAATAGTTGTTCAACCGGTAAATTAAATATGTGCTTTGTGTAATTAGTAGTCAAATATCAGTGAATAAATAAAAGCTATAAATAGTGTTTGTAAGTAGTAAATGTTAATAATATTTATCTTGTTAATAGACTATTAAACAACATTTTTGTTATTATTTTAAAAAGAACGTTACAATATCCATACATTATGTAAATAAACACCTTAAGTCGAAACATCATTATCTGAATCCGAATATTCTGTGCTATCAGGTACTATATAATCTTCAACTATAAAACCTGATGTCTCTTGTGTGCTGGGAGTTTCAGGTTTAATTAAAAACTTTAAAACGGCAGAGGACTTTAGACGCATGTTTTTGAACGGTTCCTCTCGGAAAGAATTCGTCAAAGGATCCCAGGTTATAAGCAGCATATTCAATAAATCCCTGTTTGTGTCGATCCTTTACGTTTTGCGTGTATTTGACAAGCGGAAACGTCTACAGTCTTTATTACGGACCTCTTGTGTCTCCTCAGACAACTGACCTATTGGTACTATACACTGTTTGATAACTTCGGTGCCATGGCATAGAATTTTCTGTACACTAAAGGTAAGTACTCACAGCAGCGGATCCGCAGGCGGATGTCACACGATTGTGAGGTTTGAGTGGATTTGACTTAAATCGTCCAATCATGTGACATCCTCCTGCGGATCCGCTGCTGTGAGTACTTACCTTAACGGGCATGGAGTATCAACTGTACAATTCTAAATAGAGGTATTTTGTTTCTTGCGGAAATACGTCAAAGGTACTAACAAATATGTCATAACCTGAAGATATACAATAAGAATAACATTGAACTGTTTTACAAGACCCCATCTAATCCAGTTATTTCGGCACTTTGCTCAAAATTCTTCAAAAATTGCCTAGCAGTGTTGCCATTATTAGTCATAACGGAACCTGGCTGAGGTTTACATACGTAACTCTGTCGTTATATTTTAAGCAAAAAAAGCTAATTTCCACTAATCCCAATTCCCAACTGTATTTGCTTGTTATGTACCCAACTGTTATGACATCTATAAAAAAAGAGATGGTTCTCTTCAGGATTTAAATAGCTTTAATAGCGTTTCGCTCATAGTATAGGCAAATTAGACCTAATTTTGGCTCGAGACGGAAAAAATTAGAAAGCTAATTCCTTCTGAAATATTATCTTTAGGCCCACCTATACTTCCCCAGAAAAGTCGTCAAAAACCTGGCCTGGGGAACACCCTTCAATTTTGGAAAAATGGTCGCCATCTTGGAATTTTATAAAAATGGCTATAACTTGGGAATGGACAGTGGCGGATTTAACACTTAAGGGGCCTGAAGCGTTAGAGATTTTTAGAGCCCCATAGTATAAATCAATTACTACAATTTATATACCTTTTATTTTTTTATCAAAAATTAAGTACATATAATTATTAATATCAGGCGCGAATTCACGGTTGGGGTAATGGAGGAAATTTCCTCTCCAAGATTTTTTAAATAATCCGACTTCGTCTCATGCCGCAGTCACACGAGTATGAAATTGGCGTTTTTGTACGTGTTACACACTATACTTTATCTACGACCGCAAAAACAATAAAACACCAAATGCTTGGAACAATATTTAACCTAGAATATGATTTGAGATTGAGATGCTGGATTGTCAAAAGTAGACAATGCCCACAGTTTATGAAAAACAGGTGCGAGTTGTAAAAATTAAGAAATGCGTATAACACAATGTAATAATCGTTTATTATTTAAAATTAATTATGAACAAGTAAAATTTTCAACCAGCCTGCTCTAGTGATGTTTTCCCTAAGAATTAACACATTCAACTCCTCACGCAACTCGTCAAAAGCATTCACAAATACATTCTGATAACTACCCATCATTCAAACAATCTATCAATCTACTCAATACAATAAAACAAACCAATACACAACAAAACAAACCAGACACTTACGTTCAAAAAATCACTCTTTCAAACACACACAAACTGCAACTTACACTTTCTCTTACAAATCAGCTTCAAAAATAACAACAAGATCTTTATAACAACAACAATATCTCTCTCGCAATATCGAATAACGAATAAATTATCCATTCCTATGGGGGAGGGGGGGGGCAAAGCTCCCCTCTTAAGCCAACGGTCCACCCTTTCATTCAATCGTTCGAAGTTGCGGTTCTACCGCATTGCCTTGAAGACTGTCTGTAGTACGAATTGGCACCGTACCCTCAGTCTTTGTTTGACAACGTTGGTGTTCGCGCGGGAACAAAGTCTAAGATTATCCAAGTAATCGACAAGATGTGCCAGATTAGCAATAAATTGCCTGCAGATCCCAGGTATGTTCTTGACGGTGGAGATCTTTTACACCGAGTTTATTGGCCCCCGCCCAGCAACGTACGGTGATGTGTGTAGTGCCTACTTGGACTACGTCAACCGTAATTACAGAAGAAATGTCATCGTAGTACTCGACGGGTATAACCCAAGTACGAAAGATGCAGTGTACGAGATGTAGGTAAATCAGCTGCGATTTTGTTTAGTTATAAATCAGAGCCCACTATGAGCGAAACAGATAATTTTTGTATTATTTACTACTAATACAAGTTAACACTGAGAAACAAATGCATAAGAAAGCCTTAAGTACTAAAATTACAAACACACTGCCACAGCATTCTATAATAAGCTGTGAATAAAATTGGTAAAGCATTAAAAGGTAAATTAAATAAATAGCAAGGATTTACATTTTTATAAAAAGTAGCAAAAAAAATCTAATATTGGATAATTCTTGGATAAGTAAAGGATATTGTCACAGATGAAATAATCCAAAATTAAATTATTCGTTATTTTTCAAGTTGCAATGCAACTATTAGCAATATTATATAGTAGTATGTTCACCAAGGTTATACACATATTTCCAACTTCGTGCAAGCTTTATGCTAAAAAATAATTTAGCACACCCTGCTTGCTAGAGAGAGAGAGAGAGAACGAGCTACTTGCACACGTGTGCCCTTAAAAACACGCGCTACGAAGTCGTCCACATTACAATCTCCCACTCGCCTTTTTAAAAGAGGTTTTGCTCTAAGAAAAGTTAGTCTCCTCTGGGAGCTTACCACCATATCGTAAAACCTGGCCTAGGTAAGTGACTTTATTTGTACTATGCTTCTAGTTTACCTGCAGGCTAAATCTAGAAACTATTATGGTTTTCTTTACGAAGTCGTCCACATTACAATCTCCCCCTTGCCTTTTTTTACTGATCTTGCTGTACGAATCCTATCTAAACTAGGTTTTGCTCTAAGAAAAGTTAGTTTCCTCTGGGAGCTTACCACCATCATCTTAAAGCCTGGCCTCGGTAAGTGACTTTATGTTTACTATGCTTGTAGTTTATCTGTAGGGTAAGTCTAGAAACTACTATAGTTGACATAGTGTTTAGCTAACTTTCCTATTGCTTACTTAGGTATGTCTGCCAAAGCATACTTGGTGGTTACGTGACCGTCCTAGAATGCTTTTGTATTAGTTGTAATTCTTTTTATGTTCATTATCTTGTTAAGTTAAATAAGCGTGCGTTTTTTGTGTTGTAGTGGTCAGACCTACAGTTAACCATATACATCAAAGCAGCTGTAGCAAATCATTTAGCCACAAAGCAAATTGCATAAGAATGGGAAGTCGCGCTGGTCCGGAACAGTAGTTGGTTTCCCTAGGTACATATTTATTATATCTGAGAGCGTGTAGCTTCATGGTAGTAATAAACCACATATAGGCCGTGTTGAGGTCCCTCCAGTATTATATTATTTGAGAGCGCGCAACTCCACGGTGGTAATAAACCATATATAGGGCGTGTCGATTATTTTTGGTGGTTGATTTATGGTATTTTATATGTGATATATTCTTTGTTATGTGCCTATTTTCCTTTATTGCTTTTCTAGGTACTTAGATAGTATGTGGTATGTGCTGACGCAGAAGCCAATCTTACCAAAAGTCGTTTACTGATGTTTCTTATTTTATATGTGTCCTGTATATGCACATGTTTGGTCACAAAGTATCAGTTGCTATGTCAAATATTAGATAATTACTGTTCAGTACTTCTTGGTATGCATTTCAAACTGGCACGTTTGCCTTTTCTAGTTTATACATAAATTCATATGGTTGACTCAGTTTCAGTTACTTTGAT
Source organism: Agrypnus murinus (assembly GCA_929113105.1). NCBI lineage: Eukaryota > Metazoa > Arthropoda > Insecta > Coleoptera > Elateridae > Agrypnus > Agrypnus murinus. The sequence goes on along the minus strand of OV816027.1, from coordinate 131,503,372 downwards.
GATTTATGTCAATGAGAGATTTATGTTTTAACTGTTTATAAATACCTGGAATAAACTTCATAAATTGATTTACTAATCTGTATATTGTTCAGTTTAAACAAAAATTCGTACAAAAACCTGTAACTGGTTGAACTTGAAGCGAACTTACTCTGGGTTAGCAAATTCTCAAGGAGGTTTTTACAAAACTAACCATGTCATAGGTAAATCCGCCCCTCCTACGCTCAAGATTAAGAATAAATTAATAAAATACTACAACCATATTTAACTGTTTTTTTATTTGCGTTTATCTCTCTTGAAGTAAATCGATCGTTATCAATTTATGGTCGTATGTAATAAAAAGTAATCACAACGTAGTATCAAGTTTGTTCTTTTTGTATTATATTTTGAATCATAAAATTTGTCATTTGTAAGGTTGGTAGTATTGTACAACTTTCTTTTTGTGAACTATTTAAAATTACGCGGGAAGTGCAACCTGGGACGTGATCGTCTAGTGATTAGGCTCTGGGACATTAGAGTGTTTCATTCTATTTTACACAAACAACGCTTTGGCACGGGCCGATGGTTTTACTTTCTATGATTTTAATTTTTCTCCGCTATGAAGTAGTACCAGCTCGCCTGGGGATTGCACTTTTGCATTATGAAGCAAGCATGGTAACCATCAATCTACTGATACTGCAAACTATTAAACTATATAAACAATAAACTTTAATTATGGCTGTTGTATCGTTTATCCAGAAAGGCGAAACAATTCTCAAATGGCATTTTGTTTGAGACTCTGCACCTCTCATAACTATTTAAACGTTTAATACGCGTTACTAACGTTTAGAATTTAAAGTAATCTTAAAAGTTTATTCTAATAATTGTTTATAATTAATACAAATGATAAAAGAATATCAAAGTTTTGTATAGGTTCATGGATAATCAAGATAATTCAAAACAAGATAAGAAAATAGGAACTGTAAATCAGTTTAATCGAGGCCACGAGTCGATAAAAAATCATAAGCTTTTTTTTTTTAATCTAGAAGTGTTTTAATCTTCATTAATTTCCGCTTAAAGTGTTTGTATACATTTTACTTTAACCTGTAATACTAAAAAACACGCTTCCAGGCGATGCTATATAAATGTACCTATTATTGTGCTCCTAAACTTTGTTCAGTTAGAACGTGTAAATAATTATGGACTTGCATTTCACAAAACTGATTAACCTCTTTCTGTAACTTAATTTCTTAAACTTTCAACTGTCAGAAATTCCTTTTTGGTTTTATACAAATGTATAAATAAATCAAAACCAAAGATGATATTTCAGACTGGAATATCGTCATTTTAAAATTGTAATAGTTAATTTCTTTATCCAATTACACACATCCTGGATTTGAAGGTCTTCAGAACTCTGGTCTCTAACTTTTAAGCGTCTATAAACTATTTTATAGTTTTTCGTAGGAGAGTGTATTTCTCTGAAATTTCACTATACATATTGTTGTGAAAAAAAGAAAGCATCACGTTCGGGCGCCATATGATATGATATATTGAGATGATGAGGCTAAATTAATATTTATTGTTGGGAATAATAAACCCTCCAATGATGAAAGATGAAAGGTTATAAATTCAAAAAAAATTTATTATTGTTAAAATTCACAAACACAAAATCATGGTAAAACAGTTTGAGAATATACACAACTAAATATCACTTACCTTTATCATCAAAAAGAATTCTCCGGCTATAATTTATAAACTGGAAAATAAGTTCCATAAATGCATGAGACGAAATCAGGCGGGTCGCTAATTAATTAGGAAGCTATTTAATTAAGTCTGTAAAACATTGTTAATGGACCAGACACAAATAAATACACAAACAAATTTCTTTTTAAACATTTAACTGGATAAATCTTATTTATGAACACACAAAAGAAATAAAAATTTAAAATTCATTGGAGAGAAACAAAAACAATTATTAACATGTTAAATTTAAATTAATTAAACAAACGTGAAACAAAATCAATTAAATTTTTAGTGTCAAATAGATTTAACAAAATAAGAATTAAGAGACATTCTAATACTCTTTGTCCTTTTTAATTCGTATCTAAATCAATCCAACAATTTTAAATTACTATTAAAAAAAATTAAAAATTGAAAATTATCTTAAATTTTAAAATTACTTGCGCCACACAAAAAAATTTAATCACTCTAACTTGAAGATTAGCAGATTCCTGTTATAGTTGGTAAAATTACCTGCTTATTTGTTGACAAGATGAACACATTCCAGATCATCCTTCAAATTGATTTTATTTGTGATTTATAAAGCTAATTATAATTATTAAAGGTGCAACATGTATCTTCCATGACGTGAGTACATAAAATAATTCGGTTATTTGCAAGAAGATTCCAATACCTTCTTTTAATTCGTTCCATTCAAAATAAAATTCCAAAAATTTCTCCAAATAATAACAGTGTGAACACCTAATTTAAACATTGCACTTTTGTTTTATTTCACTTTTAGTTCACTTTGATTGTTCATTATAATCATTATTAATTAAATTATTAAGAACTTATAAAAAAAATTAAACCCAAGATGACATTTGTCATAACCTCACTTTGTTGATAGTTAAGTGACGTAAAATTTACCAACATAACCTTCAAATTTTAACAAAATAACATACAAACTGACATGACTTCTGCTCTGTATGCAAATTCAAGAGAGAGTAACCAAATTTTCGTGCTGTTTTTATAATAATTGGAAAACAATTGCGAATCGTTAGTGATTTTCCTAGTTCGAAACTAGATTAATTTAGTAAGTTACTAGAAACAAAAGAACATCTTTCCCACCAAAAACCTTTCTAACCAAATTGTTGATAAAAAATTAAATTTGTTTAAATAAATGTTATAAAACGAAAGAGGAAAGTTTTTCCTTTATTTTGATACCAAATGGCTATCAAAATGCAAATTTAGAGTTAGGATTCATTGACAATCATCTTGAATTTTCTTACAAACATTACTTTACAAAAATTCAAATAAAACATTTTAACATCTTGCTACCTTTTTTTTCTTATCATAAAATTAATCCTAACATCCTATCAAACAAAGATTACATAAATTTTGACATCAAAATTATGAATACAAACTAAATTTTAACATTCTAGCAGACCCTGCTGAAACGTTACAATTTTGGGAATTCAAAGGCCTAAACCTTCTTTATAAAGAGTTCCCCACTTTAACATTCTAGTGTTAAATACACCCTAGAACTTGGTTAACAATATTGCAGTAAAATACTTTACAAAGAAATTCAAATAACATTGAAAAATATCCATTTACTATGGAAAATTATGAATCGTCAAAGAAATAGAACCTTTTCTTGACATTCAACAATAAAAACTGTAAGTAAAGTAATGAATACTTGTGTATACCTTCTTAATTATGCCTTTAATACTTTATTTAAAATTTATCTCTTTCCATCTCACAGTGTTGTAATGTGCATTCTTCATAAATTGAACCAAATCTAAATAAGTTAAATCTATTTTTTTTAAATTAGAAATTCAGTCGTCTGTCAGATAGGCAAATAGAATGGTTATTAAAGCAGCATCTACTTAGGATCATTCATTTTTTTAACAAAGATTTATATTCACTTACACTGGGTTTAAAAGAAAATCATACCACCCTCTTCACAAATTAATAAGAGAAGGGACAATAGTCGGTACAGTAACCAAATAAAGAATATTGAGTATTAATTACATGAAACAAATAAATCAATTTCCAAATTGACAAACAAATGCGTTTCTGAATTCAGAAACATTAAAAAATGATAGCTACTTAGATGATATACGACCAAGAAATAATTCATTGTATTCTGTTCACTCTCCTTGTGGTGAGCTACATGGTAATAACTTTTTATCTTCCAAGCAATGGAGTGTAGGTAGCTACATTATAAACCATCTTTGTATAGTTCTTACCAACCGGAAAACAGTTATAGGTGTTAATACAAAAAAGAGATGTGAGATCTTATAGTGTTTTTATTTTCGTCTTAAAACTAATATAATTTACAGCCTTAAAAGCTATCCTTAATAAATAGTACGCTAAACTAAGTACTACTGCTATAACCATCACAATGAATCCTATAACATCTAGTAGATAATATTGATAGAAAGGCAAGTCAATGGCAGGGCTTCTGAAATGTTCTGCGCCATTATGTCTGATGACATATTCTGTCCACCATACTGCTTTCTCCAAACCTGTCATGGGTTGATCCTGTGCTAACTGTGCTAGCTTTTTAACTCTAGTTCGGTATCTGCAATTGATTTTTTATTAAATATCTAAATATGGATAGAGATTATTGACTACTTACACTGGATTCTCGATCATCTCCATAATAGCGCTCTTAAATGTGTCTTTGGTCATAGTTTTATGATCTAAAGACAAAGCAATTCCTCTGGCAACTAATTTATTGACGTTTGTTGGTTGATCGCCGAAGAATGGTATACCAAGCATCGGTTTGTAGCTGTATATTGATTCTTCTATTGATTGCCATCCTCCTTGAGTGATGAAAAGTTTGACATTTGGATGCCCTAAAGTTAAAAGCAAAAAAGTTAAAATCATTCAAGCTAAAGGTGGAATCTTAAAGTACTTACTTAGTACAGCTTGTTGTGGAAGCCATTTTGATATCATTACATTTTGTGTCTTATTTGCAAAATTTTCACCATCAAATTTCCAAAGTACTTTATAAGGAATTTCTGAAAAAGCTTCTAACATGAGTTTTATTGTTTCTTTGCCGACATTTCCATGTTTGACGTTGGTGCCCAAACTGAAATAGATCACTCCTTCGATTTCGTCATCTAAGATCCTTTGCAAGTTCTAGAATTAAAAACTGATTGTAATTCTAAGAAGACTCTACATTTTATTCTTAGAACTTCTCTAGTTTTATCAAATTTATGAAATAAATAAAGATTATTAAAAGTTTCACAGTTTTATTAAAATACCTTAGCGACGTGTTTGTTTATAATTATATTACCTTTGATAATGACAGCATAGCTGTCGAAACAATATTGTCAGGTTGTATTTTAATAAAACTGTGAAACTTTTAATAATCTTTATTTATTTCATGATTATGGAGTTCCACAAAATAAGGCTGGAAACAATAAACAAGATTATCAAATTTAGATAAATTATTTTTAAGTGGATTTCTAAAAGCGGTAGCACACTCATATCTAATCCCAGGTAGTAATATCCTTAAGATAAGATCGATCTATACATTTAAAAACTCTTACCTGTGGTAAAGTAATTTTGGAATTCAGATGGCTTCCACCACCAATTTGAATGATCGAAGGCACTAAAGGTCTGATCACACTAAATATTGGATCCGTATTTACGAAGAATAAGCTCATCCTACTTCTCAATTCTTCCATGGTTGGAAAGTGTTCTCCAAAATGTCTTCTGATTGCTTTGGTTTCTTCAGGCATTGCCACAAATCGGATATAGACGGTAAGAAAAGTGCTATATAAAGTACTAATTACTCGCTCTTTGAAATTAAGAGGAGGCACAAATGGTAGTGAAACATCTGGTTGTAATGCTGGATGTGTTGGACTACCCATAGAATCGTATACTGTGATGAGGGTTTCCATTGATGCAATTCCGATCAGAGGACATCCGTATTGTTCAGCAAAAGCGTACATGGTTGGATGGAAAAATTCTGCTAAGACCACATCAAAGTGTTGTTTGTCTTCATTTTTGATCAACTTCTTTACTTCCGGATGTAACAATTGTGCTTCTATTATACTCTTTGTCATTTCTCTAAACTTCTTAATAAACTTCAATTTATCTTCTTGGGCTATATCAATTAAATTGGTAATATTATGCGTTTCATTCCATAATTCATAAGAAAAACTTAAGTTTATCTCAGTTAAATTAGTTAAAGCTTTATCATTAATTGGATCAGTCGTTAAGAGTGTTACTTGATGCCCCCTAAGAGACAGTTCTCTCCAGATTAACCGAAACGCAACTTGGTGACTATAAGATGGTGTTGGAACTATTGCCAATATTCGAGCAGTCTCAGATTCATTTAAAAATAATGTAAAAACTAGCAATAAATTACAGAATAAAATACTTTTGACATACATCTTCTCACTATACAGGGAACACAAGTTACTGAGGACGATTTATGCTGATCTACCTTTTTATAATAGAACGCCGACACTTGAAATAGTTCTATTATCATTACGCTATCTAAGAAACGGAAACAATGAGAATTTTTAGAACTAGTGTTCTTACTTATTTTAATTTGCAATGGTATCATTCAATGATTGCGTGTTCTCTCAAAATTGAACAAGTTTATGCGTAAATCATAGGAGGATTAGATAATATCTCTTTGTTTCATGATTTCTAAAGTAAGCCCATATATGAATTAAATTCCGACATTCTGTGAAAATTTATTGCTTAACCTTTATTCATAAAATCTATATTATTCATTTAATTATTATATTATTATCTCTTACGCACCAAGGCGATAATGTCATTGGTACTTAACCCAGCTGTGGATCATCAGCACATACAAATACAGGAAGTTTTTACTACGAACTTGTTGAGATTGCAACAAATCAAACAAGCACAATACATTATTATTTCCGGTTTTGACTTTGGTTTGTACTGGTGCTAAGTTCAATCAATGGAATATTTTGAACATGTTCAAAAGTGATACTAGCTTTACTTTTTGGCAAACAGTAACCAGTTCACGAAGAGTAACTTATTGGGTAACACGACTAATCTCTGTTCCTGGTTTTATGCAAAATGACTGCATAGGCCTGCAATTAGGTGGCGGTTCAAAATATAAAATAATAAAATGTATTCTCAGTTTCTTAAAAGAAAATCCAAATTTTTCATAAAAAGTAAAATAATTGGTTACATAGTGAAATGTTTATATATAATATTAGAATAAACTGATATTGATGGAATAGGCAATTTTAACCGTCTAACATAAGTAGTTGAATGAGCGATATGAGTTCATTCGGTTGGATAATTCCCACCTTAAGAAATATCTTGATATGTTCCATCACTTGGTCTTGAGCATGGTCGTCATTCCTTAATTGAAAAGGACTTTACATCCTTCTCCTTCATTGAAAGTCTTAGAAAAGATAATAGATAGACGGCTACTGTAAAGATATCTATAAATGTTTCTTCTATGTAAAAAATATTCTAGTTCTTCTATAGTTGTTCGTGTACACTCATGTGTTCGAACAACTCGAATAAAATATAACATTGTATTATCACCAATATTTAATTCGCCCTAATTTAATGTTAAATTCGATTATCGTATAATAGAGAAAAGATTTCCGCATTGGTACGTGCAGCCAAGTTTCAAGTATGGATAATTCTAGTCTACAACCCTAAAATAACTAAATAAAAGGTTTTTTGTTTAATTTGAAACTACATTTCTAAACGAAGCTTATTGTTTACATAAAAATAGATTCGTTTCACATATGTATCAAGTTACTTTACTGGTCCTGTATTGAAATTACTTCGTTTATTGTAATAGTCAACAGAAATATTTTAAACAAAGCACGCTAATAGACTTTTCGTATCAAAAATATATAGCAATTTGTGTATTTATCTTGAGTCAAACTTTTTTAAATATCAAAAGTTTACAAAAAAATACTATAGCGTGTTCGGGGCTATATTTTATATTTTACTAGACATAATTACGGTAAACACTGTACTTAAAACTAAATTTACTGCACCTGCTTGCATTTCTCGATAAAGTATTAGAAATAAACTGTGCTTATCTTGGATTGGCTAAAGTTGACATAAACAAAATGTTCCTGAAAGGAGGAGGGTCGATTTGGGCGGTTTTTGCCCCAAATTATTTTTGGATGAAAAAATCAAAAAACATTTTTTTTTAATGTCTACTAACAATAATAAGTCGATTTTACCCTAAACAGACGATCCCCCACCACCCTAGCCCCCCCTCAATCCTGAATATGCCATCACTAGCTAACAGCGTTCTTGGAGAGATATATCGCTTTCAAATTATATTTGCTTGATAAAATACCATACTAACTCCCTTTTAACTGTATCCGCTCTCATTTATCATTTTTTTCCCTTTTTACCCCCCCCCTAGAGGGGAGGAGAAGGTGGTTTTACTATTTATTCGTTTGCGGGAAATATAAATGCAAAATATCCAAGCTTGCTCACCAAACTTCCACCAGGGTATCCTGGGGTTTTTGAGGTCGCTAATTCCGAACCCGAAGTCCGTTAACCTGTATCACATCAAGCTTAAGGTCCTTTGAAGGTCAAATTGAAAAAAAAGATGACAAAGAAATGCAGAAAAATAGATAAATACGTTTGTGGCGTCTCTGAATTCGATTTCAGGCTTTCTTGAATCTCTTACTGTCAATTATAGGTCATTTCAAGGTCAAATCAATATTATGCTATAGTGAAGCTGAAGAAAATGCCGTGTAATGAATTTGAATCACTTGATGCATAGGTTCTTGAGGTAGCTGAATCAGGGGATCATCTAGAGGTCTTTTATGGGCTGAAGGGAGTGGATGTGGGAATGGCTCATTGAGAGCGAAATGCATTTGAAATTGCGAGCAGAACAAAATGTGTGTTCACGTTTAAATAGCAACAATGAACCATTTTACACATCATCCTGACCTTTTCCTAGTCTATCCCTTTAAGTTCTAAAATGAAAAAGGTGGCACCACTCACTTATTGCATTTTATTTTACTAACAATAATAAGTTGGAAACAACCTGAATGGACCATCCTCTCCCTTTATTTCCCCCTGTACATCCTCAAATACAGAAAATGCAATTGGAGTGATTCGGAGCTGCGAATCTTCTACACATTCGAGGATATATTACTTCTTTTAAACAATGTATACTGTCAATCTCTTCTCATTTATTTTATCCCATAAAATGGCTAAGGGGAAAATTGGGAAGAACGGGAACGAAGGATGGGAGCTTTTACAGTTTTATCCTTGAGCATTGTAACTAATCAAATATCACATTATATGTACATTATATGTAGTTTTACGTTAGTATGATATAAAAGTTACCCACCCTGACCAGCCGCCGATACTGGAATATCCCTCCTCTGCATCGTAACACGTTTACGTGTGGTTGTCATGACGACATAAATGCTGTAACCCAGGGACTCTACCGGATAGTGGAACAACTCCAAAAATTCTTATTACATCCAGTTTTAATTTGGTTTCATCCAGAAATAAAGTTATAATACGTTTTCAAAAAAATTCTTCTTCTTATAAATAAATAGTCCAAAAACCAAATTAACACTTCTACTTTCCTTTTTATTTAGATCACTTTAATTGTTCATTGTTATTATCATTATTAAACACTTAAAAAAAATGAATTTAAATGGCATTTGTCATAACACACATAACCTCAAAATTTTAACAATCCAACATGGCTTCTGATATATATGAAAATCAACAAGCAAGTAGAGCTACAACAAGCAAATGACGAACGTCATTTCTCCACCAACAAAATTTGGTAAGCAACTAGAAACAATTGAACATCTAACCTAACAAGAACTATATAACCAAAATATGGTTGAAAATTTAAATTAAATGTTTAAACAAATTAGATAATCAGAAAGAGGATAATTTTTCCTACATTTTGGTATATTGCATGTCTAACAAAAAGCAAATTTAACTCCAGGATTCAATGGCAACCATCTTGAATTTCCTATCGACCATGGTTTTTACAAAATTACAGATAATAACATTTTCACACCTTATTACTCCCTTTTTTAATCATTAACTGAATCCACATATCCTATTTTACAATGTTTACAACAATTTTGACACCAAAACTTTAAATATTAACAGAATTTTACCATTTTAGCAGATAAGGTTAAAACGATACAAATTATAAACTTCAACAGGCTAAACCTTCTCTATATCGAGCTGCCCACTTGAAAATTCTATTGCTAAGGGTGCTCTAGAACCTAATTAAGAATATTGCAGCAAAACATTTTGTCTGCAAATGCATAGATTATTGAAAATTATACATTTATCATGGATTTAGATGAATCGTTAAACCAGCATGGGATTTGCTTGAAATTTAACAACAAAAACTGTGAGTATTGTGGTGATGGCTTGCATACACCTTTCCATCTCTGCCTTTTATAATTTCCAGGTGAAACTATACCTTACAATGGCTTCAATTATGAAAAACCAAGTCCAACGACCCAACGATATGCAAATCGTAACTTGTCAAAATAATTTTGAAATCCTTTTAAGATCTACTTCTTATTATTATAAAATGATGTAAAGTGTATCCTTTACCTATTAAGTAACAATTAATTTATTTTTAAATAATATTTGATCAAGTTCAATCCAAACCCCTAAATCTATATGCAACCCAAATGACATACTCAATCATAAGTGCTGGAAATCACAGCAATACACTGCATATAAGCACTGATTTCGTTGCTTATAACTGCTCTTCTCGTAACGGCGTGGATCAGCGGGCGTGGTGATACAAACGATGCTGTTAGCATTGTTTGGCCGTTATTTTTAGTGTGCTTCATGCCCAAATGCTTATTTATTATAATTTGGTTATTTGTTTGATTTAGTGTTTGTTAAATTTAATGTTACTTAAGTAATGTAAATCTGCGAATGAGACTGTATTTTGTTACATTTTATTATTTCAATTTATATAAGTTGGATTTTTTTAAGACAAATAATTCTATTTAGTGTGCTCTGTATGCAAATTTAAAATTGCATTATCCTCACGACTGCAAATTCAGCTGCTTCGGTGGAAGGTTCGAGTACTTCCGATACATCCGAATAGGGACGGTTTTTTTGTTCAGTTTGTAAATTACTAATAACGAATTTTCTGCATGCAGTTTTGAAGAGAAATTACAAATTATTAAGAAAGGCAGATCAAAACCAGAACTTTCAAATTTAACAACAAAGATTAAAACCTGCATCGGTATTTTGCTAAGACCGGAAAATCGAGTTGCAGTATAAATACATAGTAGTAGTTTTTTTTTTTAAATAAAGAATAATAATCAACAAATTCCATAAGTATAAAGTGTAAAAGTTCTTCTTTGAAAAACTTTTAAGCTTAATAATTATAACACTGTTTTTTATTGTACCTAGCAGGGGCGGATCCAGAGAATTATTTTGAGAAGAAAATTTTTGGAAAAATAATTGGAATAATAATTGCTGTGAAGAAGATTTCAGTAGGTAAGACGAAGATTTTGTAGATTTAATTATGTGAAATCAGTCATTTGTTGTTCTTCATTTTAGTAATAGTTATGGACCTGATTTCGACTTTTTTCTAGATTCAGGGATCGTAATTCACAACTAACGCGTTTGCACTGTGTTGATTAATATAAACTTATTAAATTACTTAAGGGCCGATAGGCCTGCATAATAATAATCGCCCCTACCTCCCGTACAAGCTTCGCAGCTTCCAGGGGCCTGGTTTCCAGGTTATGGATAGTAGTCGTTATTATTATTAATCCCTACTAACTACCTTGAATAACTTAATTGAAAGTAGTCTTCTTCGGCTCGAGTAGACTCCAATCTAGCTGATTAGGCCTAAATTATTAGTACATATAGGACAGCAGAATTATGAGAAGGTATTACAATGTAATGCAGGACAGTAAATGAAGTTAAAGGCGACATGCTGACGCGGTTATAATAACTAGTTAGGAACAGTAGGATGGAAGTGCAGTCTCGCATTCATGAGATCCAGAATTCAATGTATGTAGGTTAAACGATCTCGACGGCCCGCTATAGATAAAGTTAAACTTAAACTACCCACTGTGTCTTCAAGGCTAGCCACTCAAGTTCGCTTGCTTGGATAACGGAGCAACGGAGTCTACTCCCATAGCCGCACTAGAAGTACCGTTATCTTCAGTCTTTATTTAAATAATATAATAATAACAACTGCTACAACCCATAACCTGGAAATCAGACCCCAGAAGATATGAAGCTTGTGCGGGATGAAGGAGGCAGTTATTATTATTATTACGTAGGCCCAACGTGCGGCTGCAGCCGACTTACAGATGAAGCAGCACAAATCCCACATTTGTGTCACAGCTAAGGAAAAACTGCAGAAAACCTTAACCCGATCTGCCGGTACCAGGAGTTGAACCTGGCCCGCTTGGATGAAAGTTCAGCACGCTAGACAATACACTACCAAGGCTGTAGGATAAAGTAATAAAAGATTTATCAAACGGAAGATCTGGTTACCTACTGATTGTGGGTAGCGAACAACTTCATTCCAGGGTTGGCAGATAAAGAATTAACCATATTGGCTTACATATGAGGTGAAGGGATCTTTACAATCCCACCAAGAGAAAAACGGAAATAGACGCATTTAATTTTTACGGTCTCTTTAGTGTGCTGCGTGGATGATTCGTCTATAACCACAAGCAAAAAATCCATAGAAGTAAGGATTTACCTAGAAAATGAAGAAAGCAAGATTTGGCTAAGTAAATCATTACTTCTTAGGTAGAAGTTTATGTCATTCTTACTACACATTCAAAGGATAGAATACGATATACTAATCCATTGATCAGTTACGGTTTGAAGCCTTCGGTGCAATTAAATTCAAATGGGAAAGTTGGAGAAGAAAAGTATTTTTAAACGATCGAATAACTAAATTATGTTCCACGCCAATAGCTTCTAGTAACAAGTGATATTCGATTACCTAATCAATAAATTTTCAACTTTTGCATTTTATGTTCAGCGACCTCCGAAAGATGTGCATGTAGAAGAATCTTTAACATCAACTTACTACTCTATTTCAACCTTAATTTCTGACTTAATTTCAGTCTCTACTAACGAATTCTATCTTACCATTTTATTGTATAGTGCAGTACACAAAATCTGCTAAGCGCTTACGATTTATTACTTGATTGCATTTAAATTTATCGATTTATAGTTAGTTCAATGTTTTTGCATTTACTTTTTTAATACATATCTAGTTTATTTATTTAATCGATGAATTATTGTACTATATCGCAACTTATTGCTACGTTTTGTCGACTGGGTCATGATTAAGGTAAAACAACAATTATATTTACTTTATTTATATCTTACATATATCTACATGTATGATGGTTAGTTTTGTTTAGTTAGAATAAGTTAGATTGTTAATTCAGCTCAAGCCTTTTGGAGAGTCTTAGGAAGTAGTCTTAGGGACTTAAAGTCTCATCTTAAGAACATTTTGTACTTCTAATCAAATTATAGTTTCTTTGGTCGACTCACATACTGATTTATCTTAGGCAGATTTAAATAGAATGCGTTTTGAGATACTCTTATCAGACGCATAATATCAGGAATATTCATTAAAAATGCAAAGTTTAGACAAGTGTGTCAAAACTGGATATCAACGTGATGCATAAAAATAAACAATGTTACGCATCACACTTGATTGTCTATTGCGTAGTAAATTCTGTAAAATTTTCCTGACGCATAATTGTTATTGCTATTTCAAGTATGTACTTTACAGGTAATAGACAATACAATATTGCAGACATAAAAATAACAAGTAGCAAAGTATTTAAGTAAACAGAGCATGATCTTACGTACAGGGCAGCCCATTTAAAAGTTTCCACCCGAGTTTGAAATATAGTTACTTTAACTATTGAGAAACACCCAGACGCTTCTGTTAGTCGAGTTTTTTAGTCGGAAAGTACCTTGGTCTTTATTTACGTTTATTTAAAAAAATACGCTTAACACTCAATATCTTCAAATCAAATAGTACATATTTGAAAAAATGACAAAACGGATAGACGGAAATGACGGAATAGACGTTTTGCGTTGATATCCTGTAAATGCACTGTATGTTCTAAATCATTACGAGGTTTGTAGTTATGTTAGTTACATCCTGTATATTCAATTCCCATTGATACATTGCTTTTCTAAAAAAATAACTAATATCAAGAAGATCTGATTTGACGGAAATGATTTTATTAAGTTTGTTTGTTAAAAGATTATTGACATTTGTTTTAAAGTTTTAATTAATATTTTTGCAGATAGCATTATCGCACGTACTACTACTTGACCTTGCATTTTTTATTGACAATGTATATCAAGATGCACAAAAAAAGTTTAATCACCGGATAATAATTTGTTACTGTTTGAAAACCAAAGGTTTTAGCACGTGCATTTTTTTGTGAAACAAAGTTTGATAATATAGATGTTTTACTCCAATTGTAACATTGAATTCCGAATTTATTTTTTCAAACCGTCTACGAGAAGTTGGCTTTTTTGTAGACTTTTAAATCACTGCTGTATTTCTTTCGACCGACCCAACATCATTCTGAAATGCAGATGCATAATCACAGCTTCAAGACGTTACTTCACCAACAAACGGAATGTAAGTCGACTTATCAACCGGCGACAGAAAATTACTTCCGATCAAAAGGCAACTAAACGCAGAGAGAATACGAAAATCCCGAACACTACAATATAACACAAAAGCATAGCAATACAGGGTGCTACGAAATTAGCACGTAACAACGGTTTTTTGAAAAGAAACCGCCAGTTATCTGCTCGTACACTTGAAGAGACGAGTCTTAGCAGGGCTGAAGAGTTCAATAACGATCAGATCATAACTTTTTTTTACCAATTGAAAACAGTTTCATTACAATCTGATTTTAGTGCTGAGAATATTTATAACCGCGGCAAAATTGGTATTGTATCGAAACCTACCAAAATATTTTCTAAAAAAGGAATGAAGCAAGTAGGAGAATGAGAATCCAATATAACAATGGCTTGTGCCTTTTCTGTCACTGAAAATTATACCCCTCAATACCCAAACGATAGATTGTTGTTTACTTTTGGGTTCGTATGAATAGATCTAAGTTTCGTCGCTAGTAACGATGTTGTAGCGAACGAACAGCGAGCGATTGCGAGAAAAGGTTCGTTGGTTGTGGCCGCCATATTAAAATTTCAAGATAGTTTGCCGCGATAGTTAAATAAAACAATTTTTTTGATAATTAATAGAAAATAATTTATTAAAATATACCGGGCGGGGCAATAGTGTGGGGAAGTCCGATAGCTCCTAAACGGTAACAGCTAGAAAAACCGTTCTAATACGGATGTAAACAGTGGATAGAGGCGCATCTAGAGAAATTATCTTCAAATATACAGGGTGTTGAAGAAAAGTGTGGCACGCTTAAGGTAATTTTTTTAAGTAGAATGCCCCAAATATTTTTGCATATTTAACACAATTTTAGCGCCATATAATGACCGGTGTAGAAGTTATAAATCTTTTTTCAAAAAAATTGAGTTTTACATTATTCCACTTAACAGTTTACCGCTTTCACGGCCGCAACTGTGAAGACGAATTTAAGTAGGGATTTTGTTTCAGGTGCTTGTAGGATGCTTTTCTTTAAAAGAAAATGGACCCACCATGTACAGGGTGTTCAAAATTAATTTTTAAATTTAGAGAACTTCAAACCTAAAATTCACAACTTCTTCAAATGGAACACCCTGTATATCTTGTACCTTTGTGATGCAGAAATTAATAATAAACATTTTTTTGTATGTACGTCTCTATAGCTATCTGTAACCACTTTGGATTTATTGAGAAAAAACTGCAAGAAGTACACAATTAAGAAATTATTTATTTAGAAAATCAAGGTTTTTCAAATAAAACAAAAGAAAAAAACTATAACAAATGCTCCATATGTTGCCCATTTGCATGGGATATTATTATTATTGGCATATTAGAACGATTTTTCTAGCTGTTACCGTTTAGGAGCTATCGGACTTCCCCACATTATTGCCCCACCCGGTATATTTTCGTTTTGTTCGATTTGGTTTTCTTAATCGTAATCTACAAGTCAATTTCATCGGAAATAATAATAATAATAATAATAATAATTGTAGTTATAATTTGGATTTAAGAGGTCTGTTGGGTCTAACCGTTCAAATAACCAAAGGGAATTGGATTTGGAATAATCTTGGGCCCAAGCTTTGTTTTGAGTTTGGAACATATACAAGAATCATATCCTCCGATGATATAGAATATCGGTGTACACCTGGAAACATCGTCTGGCATAACCAGGTAAGTCCCTGATTTTATTTCCAACTTTGTACATGCAAATTTCTTTCCTATTTAAACAAAGATATAGAGTCTATTGATTTTGTTGTTGATTAGGTACGAATTCAAATTTGCATTTTGTATTTCGAATTAGTATTTTGGGAACTCGTTAGACAATAATGGTAAATAAAAATTGTATAAATAATGTCCCCTCACTGCCTCGGTCTCCCCTTCCTCATGACGCCGATTGCTATAAGCATATGACCGAATTTACTCAAATTTAGGAAAATTCCACTTCCAGTCGAAATCTTTAACGTTCCGAAAATCGCATTGACATGGAGCCTACGTTTTACTTCCTTATCCGAGTAGAATACATGTTTTAATTTTTCTCTGCTATGATTACCAGCGGAACCATGGTTCGAAGTTGCGACCTTTGGACTATGAAGCAAACAACGCCTACTATTTAATAGACTTATTTCAGTTTGTAGATTGTCATTCCTGAAGAAGTGCATAGCTACTTGTGGCAGTTACGTCATTAGTCATTTATGCCCGTCAGTTATTCATCATTCTATTTTTTTTTTACGTTCGCAATTAATTCATGATGTAGGTCGCAAATAAAATGTGTCATTAACTAAAAGAAGTGCGTTTATTAATTTTTTTAATTTTTAGAGCACAACAGCCTTGTCAGATAGGATTAACATGCCACAGAGGATAGTAGATTTATCAGGGGAAATATAATGCGCTTGAAAAATTGTTCTTAATTAATATGTTAATGGGTTAGCCACAACAAGGCCAACATTTTGCCTAATTTGGTCTAAAGAGACTTTTTGCCGATTTGAGTCATCGCATTTCTTGAAGATAGTGTTTAAATATTTGTAAATCATTATATTTTCGCTCTAGGTTTATGTAATCTGTTTTGAATAGATAGGAAAGTAATTAATAAGTAGAAAGTAATTAAAAAGTTTAAAAGCGCCATCCTAAAGCTTAATCATGGCTCGTAAAACATTATGTTTTAGTAATTAAAAACTGTTTTAGGAGGTATAGGTACAATACCCATGGAAAATCTGAAAAAAAATCTCATTTTAAATTCTTTAATCTTTCACTATCTAACTTGTTAGAATGCTATTTTTAGAATACAATTAGTTAATTGTAATTTTGCGTTACACTTGTAATAATATTAATTACTGTAAAATGTAAAAGCAATTATCCAACAAACTTTAATTGCAATCATATAAAGCTCTTTCCATTTGAGTAAATTAAAGATTACACCACACTTTACCTTAATTACATATAAATACATCTGTTTATACGGCATATATTATATATATATATATATATATATATATATATATATATATATATATATATATATATATATATATATATATATAAATTTAAGATCGCACTGCATTTTAATATAACAATTGCCTATATTACTTTTGGAATAGTACGTACCCTCATCAGATGGCGCCCATCGTCGTCCTGGAATAGAGTCACTGCATCTAGTTACCTAGGCCAGCTGGTCGACCACAGTACCGCAAACCGCCGCCACATTGGGGCAAACGAAGCACGAAATTGTTCATTATTTGTTCTGTATTGATTGTGTATTGTTTAATCAAATCCACGTTTACTTTAAAAGGTTTTTCTTATTCTGAAAGATCAAACGTCTAATATGTCAAATACGTAAAACGTGGTTTTAATTTGTTCATTATTAAAAATCACCCTTCTCTGCCCTAATATGGCGGCGGTTTACGGTACTCTGATCGACCAGCTGGCCTAGGTGACTAGATACAGTGACTCTATCCTGGAAAGGAAACGGTCCCATAACCTCCCCTCAAATTTGCCGAATTATAACCCTAGTAGACCTGATCAAAAGTTTAAATTGCCTTTAACATGGACTGTCTATGTTGTAGGGTCTCAATAGAAAATACAAAAAATCGTCGTAACAGTGCTATTCTCCAATACTTCACCATCCCAATCAAGCGGGTGTCATTAAAGAAGAAGAAAAGCCGTTAAAAAGTGATCTAAATTGGAAAAAAATGTTTGTTAGTGTTCATGTTACTCTAATAGTTAGAGTAAATAAAACGAATTGACACCAATATACACTTGACAGTGTATTTGACAAGAGAAGCGTGTGCGCAATAATGACACTAACACGAAATGGCGACAATCAGCTGTCTGCTATTCGACTTCGGCTAGTTATAACTGTTGGAATCTTGCAATTTCAAAAGATACTAAAACTGGTGGGAATTTAAAATTTTTACAAATCTTTAAATAACTTAATGCAGCTGTACAATTTAAAATGTAATAAACAACTGACCAAAATTTAGAGATCAAAATTATACTGACTAGACAAAAAACAGGTATCTGTTACATAAATAATAGTACCTACATTAAGTTTAGATTTGTAACATTTTGAAATTCTCGCTAATTTTAGTAACTTTTCAAATAGCAAAGTTTTAACAGTTATAACTAAACCCAACTGTTAATGCAAATATTTTCACGTCTTTTTACTGTGTGTGAATGTGAAACTTCGCAGTTTGTTTTAATAATTAATATAAAGGTAACTTAAAGCAATTTTACATTTTAAACATTAAATTTGAAATTTTCTTTCTCTTATAGTTGAAATAAATACACGCCTTTTTTACACTTGATAAATTAATAGACTGTTATTATTTTTGTTCTTTAAACATTTCTTTATAGGAAAACATAAATTTTACCACCATTTTCTTTTAGTAAAAATCTGTTCACTTGCTTACCTAACTACTCTCTTGGTATTTTGTTATATTTTACTGTTGCTTATCTTTCAATTCAAAATAGCTTGTGTTTGGTCATTATTTTAATATCATGATTTTGTCAACCATGTAACTGCATTTCAAGACAGAATATTAATTTGTTAATAACCGTAGTTAAGACTATTTTTGTATTATTGTATTATTGTCAATGAGAGATGTAATGTTTTATAATTTTACTAATACCTTTTCTTTCTTTCAGATGTAACTGCAAGTGAAAATCTTATCAACCCAAAATACCTCCTTCAACTAAATATTGTCCTGTAGGTACATGTACCAAATTGATAAAATCAACTCAAACTTGTATCGTTTTATAGTAGATTCTTTATAAACGTTCAATTAGCAGTTATTAATGATAAACGCAAACGTTTCTTTATTGGGTAACAATAAGAATTCATGGTTTTAACTTGAACAGCTGTGGCAATTAATTCTCATTAATATTATGATGGAAGATCTTACAATATATATTTTTATATGTTTGTTTGCATTGCAATAAATATATAAATCACTTATTTTATTATTGACCTTGACCTTGGAAACTACACTACTTTCACTCTAAATTTTAATCTAAATAGAAAACAAATTATACAAAAGTTTTATAACAATCCACTCTAAATAGGCAATGCTTTGGCCCATATAGAGTAAGTGATTCAAAAATCAAAAGGAAAATTTTACTCCGAAACCATTAGAAATTTGACTGTTTTAGTGTAAAAAAGTTACCATAAATGATTAAAGATATATGTAATTGCTTTAGAGTGTGATAAATTTACACTAACATTGTACTGAAGTTAACTCTACGGTCTACACGAAGGTACATATTTTACTCTAGATGTATTGGACCTACACACGCACACTTTTTAGAGTAGTCTAGTGTTCGAATCTTACACTAAATTGTTTACTGTGTTTGACCTATAGGTCACATGTTAGGACACAAAAAGTCACAAAAATAATTTTCATTCTAACCCCATCAAGAGACGCGCATATGCTTCATTCAATTTTTTATTTATATGAAAAGCCCAGGTTAATTTCATATCGAGAAAAACATCTAAGTATTTCACTGCGCTATCTGCTGGATTCCAATGGAATCGTTACTAAAAGCAGCTATAAATCAATTTGCTTCTGTAAGCTAACGTGTCGCATAATAACAGTTTTATAAACGTTTATAAAACCGTTATTTCCTATAAGATGTTTTATAATTTTGCGTTAAAAACGTTCTTAACAATATTTTAAATTACGATCAAGCTTTGGAACGCGTTTTAGTGACAGCCATTTTGAAGAAAACTGAAAAAAATACCAGATCTCCAAAATCTATAACATATAACTAATTGTTTAACACGGAAATAACGTTATTTCTTTTTCGGAAACTACAGGCAATCTACACAATTTTGTGGCAAAAAAACTGAAAAATGTTGAAATTAGTTTCTGTGGATGCATTCAAAAAAATTATTAAATCTTATAGATGTATCTGAATGCAATAAAGAAGTTGTATAGGAACTAATAAAAAAGTGCTTATAAAATGTATTAAAACTCTTTTGCAGTTTTATAAATGATATATAATAAACTTCACTATCGTATTAGAATCCATTTATAATGGCCTTATAAAACTATTTTAAAGCGATTGTGTGTTATTCCTTTATTACTATCTGTAAATGTTTATATAGTTTATTAGTTAATAGTCGTGACAGGCGTAATAAGATTTATTAAAAAACTGAGTTGTAACATAAAACTGTATCCATTTCGAGTTTATAAGCGCTGTAAGAATTTTTTGTGGAAATGTTTCTGAGACAAAGACTGTTTTATAAAATATGCTTTATAAACGTTCTTTCAGCTTTTATAAAATTCCAAATAGCTAGTTAGGTTGTCATTGGAAAGGTTTCTCGATCGAGAATACTTGAAATCTGCAACGTACATGTAAGTCACAGGCGATGGCCCAGAAGATGTCACAATATCTTAATTGAAAGCCGAACTTGCATAGTCCAGTAACCATATGAGGATTCTGAACGTCAAGGTGGAGTGTAATTACCTTACGCTCACCAATAAGGGGGCAGCTCAATACAGCTTCAACTACTTCTCTGTGTGGCTTCTTCTTTGCATCACCTGAGCTTACCGTCATCTAGAGCTTATCACCCCGTTCTTATACGAGCCCCTCTTTAACTCAACTAATGGTTGCAGTTGGACCCACACCCATTGGCCCATTAGATATTCAGTCTAGATAACGACTGCAATTAGTAACTAATTGATAAAAGTCTGCAATAGCTAGCTAAATGAGTTGCATGAAAAACCAAGAACATTACAGTTCTGTTCCCATTCCACGAAAACCAGTTATATGACAGCAGGCGCGGACCTAGAGGGGGGGTCACAGGGGTCATGCCCCCCCCAAAATAAATCATTTACACATATTTCTTCTCAAACCTCAGCAATTAAAACAGCATAGTTGGCCAGACAATTCGATTTTCGATAGCAAATGCCAGATTATAGTTAAAATGGGTACAATACCTCTACAACAAACATGCGCAGTAGTTATAATTATTTTCATAATTCAAGTACAATAAAAAAAATTATAAAATTCATTTACTTTCTTAATACAATTTTGCGGAAATTACGTCACTAATTATATGCTGTAGACTGTAGATAATTAGGAAAGATATCGCTGTAGATTTAGAAATTGTTAGTAGGGTATATTTTACTTTTATTTCATTTTTAATTCTAATATTCAACAAATAATATTTCAATTTCAGGTGTAACTGATTCGCTTAGTCGCTTTTTACAAAAAATATCATTATATTTAAAAAGAGCAACAGATGCATTAAAAGATACAATGAACGTTTTGCTTCATAAGCGGGAATATGCAAACAAAAATTTTCACGATTTATTTGTAGAGGCACAAGATCTAGCTAAAAAGCTAGGTACAGAGATAAAGGCACCACGTACTGTATTTCGGCAGACTATTCGCGCCAATCATCCAGCAATCGATGAAGAAGAATATTTTCGGAGGACTGTTTATATTCCATTACTAGACAACATACTGACTGATCTAAAAGTCCGCCTTTCTACAGACACTTTGAACCTTTTTGGCTTAGGCATTTTTATGCCAAAATCCGAATACACTGAAGAGGACTTTCTTAATGTGAAAAACTGCAGAATTTTATATTAATTTTCTGGGGGTTCTTGCTTCCACTGTCGTAACAGAGTATCCAGTTATGGGTTTTGAAGTGGAAGCGGATTCTCTCAGAAAGTAGTTCGAAGGTGCCCAGTTGTGTGCCTTCTGCAATTGAAGCCTGTGACAGTGATCTCTATCCAAATATAAATATTTTACTTAAAATGTTGGCAACTCTCCCCTTAAGCACCGCTACTGCAGAAAGGACATTATCCACTTTACGTCGCCTAAAAACTTAGCTAAGAGCGAATATGTCAGAAGAGAGATTGACGGGCTTAGCCCTTTTAAATATACATCTTGAGATAACCCCCGATGTCTCGAAAATAATCGACCGATTTTCTAAAACTAGTAGAAGGCTTCCTTTTAGTTTGTGATTAAGATTGAGGTTTCTGTTAACTAATCTTGTTTTATTAAAAAATATTCCTATATGCTTCACTCGTTTTATTGATAAAGTCGGCCCTTAAAAATGTATTTAAACCAAGATGACCTCCCCCCAAAATCTTGGGCTGCGACCGCGCCTGTATGACAGCCTACGCAAGTGTCTAAGAATAGTTCAAGATGTCATTTGAAGCCCTTATGAAACTTCTAAGATTTTTTTTTAATAAAAGGTCGAAATGATTGCTGCTTGCTCGTGTGAATCAATGCATTCCCAAAGCACCAAGCTCAATGCCAGTTGAGTCAGGGTATGCCAACGATGAGAGTCAGCTGTGCCAATAGAATGAAACGGGACGAAATAATCTGTTAATTACTCTGCAATAACAGGTGGCTACTAATGGGTTTCAAGGGGATAGAAGGAGCTAAAACGAAACTAATATATACCAACCAGTACCATTTATACCAGAAGATATTTGAAAACAGGGTGGCAGAAGGCTTTATTGAACAAATTCCAATCACATACATAAACAAGAAAGGTCATTATCTTTGGCAAGTTCTCATGGATGAAGTTAAATAAGTTCTTGGTGATTTAATTTGTTTCACGAAGGTGATAATGTGTACTCAATGGAATCCAACTTGTTGGTCTTTAAACGCTACTTTACCAAGGTACACTTCTAAACTAATTTATTCAATATTGTTATCTCTAACAATTCCTTGTTTTGTAGAAATACCATCTAATTAAACAAGAGGCAATTGTTATCCTTCTGGGCCTTTATTTCTTTTAAGCCAACGAAATTATCTAATTTCGGTAGGCCGTAGTTTACGTTGTTAAACTGTTGAATTAACGCAGAATTCCTTTCTTAACCTTTTTCTACCTTTCCTTTAGTTTAACATTACCTAATCTCTCACAACCTTACTGGAAAGTTACTTTTCGGACGTTGGGCACTTACGTATTTACCTTACTACACTTTGGATCTGCATTTAAAAGTCAAGTGTATTATCAAGATCAAGTTACAAACAGTAAGAAGACAAAATACACTTCATCTTTCAATACACAGAATCTTCGCTTATCTTATAACTGTATAAACATTCTATTTTTTTATTTTTTTTAGGTTATGTAATTGTTTGCGCCCCTTAGTAAATTAAGATTTTGATTTATTAATTCTATATTGTTTGTAGGAAATTCTAGGAATGAATTATATTATGTTACATATTCTTTCCAGGAAGATGATTTACGGCTTTATACGTTTTGAATTAAATTCAAAATCATTTATTTTGTTGACTAGTTATGTGCCTTCCAGGTATTTTAGATTTTAAACCAGAGTCTAAAATTGTAGTATCGGAAGGCCGCTTATACAGGGTGGAAATAAATGATTTTCATCAAGTTACCATTGCATTCCCCATGTAAAAGCACAACGTCCCGCTCTACGAAAATAGAGAAGGCAGTACCATAACCTCAAAATAAATAAATTCAATAAATTCTATGAATTGTTTGACAGATTGATTTCATTTATTGACAGAACTAATTTAGTACTAAATCAAAAAGAGTAGAGCGGCACAGAAAAATTTACATGTGAAAAAATTCCAAAGGGAACTTGATGAAAATCATTTATTTCCACGCTGTATAAATACGTTAGTGTTAACGTTATTAATTTTGGATATTATTTTCTTTTCCAATTATATGTATACTGTCATGATATTTGACAGGCGTCAGAAAACATGCACCCACATTTAGTATGTTACCAACAAGATGTTAGATGGGTTGCATAACCTGAAGGAGAAATATACTTAATTTTAAATTATTTTATAAAGCCAAAGAAAAGGTTTTAATTTAATAATTATGCACTCTAGAACAGCGGTTCCCAAACAAAAAATAAAAAAACAATTCGCAAAATAAATTTTATAATAATAAAGTTACACTGTACAAAAACAATCTCAAAAAAATAAATATTCATTCTTTATAATAAAAAAAAGTCGGTTTTCGTACCTCATGCACTTCCCGTAAACCAAAACTCGAACGACCAAAACGGCGGGTACCGAGAGGCCGGAGTCTTTCTCTTTCGCCAAACGAAGAAACGATCGCAAGTCGGGGTGCGGCGCAGAAGATCATAACTGAAAACACATAGGGCGGTCCACCGTTCAAAACTAGAACAAGATATCTCGACAGGGAGCGGAAATATAACCGATTACGCTAGCGAGTAGGTTTAGGGAGCGGCGGTCAAAAATGGGAAAGCGTTCAAACGACCGAGGAGGCAATCATATAAGACCTCCAGAAGTGGTTTCCACCTTGGAGCCCGATTAGGTTGATGGCGGCGATATTACTTTAGCACGATTCTCGTGTGAGTACAAATAGAAAATTCGAGTTTTTCGGCTGCAACCTTTTTCTTATGGTTTTGCACGGCATTTGAAAACGAAACATTTTGAGATTGTGCGTCGCGTGACGCCAAGATCGTTTTGGCTCCTATAGTTTCCGAGATACCGCTTTTCAAAAACGAGCCCAGCCCCATAGAGCGGAGAGGGCTAAAGATACGGAAAAACTAAAGATGCATCGCTCGTAACAGGCAGCGCCACATCGAATGTCGCCAACACATGTTCGATCGCCCCCAAAATCCCATGTCATCAATAGCCTCCGCTCCCAGAAGAGTGTAGGTAAAAAAACTATTCCGGTAAAAACTACTGCGAAGTTAAAGATTCCGCGGTCAGATTTTCGCTTCGACCTACCGTAAGGCGGAGGCAATGTTTTGGCGCCTCCGCCTAAACGGTTTGCCGGAGACGGTCAAGACTTCAAATCTGAGACAGGAACTACCTAACACGTAGACACACAAAAAACGGTTCGGATCGAAGTAAGGTGGCAGTCCCGCGAAACCCGGACTTTGATCGGGGACGCAAGACGAAAATTCTTTCGGTTCCGATGTACGTAGATTCGTGCGCGCCAAGCACGCTTAAAAATTCTAAAATGAGAGTTCCTTCTTATTACCTATTGCTGGATACTACCCCATACCACCATATACGTACTAAGCCGGCGCGTTATATATCACGTATGTATGTACATAGCGCCGGCTCCGTATAAATTTACTCAGAGTTTACACTTGGTCAACTCCGATAAACCATTTGACACTACATTAGTTCCAGGATAACTCAAATTAAAAAAATTCTTTCAGAAACATTTTAGAAAATACTGTTATTTCTCTGCAGAGCGGCAAATATTTCTGACGGACCAGCTGTTGGGAAACGCTGCTATAGAACACACTAGGCAGTAAAAGGATACATTTTAAAGTTAATTGTTCTTACAATCAGCAAACGATGTGAAATCATTACCTAAATATGCAAGAAAAAATAAAGTTGAGGCCATTTCAAGGCAAGTTTTGACCTAAAACAGACAAGGTGCTTGGTAGTGATGATGTATGCAAATATTTGCTACCTTACCTGCTTTATTAATGTAAAGAAATTATGTTCCAAGTTAACGAAATAGTAAAATTGTTAAATTTTTTTCTTTAGTTAGATTATAGCTTGTGGCTAAAATACTTTAGTGTTGTTTTGTCAAGCAGTTTCTTGGGCACAGTTTTAACAATTATTAATGTTGGGGTTGTTTTTTGTAGAAGATATCATTAAAATAAAATGCAAATTTCTGCGTTTTGCTATATCAATCTCAAATAATTTCATTTAGCTATTGTTTTCATGATTCTGATATCTAACAATATGTAAATAATGTTAATTAGGATGTAAGATTGGATTTTATCAAGATAGTAAAAGGTATCTAGGTGGTTTTAAGCAATTAGGTTAAATTTAGTTATTGATAATTGAGTAGGAAATGTGATTTGGTTAACTTTTTCTAGTGACCTTATTTTGTATGTCAATACAAGTGTTATATATCATTAAAAAGGGGAATTTTTGGCTATCTATTTATTGAATTTGTTTAAAAATTAATTAATAGTTATAAACAATTATGTGGTTATATTGTATTTAGTTCTAAAAGTTCTTTTGTTTTCCACCAAAACTAAAGCACTCGTTTCTCTCAAAAAGGGTATAAAAAGAGCGACCGATTTAGTAACAAACTCTGTTATTTTAGATCTTTCAGTGCACACATGTTAAGAGCAAAAATTTTAAAATTTAAGGTTGTGTAGTGAATACGTTAAAATGTGTTCGGCACACTTGTTATCAGGTTCTTTAATATGCATGTCAAATTAATGTATTTTCGAACTCCGTCCTAATCTCTTCCCTGAACACATTATCTGGAAAGCATTAGCACGTGCATTATCGTGCAGCATCATTCTTTGGTTGCCACTATAAACAATCAAGGTAAGTCGTAGATTTTCTTACGATCTGAAATATTTTTTCTTTTAATGTGCTTGCGACCCATCAAGGTCTCTATTTCATAGATAAGTCCGTTCAAGTTGTTCAATTTATTGTGTACCAAATTAGAATCAGCGGCCTATACAGTAATAAAGATAAACTTTGCCATTTTTGTTTTAAGAATATTTGTAGAGCAGTTGTCAGATGTAATTTAAATTACCTTTTCTGCAGAGATCGTAAGGAATGTACGTTTCTGTTAAGCTCTTTAATTAATTTGAATCATTGATTATGTTAAGCACGAAGAATATTCGTTGTCTTCTTCGTCATATTTAGTTTCTAGAGTTGTTTCAGCTAGTAATTTACCATTGAGTCTAATTCTTCTAAACAAAAGACACAAATTACTTGTCAATATATCATATTTTGGCAAGTTATCAGTAGAATTACAAATATAGTACGAAAAACCAACAATTACCAAATAAAGGGTGGAATTAGATTTAAGAAAATTATAAGTGCTATTATAACAAGAGAAACAGTAAATAAATTATGTCATTGCTTTCACATCTTCTATAATATTTCCTTCATACAACATTTTTAACTGGTCTTATCTTCTGCTCTTATCGCTAAGGTGATCAACATAACACTGTTTACGTTCCTAGTGTATCACATTATCACATATTTCGTACTGAAGAGAAAAGTTTGGCGTCAAATAAATACATCAAGAGATAAATACATCAGTTTTGATTGCGCATGTCGTATATTGTGTATAATGTGTTTCTCTTGCCATCTGCCGAAGACAAACGATGCGCACGCGCTGGATCTATATTCTACAAGTGACATTGTCCGGTATGGTTTCCAGTATACGTTATTTATATAAAACAGCAAGTGTGACCTAATATGGCAATGAAGATGACAACAGTATTTAACAGAAATGACATATATTCTGCAGCATGTCTTTGTCTCATCATCTGCGAAGACGAACGATGAGCACGCCCTGCATCCATTTTATAGAACTAACAATGTCCCACTTTTTCTTTTTCACTCTATCTCTTCCCCTTCTTTCGAGAGCGAGAGGAAGGGTGAAAGGGGGGAGAGATCCTTCTTCCACTCTCCCTCTCCCTGTCTCTCTCCCCTTCCCCCTCCCATCTTCCATTCTCTCTCCCTCTCTTCTCCCCCTCTCCTTTCTCTCTCGTCCCCCCTCTCTCTGTCTCGCTCCCTTCCTCACTCTTCCTATTTCACCCCTTAATGTCCATCTCTTTCCATCACCCCACCTTACACTTTTCACTCCTCCACTCACTCTCTCGCCTTTTCTCTCTTATTCTCCGAGCCTATCTTCCTCCATCCTTCCCTCTCACGTCCCCTCTTATTTTCTACCATCTCTCTTGTCCCACCTTCCATCTGCTTCTATCTCTTTCCCGCTCCCGCTGTCTCTTTCTCACTCTATCTCTCCCCCCACTTTATCACTCTCTCTCCCTTCCCCTCCTTTTTTCTACCTCATTTACCCTCCCTCCCTCCGACTCTATGTCACTCTGCCTCTGCCCTCCTTCCTTCTCTCTACCTGCCGCTGTCTGTATCTCTCTCTCTCACACACACACACACACTCAAATAGTACCCAAATCCCCACTGAAATCTAATACCATCCTTTAAAAATTAAAACTAACACTTTGTTGTGTTTTTCAGGTTTCCTCTTTTCAGTTGCATGGATTAATTCTAGTATAATAAAGGTAGTTGTTTCAATATTAAATTTTATTAACACTTAAGTTAGTTTTGATGGTTGAAAAATGAATTGAAGTTATGCTGTGTGCTGTGTGCTGGTAATGTTCAACTGTTTATGAGATGATCTCCACATTAAAAGAAAGTTATTATCAATCAGTTTACATGTCAGGGTTCATAAAGCAAAAATTACTATTATCGTCGATAAACACAAATATTAATTAGAAGAGAATAATAATTATATTTATTAAATGGAAATCCAGTCGGTATACATTGGACAAACTTTTTGCATATGAACTATTTTTTACCAACAAAGCATTATGTTATAAGAGATGTATTTGTCTATTAATGAACATTTTTCATGTAAACAAACATCACAATTAAATATTTTGACCCTATAACCTTTAAGGGATGCGATAACTAGAAGCATCGGGGCGCCAAGAATCCTAGAGCCGGTGCTGCACGTGCTACTCTATTTACGCTTGTTGAGTTTACAGGCGCGTCGAAGACAAAATTGACTACTTTAGCGGATAGTACAACAGCATCGGTGGAATCCTCCTATATCGTGTTTTGTAAGCAGTAGTCTCGTAGTTTTGTGCGTCGCGACGCGTACGTCGGTTCTACCTTTAAAATGTGAGTATATGTATAGTACACGAGAGTTTCTAGTGAATATTAGGCAATTTTGGTAATATGTTACACATTTAGTACATGTCTGTAACGATGGCTTTGTTTGTTTTTTATTTATGTAATAATACGAACAGTCTATAATTGTTGATCTACGTAATAGATAAATTTAACATCAATTGGTGATGGATTAGTTGATGATTCATCAAGCACGTTTTTTATATTTGTGGGATGGACCTGTATTGTTATTATTATTATTATTATTATTATTATTTGCACAGCAGGCGCCGGTTTACCTTCAGTTGTCTACCGGTCCTTTTATTTTTTATAGCAAACGATTAAAAATTAAAAGTATTACTTTATACTCTGCTTTTTTGAAAATTTTGAAAAATGTGTACTTGAAATTCGAAAGTAACTAGAATCGGAGATTAATAATTATTGAAAATTTGTAACTGTAGGAGTTGTAGAACACCCTGTATGTATGACTACAAATATATAATTTATATAAATGCAAAGAATTATACAGTATCCAAATATACAAAATCATGAAATATTAATCAGTGAGTCTGAGTTTATCTCATTTTATTGTGGGGTCAGCCTGTATTAAGACAAAGAAAGCATTACTCATAATAATTACACTATTATGAAAAAAGAGGACAGATAGTTTTATAATATGACATCACTTATTTTAAAATGACCTTATACATTAGGTAACAAGGTAACACACACACAAACACACACAAACACACACATACATTCCGGCTGTTTATATTATAGAAGATACGATCGCAACATTTTCAAGGTTAAATGCCCAAATAGCAATAGCAACTTTTAATTGTTATTAAACTCTACTACAGGTTTACAACATTGTCGGGCGATTGCAACTGCATACATACGCGAATCGTTTGTACAGTTAAGTGTTTTATTTGTTATTATTTTATATTAGGGCGAGCGCGAATAGTAATATTTATTATTAGTAAAATTAAAACAATTAGGTTAAAATGGAACCGCGACCCCCAAATAAAAGATTAGGTGTAAATGATACTTTATTGTATTATGACAGGAGAGAGAAGAAATGCTGCTGCTTCAATACCTGCTGTGGGATCTACTGGTGTATATGCTGTACCCTTTTGTAAGTTACAACCTTAATAAGTATCTTAATTAAGATTTTTTTTGACAGATTAAAAGTTAGGGTACCCGGAAAAGATGGTGCTAACGTTCAGGTGTAAAGCAAAATAGGGCAAATAAAGCAACTTGAGTGCATCCAAAAAGTGAATTGTTTAGAAGTTATAGGCCTGTAAAGTTCAAAGATTGTGTGATAAAATTTGGAGATTTTCGTTGACATACGTAAGAGCTATTTATGTTTCTGATACTCGGAGAGGGCGCTGGGCACGCTGCTGCCACACTTCATGATATTTTTATCTTGCTTTTATTAATCTTTTTATGATTTGATGCAGAATGTATTATTTATTTATATATTTTTTGTGTGGGGCATCTTTTGTACTTCATGACACCGATTACTATGATCATTTCGTCTACCACCCCATTAATCTGGGGGAATTTCACCCGCAATACGGATTTTTATTGTGCCAAACATTTCATTCACACGGGCCTACAGATTTACTTCCTTATCCTTGCATAATTTTAGTTTGCTATCAAAGATAATATAAGTCAGTCATTTATAAAGATATCTTTGAAGAAATAAAGTGGTGTTAAAGCAATTGTAAAATTATATTAATATAAAAATAAATTCTGAAACATTTGAAAATTTCAGCTTAGAACCACAAATAACTTCTACAATTCAATAAATTTCGGTTTATGACTTATGCCTGAAGAGTATTCAAAAAATAGTTTTTTTTGTTGCCTATCATAAATGACATTTTTCACATTATATTGATAATAAATGGCAAATGTCTGTTTAAGCCAC
The DNA here is from genome assembly GCA_929113105.1 of Agrypnus murinus. NCBI lineage: Eukaryota > Metazoa > Arthropoda > Insecta > Coleoptera > Elateridae > Agrypnus > Agrypnus murinus. The sequence goes on along the minus strand of OV816027.1, from coordinate 131,472,482 downwards.
ATGAAATAAAATCATTTTATTTCACTAGGTGAAATAAAATCATTTTATTGAAATAAAGTAACAAATATGTAATTTATATTCAAAAATACAAAGCAGCCAACTAAAAACATTAATTAATAATTTATTAATTGATTCACAATTATTTTATTAAATCAGGAATAATAATTTTTAAAAATGTCACTAAGAGTCAAAAATTATTTTCCATGATATTTTTCTAATATTATAGATCATAGGAAAAATTATTATAGGCGCGAGGGACATCCCATTAAACAAAATTTAGTACACCTATTCCCGGAATACGAAAATATCTGCGGTTATTTCCGTATTCCGAATTAATTTCCGGTATTTCCGAATGTATTCCTATTTCCTAACCAAAACTTTATGAAATAACATCAGAGTTCGTTGTACCCCACTCCCAAATTTTCATGTATTTCCGTAATATGCCCGAGTATTCCTCAAATGTTACCGTGTACTCCTCCACTATTCCTCTAGTATTCCCTAGTATTCTGAAGTATTCCTGTCTATTTCCCAAGCATTTCTGTGTATTCCCGATTACTATCTGTATATTCCGGATACATTTCCGAAAATTTGTACACCTATTCCAGTAGTGAGACGCTCCTCCGGGCATCTCACTGAAGAAGTTTTGTACATCTGTTCCTAGTAATATGGAAATATCTGCGGTTATTTCCGTATTCCGAATTAATTTCCGGTATTTCCGAATGTATTCCTATTTCCTAACCAAAACTTTATGAAATACCATCAGAGTTCGTTGTACCCCACTCCCAAATTTTCATGTATTTCCGTAATATGCCCGAGTATTCCTCAAGTATTACCGTGTACTCCTCCACTATTCCTCTAGTATTCCCTAGTATTCCCTAGTATTCTGAAGTATTCCTGTCTATTTCCCAGGCATTCCTGTGTATTCCCGATTACTATCTGTATATTCCGAATACATTTCCGAAAATTTGTACACCTATTCCAGTAGTGAGACGCTCCTCCGGGCATCTCACTGAAGAAGTTTTGTACATCTGTTCCTAGTAATATGGAAATATCTGCGGTTATTTCCGTATTCCTAATTAATTTCCGGTATTTCCGAATGTATTCCTATTTCCTAACCAAAACTTTATGAAATAACATCCGAGTTCGTTGTACCCCACTCCCAAATTTTCATGTATTTCCGTAATATGCCCGAGTATTCCTCAAGTATTACCGTGTACTCCTCCACTATTCCTCTAGTATTCCCTAGTATTCCTGAATATTTCTCAAACATTCACGTGTATTCCCGATTATTATCTGTATATCCGCGTGTATTCGTTCAAATCCTCGAGAAAGTTCAAAAGCGTTTTTTAAGATTTTTATACTTTAAAAAATACGGAACATATCCAGATTATCGAACGGTTCGTTCAGAAGATCTTAAAACAGAATTTAATTACTTGAGCCTAGCAGCGCGTAGGAAATTTAATTCCGCGATTTTATATTAAAGAAATCTGGAATAATCTTATAGACAGCTCCGAACTGCTAAGTTTATTACAAATAAAAGTTCCACCACGATCCATTCGTTCTTCTGTCATGTTTCGCATTCCTCTGCAATGACGTAGTACCTTGCTTCCACCCATGATTACTGATGAATACCCATTATGATTACCCATGAATGAATTATTAAATATTACAGATTTAGATTTATCAATATCATTAAATAGTAGATATAAAAAAAAATATATTTGACTACTTTAGTAAGTAAAATTACTAATTATACAAGTTTGAAGTAATTAGTTTGGTATGCAGCTTCAACAGTTAAAACTCAAAGAAAACTCAATTCATGTTATATTGATCTCAATACTATTATTACTATAGAATAGCAATCAATTTAGCATTATTCTTATTAAGCTATTACTATTAATTTCCTTTTTTATTATTGTAAGAAAATATTATTATTATTATTATTATTATTATTATTATTATTATAATTAGTATTAAATTACTATTAACAATGAATCCAAATTTTACATTAATTAATAATTACATTATGTTATTGTTCTGTAAGAAGGGCAGAGCCCCTGTTGAACTATTAAGTTAAATAAATATTAAGTTAAATAAATAAATAAATATTCCCGATATATTTCCGAAAATGTGTACCCCTATTCCAGTAGTGAGACGCTCCTCGGGGCATCTCACTAAAGAAGTTTTGTACACTTGTTCCTAAGAATATGGAAATATCTCCGTATTCCTGAATTAATTCTTGGTATTCCTATTTTCTAACCAAAAACTTTATGAAATGACATCAGAGTTCGTTGTACCCCACTTTTTCAAATTTTCATGTATTTCCAATTTTGTACACCTATTCCAGTAGTGAGACGCCCATCGAGGCATTTCAGTAAACAAGTTTTGTATATCTGTTCTTGGGAATATGGAAATATATACGGTTATTTCCATGTTCTTGAGTTAATTTCCGGTATTTCCGAGTATTCCTGACTATCTAAGTAGTTTTAAAAATAACAGTAAATAAATGATAATGTGTTAAAAACTTTTATATGCATAAAAATAAACATGACGGTAGAACCTAAAATTTATAACTGACAGCTGCTGAATATTGTCACTAAAGTAAAAAGGGACAAAAAAGTACGTCTGTTTCCGATAGTTTGAGCCTAGAAAGAGTTCGATTTTGACATCCGTGTCCTAACTCTTAAATAGCACAGTTAAAGTTTTCATTTAGGAACTCTAGGTTAGGTTAGTATGGGTTGGGTTAGGTTACGTTGTATTAGATTCCATTAGGTTAGGTTGGGTTAAATTAGGTTCGTTTTCTTTAGCGGGAAAATTCGTTGATTTTGTCGATGCTTTTTCTTGAGCTAGTGAAGAATTGGGCTCCTATGCACCCTTGTTCCAATAAACAAAAAAGTGATTTTAATGTGCATCTCTTAATAGATTTTTTGGTGAGAAATCGATTAGAATAGTTTCGATCTTCGAAAAAGAACGGTTTTTGAGTTATATCATATTAACAAGATTAGAACTTTTCGACTGAGGTAGGCTAGGTTAGGTTAGGTTAGGTTAGGTTAGGTTAGGTTAGGTTAGGTTAGGTTAGGTTAGGTTAGGTTAGGTTAGGTTAGGCTAGGTTAGGTTAGGTTAGGCTAGGCTAGGCTAGGCTAGGTTGGGTTGGGTTGGGTTAGATTAAGTTAGGTTAGGTTAGATTCGGTTCGGTTCCTTTAGTGGGAAAATTAGTTCATTTTGTCGATTCTCTTCCTTGAGCAAGTGAAGAATTTAGATCCTATGCACCCTTGTCTCAATAAAAATAATGTGATTTTAATGTGTATATTAATATAATAATAGATTAATAGATTTTTGTCTGACTTTTTTAAAATTTTGATTCTTTTTTACTGAGGTTAAATTAGGTTAGGTTATGTTACATTGTTCTGTAGGGTTGGGTTAATTTAGGTTAAGTTAAGTTAGATTAGGTTCTGTTCGGTTCCTTTAGAAGGAAAATTAAATACTAATACTTTCCCATAGGGTTATCATGGAAGTACGTGTAACGTGTTTTTAACTGTACACTTCGGACGCTGTAACCTTTACCATTCAATTTTTAACCTCACCCACTTTTCAAAATAAATGTCCCCGGTAAACCGAAATATTGCCTACTTTTTTACTATTTTATATATATATTTTAGGTTAACTTTTTTAATTGGTGGCGCTAAATTCTATTAAACATATTAAGTGTAATTTTTTTTATTTTAATTTTTCTATAACTCAAAACTGGTTTATCTCTGAAAGTCGAAACTATTCCCATTCGATTTCTCATCAAAATATCTTTCAGGGAAGTAATCTAATTCTTATTATATCGATTGCAGCAAGAGTGCCTTTTTTACCAAGAAACCTCGCTTCAGAATTTTTTAATACTTTATTTTGTTATTTTCATTTTTAAATTTGTTTAATGTCTATAAACTTTGTACGTGAAGCCATGAGGCCATGCAGTGTATGTAGATGCCTCAGATAAATGTTCTCAGTAAACATGCGCACTACCGGTCACACATTTTTTGATGACATTTTTTGATTTATATTTATGGGTAGTTTCAAATTATCGAGTTTAATTGAAATCGAAAACCATTCAGTTGAACTTACGCCTACAACTTCTCAATGTTGGCACCATGTTTTCCGAATGTTTGTATATACAGTGTGTCCTCACAAATGGTAATAAATCTTTAATATTGTTATTTGATTGTTATTATAAATTTGCTTAGTGTCAATCATTTTCTTTTTGTTTTGAGACTAACACATAGTTTTACAATTACTTTTTGTCGTAAATTTAATAACAAAAATGTTTTTCTTGTAAACCCCGCGCAGGGACACACTGTATATCTTTCTTGACAAAGTTTAATTAATAACATGGATATTTCTGGATGTTTACTAATGTATATTTATTTTCAGCTTTCTTTTACTGCTTACAGCGCTCCTGTTCTACTTCGTAGGAATTCCATATATATTTAAGAATTCACCCGAACTTCAAAGAAAATTAGTTTTCCCTACAAGTTAGTATAATAATAAAAAATAAACAGCTATTTTTTATATAACTGACATGACATAGAAAATATAGGTCAAATTTATGAAAAAGAAATTCTATAATAGTACGCATCTTTCATGCATAGTCTTCGTGGGTTGTGACTAATTCTGATTAACTTTGTTTGCATCATTACGAAGCAGTAAATGTTAAAAATAAAAATTAAGTATTCGATCAGAAGCTATGACATTATTATGTATGGCAGAAGAATAACATTTTAAAAGATGAGATTATTATTGGAGAATGTAAGAAGAGACACCTAATTGTTTAAAAAAACACCCCCACCACCACCACCCCCCTTTCCGATTTTTCTACTGAATATTTTGAACGAATTAAATGGTTTGTTTTTTTTGGAGTTGCCTTTTGAATGATATAAATCTAAGATGTTTTATTTTACATCAGGGATATTGAAAATCCATTACGAATCTCTAAAATCAGGGACTTTCAAATATAGAACTAGGTAAAATAGCTTCAGTAGTACTGTAAAAATAGTCTGTCTATAAAATAGTTCTATAAAAATATATTTTTATCCGCCGATGTGTGCGTATCTTGGTAATAGCTCTTGCTTGTTCAATTTCTGATTTTTAAAGGTCATTTTTTGTATCAATATTATTTATTTTAATTTTTCTGAGAATAAAGGAATACAGTGTGAGTCCAGCGAAACCTTCGGGTATGCCAACATATTTTTGTATTCATTTTAGATTCTTCTACTCTATTATCACTAATAACGAACATCCATAAGCTTTGCAGATTAGAAAAAAAGTGGGCAGTTTCAATTTGAAAAATAGTTGATAAAAAAATGAATTTAAAATATTAATAATCATAAACAATAAAAAAGTGCCCACTTCAAGATAAAAGTTGACCCCTCTGAAGATTTTAATAAAAATAAATCATTATATGATTTAATCGACTTTATGCGTTTATTTGGACTCCACATTTGCGTATATTTTTACCAACACTGAATTTATTAGTGAATGAAATACAATACAAATAAATATGGATAATTCTTAAACTATTTTTAGTTTATATTACTAAAAATCATACTTGGGTCGAATATAGACAATCGACAAATTCCGTATGTAATTCGTATTCATGCTGAGTACATAAGAATCGCGAGGCCACGTGCATACTCTAGCATAACATTTTTCTGAAGTATATTTTTAGTAATAGGAATATTTCATTCATTTTTAATGATGATACCATCCATACGCAAAGTAGTTCTTTATCAAGGTCGCATTTATCCAGCTGCAGGATAAAGATAGAAAATGGATCCAGGGTCGGCTTTCGATTATCGCATATGCCAAAAACTGAACTATTTAGTATTCATAAATTTGATATCGGCGTTGTTGCCAAACTTACCATTTTTCAATGCCACTAGAAATGTTATTATTTTAATTGGCACATTGGATTCTTCTTAAAATTCTGATTTCAAAAATGTAATTGTAAACAAGTGATACAAACAAATAGCAAACAATCATAACATAACTGAATCAAATATTCGGACTGTCCTGAGAATATCACAAATGGTCTATAAATTGAGTGATTCTTCGTTTTAGTTCATCGATATATGCCGGATTTACTTTACTATAAAATATTCTTTAAGTGCCCCCCTACCGCAGGAAAAAAGCTCCTTTATGCTAGCATAGCAATGAGCAGAATGACTTCTAACATATTTCTAAACTTAGTGCTAATTTAGTGCCCAATTAAAAAATTGAGTGCTCGGCGTTTAAAAAAATACATTTTGCTAGCTTAATAAGTTAAAGTTAGCAGATCATTTTTTTATTGTAAATTATAATCAAAAAACTTAGTTAGTGCTAATTTAGTGCTACTATATTCACGTAATAACACAATTTTTTTTGTTTATTTATTTAACTTTTTTTTCTTCAATAGTATAGTGCTTTCTAAGTGTTACCTTAGTGCCCAATTAAATAATTGGGTGCTTAACGTTTAAAAAAACCTCTGCTACCTACTAAATTCGCGTAATAAAACAATTTTTTTGTTTATTTATTTAACTTTTTTTTCTTCAATAATATAGTGCTTTTTAAGTGTTACCTTAGTGCCCAAATAAAAAATTGGGTGCTTAACATTTAAAAAAAGTTTTGCTAGCTTAAAGTAAAGTTAACAGAGCATATATATTTTTTAATGTAAATTATTGCAAAAAATTATAATGTTGATAATAATTTAGTGCTACTAAATTCACATAATAAATCTTTTTTTTTGTTTATTTATTTAACTTTTTTTCAATAACATATTGCTTTTTAAGTGTTACCTTAGGACCCAAATAGAAAAAAAGAAAAAGGTGCTTAACGTTTAAAAAACCTTTTGCTAGCTTAAGTAAAGTTAGCATGGCATATATATATTTTTTAATGTAAATTAATGCAAAAAAATTTATAAATTCGACAATAATTTAGTGCTACGAGTAATTTAGTGCTACTAAATTAGCACTAATTAGCGCCCAAATAAAGAATTGGGTGCTTAACGTTAACAAAACATTTGCTAGCTACTGAATTCGCGTAATAAAATTTTTTTTTTTGTTTATTTATTTAACTCTTTTTTCTTCAATAGTATAGTTATTTGTAAGTGTTATCTTAGTGCCTAAATAAATAATTGGGTGCTTAACGTTTAAAAAAAACATTGCTAGCTACTAAATTCACGTAATAAAATATTCTTTTTTGTTTATTTATTTAACGTCTTTTTTCTTCAACAGTATAGTGCTTTTTAGATGTTACCTTAGTGCCCAAATAAAGAATTGGGTGCTTAACGTTAAAAAGAAACATTTGCTAGCCACTGAATTCGCGTAATAAAATAATTTTTTTTTGTTTATTTATTTAACTCTTTTTTCTTCAATCTTTGTGAAATGCATGATATCGCTACGAACATGACATCCTTTATGGACTTGGCGTATCTAAATATCTCTATTCTGTAGTTTTTTACATTTCTTCCCCCCCCCCCCGTATGGTGGCCGTGATATATCACCTGAGATATTATTGACATGCACGAAAGTTTTCATAATTCTTTTCATGAGACCTTATTTAACCAAAAACCTACACAGCTGAAAACCAAACATCCTAATCATGTTTGGATCTGATTCAACAGTTTTTGCAACCTGTCTTAGAGATTTTGAAAATTTAATACCTTAATAGTCATTTGCATAGCCCCAACTTGCTAGCTCTTATTGTTAGTATCCACAGTGCAAATCTAACGTGCCAAACATTGTATCGACATGGGCCTTCTTATTTGAGAAAAAAGCACATCTTTAATATTCTTCCGCTATGAAAAATAACCACCTTGAGTCGGTTAAGAATGGCGTCCAAGACCTTCGAATAGAGAGATGCGATGCTCATGATCTCATAAGACGATATAAAACAAGCTTCACTGAGCTAAAGAAGGGTCTCATCCTTCTCTCCCACTTCGCATGGTGTGCTTGTACTTTGCAATTTAAACTGAATAATTGTATTGATAGTCTAGCTACTCGACTATTAACCTAATATATTTAATAACCTTTCAAGAACCAACTCTTTCCAGAGCAATTTTTTGCTCAGTTTGAGTAGATTCTGAAAAAGTCAGAAAATTTGATCAAGGCAACTGCCAGAAAAACTCTCATGGAGTAGATAGTAACTGGGCGAACAAAAAGGGCGTACAAATAAATACCACACTTAACTTCCTCTACTACCGTTATTTTAGAAATGAAAGTCTCAAAATGTTCTGCATTCTTTCACAACTCAAACGACAAAATACTGTTGGTTATATAAAAAATACTTTACTAACAAGAACTTATGCATCCTTCTAACATATATATTTTAGATAGCTTAATGCCCAACGATCCAGAATTTTCAAACCTTAAAAGATACGATGTAGAAGGTGGTAGAAATTTTAAAATCCCAATAGACTACCCCCTTTTGGCACTTGAGCTTGGAGCATGGCATCTTTTACCTGAGGCGTTAGTAGCCGATGCTGTAAAAAATGAGCATTACAATTACTCTCAATCTTTAAGAGGAAGTGGATATCCTGTAATTATTTACTTCCATGCTAATAACGGAAATAGAGCTAGATACGTTAATATGTACGATGTTTTGAGAAAATATTTCCATGTTATTACTTTTGATTATCGAGGTCAGTTTATTAAAACAATAAAATTAGTATGTAGATTTTAAAGAGATTTTGTTAAAGGCTATGGTGATTCGGATGCAAGGGAAATAACGGAAATTGGAATTGTTGAAGATTGTAAGTTATTGTATCAATGGGTACGTCAGCAAACAAATCAAGATATATATTTCTGGGGACATGCATTGGGAGCTGCTGTAGCAACACATACGATTTCTTTACTACAGGCAGCAGAAGATAGTACACCAACTGGATTGTTTTTGGAAGCTCCTTTCACTAATATGATGGATCAAATGAATCAATACCCCTTTTTCCGGGTAAGATTTTATTAATACAAAAATTGTTTATTTATAAAATGTGTTTTGTTTTAGAGATCCTTTAGCTGGCTGCCATATTACAAGTCTTGTTTTCAAGATTCGTTGGAAGCTAATGGGCTTTCTCTTAACACTGCCAAATATATTATGGATGTTCAGTGCCCCATTATGATAATTTATCCAAAAGATGAACCGGCTGTTCCATATTCATATTCAGAGAAGGTAGATATACTTATGCCAATTATAATAAATATACCAACTATAGTCAAATATTAAGTTTTTATTAATTCAAGTAATTTGTACAAAAAGTTGATTTGACTATAGCTAGTAATTTGAGCAAATAGATTTCGTAAATTGAGCTACTGTTATTCACCCATTGATAGTAGGTACTTGCCAAGAGGTATCTTCAATTTTTAACAGACTGTTTTATAAGCATGCTAGGAACAACCAAGATTCTGGAAGATAGGTACAGCTTTGATCTTCATATCCACCTTGAGATGTGATATGCCATCATTTCTAAGGTTGCCAAGGTCATCTATATCATTTTCTATGCTCAAAAACCTTTTTTGAGCATAAAAAGTCCCGTTGTTTTATCTTTGATTCTGACTATAGTAGTGGTATCTTTTAGTGTCACATCTACAAGGGTTACTACCCAGCCAGTACACTGACGTCATAATGTCGCCGTTTTTTCGGCAGTAACGACGTCAAATGACGTATTAAAAGGACGTCAATAAAACGTCCTATACTAGGACTAGGACAGGAATTATAAATAAATAGTTGAATATTGGAAATAATATTTATTATATACTAATTCATACATAATTATTAAACAAAAGTAAACATTCAATAACAGAACATACATCTCTTCTGTTAACTCAACATCTCATAATTATTAAACAAAAGTAAACATTTACTAACTGAAAAGCTGCTAAAACAATATGCAGAATAATTGATGATACTAAAATAATATTAGTAAGTACTAAGAAACCATTGCATTAGTATTAATTTATTAACAATAGTAATCTCACAAAATCGTCGAACGGGTAAAATTGTATAGGTTATGTAGTATTGCGACGGAACAAGTAATTATTAATACTCACCCTTTGTGACAAATCACACAATTATTATATGCAGTAGTTGCACCTACACATACGCTATAAATGTAGGTACGTCAACAACTTTAATAATAAGTAGAAACTTTACTAATTAAAGAGCAAAACAAATACACGAAAGACGTTGTTGCTGTTTGTATTGCGGCATGTGGTCACGTGCAGTTCAGGAAAAAATAAAGTAAAACAGTGTTGTTAGATTTGTCTCCCATACATCAGTGGACCTGACAATACAAAATAGTGTAATTGAATATTGAAAACAGTAAAATAATGTATTCTATTTACATTCTGCAAATGTAAAAATAAAAAATGTTTTATGGAATATATCACTTTTTGGTTACCTAGATAGATCATAATTAATAATATTAGAAGTCTAAAAACGACCTTATTGTACGTCTAAAAGACGTCGTTTTGAGGACGTCTACGTACGTCCCATAACATGACGTCTTATGTACATCATTTATTAGTCGTATAACGTCGCCGACCAATAATCACTTAAAAATAACGTCATTATAACGTCAGTGTTATCTTTAAAGACCTTGTGTTACATCTTTTTCAATTCTTTGTTGCACTCTAAATTTCTTTATATATTCATCGTTCCATAGTCTACTCTATTCTTTTGTTTGTATTTTTCTTTTATGGTTGCTATTACAAGGAGATTGTTGTACTCAGCATTTATACCCCCCCCCCACACTCTCACACCAATGTGTTTTACAAATGCCTAACTGATATTTATATTGTACATTTTTCAGATTAAAACAATTGCTGAAGGAAGTCTTAATAAAGATAAAGGAAATGTTACTCTCCATCTGCTTTTTGATGATTACGGTTATGGTCACTTGTCTAGCGATTTATCAACTGAGCTACCTGATTATATTAAGTAAGTTCCTATTTGATAATAAAATATAATGGATATTTAAAAATTATTAAAATTTGATTTCAGGGCCCACATAGACGTATGTAGAGCATTTAGTAGGAATCGGAGGGTTTAGTGCTTCTTATGATTTACATAATAAATAATTCTGAAATTGAATACAATGCAGTAAAGTATATGATCAGGGAGTATATTATCCATTTCAATTTTATTGAATTTATTATTATTTTATTAAAAAACACTTTCAGTGTGTATGATACATATTACGATGTTAGATTGTTTTAATCTCCAAAGAATTAAAGTGATTTATGTTTTATCTTAATCAATCTATGACAGAGGCGTAGCTGGAGTTTGTGGCGCCCTTGTGCAAGGCAGCGCAAGGTTGCCCTTCATATGAAAAAAAAAGATCGATTAAAGATATAAGCTATATTTTATTAGTAAATTTCATTCCAACTTTGCACATATCGTATTTAATTTATATTTTACTGTCAGGGGGCTAGCACCCGCTAACTGCGGCGCCCTTGTGCCGCGCACAGTCTACACAGGCGCTAGCTACGCCTCTGAATCTATGATTAAATACAGTCATCGCTGTATTCTTTTTTACTAATCTTTTACTATTATTACTTCAAAGTTGTACATGCTAAAACAATTTATTTTTCAAATATGTATTAATATAATATTACTTAATTCCACAAAGGGTTTTATTTAATTATATTTTTATATATTTAATTGTAAATAGTTATGCATGCATTGCATATCAATCTAATTCTACACTTATTAAGGCATAATTTAGTTGTAAATAGCTTTAAAAATCATTGTTGAAAATGCATACTTTAATATGTAACAATAAGCCATAAATAATTGAACATAACGGGTTTGAGTTTTGGCAACTCCATGGAATTGGGTTCACATATGCTTTTCTTTGTGTAGTATATTATGTATAAGTGTAGGTATTAAATTAAAGAAAAGTCATTACATGACGGCAGGGCCGTAGCCAGAAATTTATTTCCGTGCGGGAGGTTCTGAGAGATTAAAGAAAAATCCAAAATCCAGAACATCTTATTGTTTTGCTTTTGTTATTCAAACGAATCTAAATAATTTTATTTTGTTGTCATTTATAAGTGTAAGTTTAGTTTCGGGGGGTTTAGACCCCCAAACCCCCCCTTAAATACGGCCTTGCATGACGCTAAAAAGTGAGAATTAAAGTTAATATCAAATTTACATGCTTGTTATTGAAATAAAGATTGCTGGTTAGTGATAATTAACGTGGGAAAATGGGAATATACATTAAAATTCTTTTAAAGTATTTGTAAGCTGAAATGGGTACTATTGACGGTGGCTAATAAAGAATGCATTTCTTATTTTTTATAATGTTTAAACAATATTTTATTGCTTAGTGATTTCTTTCAAAGAATCAGGCCAATAGCAATGGTAAAATCGTAACACCTGTCGGAAGAATTGATGACTGATTTTATTCATATTTATATTTTCTATAGAAGTCTATAGGAACATAGAGCTCAAACCTGAAGGTGACTTTTTGAGATTTATGAGCTTATAGAATTAGACTCATCAAGAACTACAGAATAATCGATTTCGTTAATTTTTCTGAAAGTGGATGCTTCTACTACTGCTATCAACTATATTCTTTGTAATTTTGCTTAAAAAATAATTTATATACATTATTATACAACCGTTTTGAATGTCTTTCCTAATTACTTATTGCAATTGAAGACCACAGGTGAAGAAAGAGGGAGCATCATTAATAATGATTTTGTGAAAACTAATTTTTAGTCAGTGCTACAAATTTTTTTTTGTTAATTTCTGTTGCAATATAACTTACACAGTTTAATTAATGCTTGCAATATTATCGCAATAGTTATAAATGAGTTAGTTTATGACATTCCTGGTTTTTTCTCCTATGGTCTTCAATTAGTTTCTTCAAGATACGTATCTTATTAAGTCATTTATATATTATAATGTAAGTAAACCAGAAAAAAATAAAAAAATTTTATAAGGATTTTCTGTTATTTTTCATCTTTAACTTGTTGTACAAAAAGTAACTACGATTAACAAATTTTAATGTCATGTATATTCTTTGCTAGACCTTTTTATGTATCTGAATATCACGAGATATTCATGTGTGTTATTAAAAATAAGTTATGCATTTAATTAAATGTTTATAGCATTTTGTTTAAATGATTACAATGAATTGATAATGATTTCCTCAGCTAGCAAATTGTCCAATTAATATTTTATTGCAAAAGAAAATTCTGCAGCATAAATTGTACATGAAAATTACGTTGATGAAATTGGCGTGCCTGAAATTACATCCCTAGAATTTCAAGAAAAAAAAGGCACGTAAATATTATGTAATTTTTATGTACCATATAGACGAAATGTCCGCCTTTTTTTGCATTATTCTTACATGCCAAAGTGATGTACAAAGATGGTCAAAAAAGGATGATTTTATTACGTGCCACAGGGCATGCCAATGGCCTGGGTTTTTTTCGTTTTGCAATTAATAGTAGAGCACAGCAAAAATGCAACGTACATCTGTCCTTGGAAATCTAAACATGGGTTCCAATAGTTCTTTGATACTGAATGCAAAGTGATTTACCAAACTGTCCAATTAATCGATCTTTTAGATATAACGACTAAAAATGGCACTTTTAGCTAATACAAACAAATAGATCTCAGTAACAGCATGGTGTAAAAATTCAAATATTGCGAAAAACCAAGTTTATGCCTTCTAACACAATTTATTAATTTTGATGGACATAATCATATTATAAACCAGATGCTGTTTAATTGCTCGACGCCCGAACGCGAGGCGTGTTGTTATGATTATAATTATTTTGAATGCTTAATACCGACTTATCTCTTTTTAATAAAAATAAAATAAATTCTTCAGTAGTATTTGTTACAAATCTTTTATAATTTTACTAGTATTTGAAAATATTAAATTTGTACTGCAATGGCAATATGCAGCAACTTAACAGCTCTGACATTTCATATTGTAATGTTTACCAAATTGTTTTTTATAAGGAATCATCTTTAATTTTCACTCTATTACATGATATCTACAAGATCGATGAGATTGATCATTTTGATAAACAAAATCGGAGAGCTTCAAAAAACTATGAGAATTAACACTTTTAGATCTTTAAAGGCAGATGTAGGGTTCATGTTTGTTGTAAGTGAACTAAAGGAATTACAATTTTCAGATAAGATGCAAATATTAGCTCAAATTAGTTTATTTAACAAAAACGTATTTACAATACTGAAATATTGATTTAAAGAATACTTAATTATTAATACTTTATTAATTAATTCAAAGGACAAATGATTAATATAATTATCTTATAATAAGATCTTCAAATATAAATAATTAATAATAAACACAGACAATAAACGTGTAGCAATACTAACAGGGAATAAATGGACGTTCTAATTCCAAATCCTAAAGTGGAGCACTAGACTTTATCAAATTTAAAATTTCTAAAGTTTTATTTTTTAGAATTCGTCTTAAATGACGAGAAGTATAGATATTTTTATCTCTTTCAATTGCACTAAAGATGAGACCAAGCACTAATATTTACAGACTATTTTTGGTTAATTAAATGATTAAATTTACAAATACTGAAAATTTCAATAACAAAGCAGTCAAGAGAGAAAATTTAATAGTTCTTAATAACACTTAAGGCAATCTTCTGAACCTTAGGAATTTCTAATAAAATAAAACTTATTACTCTATATTCATTAACCCCTAAATGTAGTTGTTTTTCGACGCCTATGGCATTTTCAACGCACATGTTTATCTGGCGTAATTTATTGTTTGGAAGAATGTGGCCTTCATAATATGGTTTTACAGTAAATGACGGCATGAAAAGGACGTATCTTTTACGTAATAATCTAAACGTACAAAAAATATACCGCGGGAGACGTAATTATTACGTGCTATTGAGAATCGTTTCGGAATATTAATAATGCGACTTTAAAAAATAACTAGAGGCATTTAATTTTTACATGAATTTCTATTTCAGCGCTACTTGGGGAGTCAAGTATCTTGCTTAGGGTTGCCATATATTCTAATTTATCAGGATTGCCTTAATTTTAATAATTTTTTCCCTGATTAAACGTGGTGCTCCAAAGATCTATTGTTTTCTAAAGGAAGTTAATGAAATGTATCAATTTTCATATTAAGATTAAACAAATCTACGGAAGTTAGACATTGATAAATATGTCGAATTTTAAATCTGTTCCAAAATAGCACTGAGAAATTCATATAGTGGATTCCTGGTGACTATAGTCAAGCGACTCTCAAATGTAATGTATGGTAAATTCTTGAAGACTTTTTGAGTTACAAAAAGATATCAAAATTTTATTAAAGTTTTTATAATTTTTCTTAATATCTAGAAAATACAATGGTAATATTTCAATAAAATTTGGTAGACTCTAATTGATATTACTGCTGCTAGACATGTTTTATCACAAATAATAACATCTACTGTATTACAGGCCATGCCTCATCAGGTAGTGGCCGATCCGAGCTTGCTTGATACTTCACATACACAGAGCATTTGTCCAAACTAGAGAGTTTTATTTTTTAATTAATGCAACATTAATAAATTCTTTTTATTTTTAGATTTTTAGATGAGCATTTCATAGTGTTCTATTATAGTTTTATGATTGATGTTTCTTATTTTAAAAATAAAATATATATTTTAAAATAAAATTCAAGACGGTTGAGAGTGAAATGCTGGCCAAAGGCAAATCCTCTGAAGATTTTTTTCAGTTAAAGATGGATCAGAGCTGAAAGGATCAAATGGTATAGCATGAGGACACCTTAGAACATTTACCCAACAAAAATATGTCTACTTCTCCCCGCAACACATTTCTGTCTTATGTGGATTGCAAAAAGAATGAAATTTCCTTATTGAAGTTGCATGTTTAATTAAAGAATCAGATTGAAGTTTGCCATTCCTAAAGGTTAAGATTATTCCTATATTCAAGAATGTCTTATTTTTTGTATCCACCACCGAAAACGCTATTTTTTTAAAATGAGATTTACTGCAAATTTGTTTAATTAAAACGGCACACGGTTAATAGGGTACTACAAAATATAGCAATTGATTTATTGTCACTTATAAGATACATATATGTAGTATGATGACACATGGAACGTTTAACTATTCAACAAGGCATTGGTCTACTTCGTGCTACATCACATTTCATGTCTTATGTGGATCACAAGAAAATTAGAATTTTATTAAAGTTTTGTGTTTAATTAAAAGATTGGATTGAAGTTTGCCATTCGTAAAAATTAAAATTATTCCTAGTAACAGAATTTTCTTAAAGATGAGACTTTCTGCAAATTTGTTTAGCAGGATTGACAGAATACCACAAAATATTGCAATAGATTAATCTTATGTACACAATATAGTATGCTGATGACTTGGAACACTCAACTTATATACACATACACATAATCCATTGCTCTTTTTGCCACATACGCAGTGTCCAGTACAACGGACTAAAAAACTTTCGTGGGATAACAACGGAAAGTAATGGAGCTGTTGTAGCAAGTACATTACGCTACCCCCATACTTTATCACTCGTACAGCTTTCATACCTTAAGACTTGAACTGATATGTCCCTCTGAATAAGAAGCAGGATCTCTACCACTCGACCATGGAGGTCGATTACTACGAGGGTCTATCCTAATTCCTATTCTATCCTACCTTATCCTAATGAATTCAAATATGATTGTACTAAACTATTCTAGCATTCTACGGAATGCTTAACTATACAATGAAAATATCGCTCTACTTCGTGTCGCATCACATTTCCTATCTTATGTAGATCACAGAAATATTAAAACTTTTCCTAATTAATTATTCTTACTTACACAATGTAGCATGACACCATCATGGACCACTGATTAAACAAAGACTACTACTTCGTTCCGTATCACATTGTAAAGTTACATGTTTAATTAAGGAATTGGATTGAAGTTTGCCACTTCTAAAGAAAGAAAGAAATAACTTTTTTTGCAGCCACTCACTTATTGGGCGTAAGGACTAAATGCTCCCTGGCAGGTTACAGTTAGCTGCTTGAAACCCTCCTAAAGGAGTTTAGAAGGGGAAATCACACCACCAGTTTAATCAGTAACGCTGTCATCTGGGTTGTGTTTGGTTAAACTTTATGGTACTCTTTTTTCACCATTACTATTCTTCTCTATTCTTTTCGGGATTAACTTTTATTTTCTAATTACTATTCTTAATTTTCTTAGAACAATGTCTATATTATCAACTCATTTTATTTCTGGTCTGCTTCTTCTTTTCCTACCTTCTGGCTGCTTCGCTCAATAAACAGTGCTGTCAGCTTCTATTAGGTTGTTCTTATTTTCCACACTACTCTATTGTCCTACACTTTCTTCTTTTTCTTAGTTAAGTTTCAAATTTCTGAGACATATTGGTCTGATAACTGAGTTTACAAACACTCTTAGATGTTAATAAACCCTGTAATGACATAATAATACTCATTATATAGATTATATAGAGGAGATTACCTCAAGACTGGTTATAAAATCAGTATTGAGATAATCTCCTCTATGGCTTTATTCCTTTCTGTTAGGTCTTCCTTATCAGTATGCCCTTAAGCCTATGCCTAGCCTATATCCTTATGCCTTTAAGTTGCTGCATCCTTTGCTTTGTTGGCTTTAAACTATGTACTAACAAATTTTACCTTAATGGCCATTTGCATCAACATGACTTGTCTTTAAGTAGAGCTTGATTTCTATAGATGCGTTTGTTGAGATAATTTGTAGGTATCTATGGAAAACTAAGCTCTGCTCAAGTATGGGTCAGTTTAATGCTTCTTCGTCATAACTGTATGATTTTTGTCCTGTTTTTGTTTTTGAGTTGTCAAGATATGGCACCCTAATCTTTCTTGTTTGAAAAATCATAAGGCTAGTGCAACCAATATCTGAGTCTATAAAGATGTTGGTGGAAAATGGCTAAATGTGAACTGTAATATTCTTGCACTCATAATGTTTTTTGACTTATTGGTTGCCATCTAGCAATTCTGTGATTTCTTTTTCTCTGTTCTGAAGTTCGAGATAATTATAAGTGAGATTCTGTTTGGAGTACGTATATCAGCAATAAATGGGGATCAATTGATTGCAAGATAGTATATACCCCTTCTAAGTTCTAACCTTGACTGGAGTATTTGAATTATCTACAATTAGACAACTAGATATAGCGAATTAAAATTTTACTCTTTATGGTAACTTTCTAGACATGTCTTACGGTCTAATATTGAAAACGATGTATTAACTCCTTGTTACAACTGCAAATTCCGGAATTGGTTAGGATTTTGATAATTTTTTTTATAATTTGTGTCTTGTACAAGTAGCTACCCCTCTTACTAATAAAAATGAAACTTTCTAGCATATCTTTACAATTTTTCTTGTGCTACTTTATCCTTTAGTCAATGTAGTTTTTCATCGTCTCAAAAGGATATAAATTTAGATCGAACCAACTGGGGCGTCCGAGTCCATGAAAAAGCGACTAAGAAGTCTTGTAACTGGCTTTGGATATGAAACGAAGGATATTGATGGATGCGGTACTTCGAGTATCTGGGTGTAAACGATGGACTAGCAAAGACACTGATTTTATCACTCGGTACACGAACTGAAGCAGTACTTTCTCTAAGAAGCATCGACTGATTCTGCAGGGTCAGTGAGACGCCACGAACCGCAAGGGGTGCGATATCCGAAGGTGACAAACAGCGTTACGAATATTGAGATCGTAATTTAACAATAAAACTTTTTTCTGCGAAAGTACGAGAGATTTTCGTAAAATCTGACAATTTTACAGTTTAGACGTTTGAGAAGAAAGTTCTTAAGATCGGTTTGTTGATACGGATTCGTGCCCCAGCTAGCGGGGAAGTGAGCATTAAGTTATAATAACGTAAATACGGCTTGACAGAAAGTTGCATGTTGAAAAGGTGAGTATTCAGGGCTTAACAGCAAATTCCGTTATGCTCATGAAGAGTATGGGAAGAAGTCCAGCCCGTAAATAACTTAGCCACGACAAAGCCAATAAATTTCAGCAAGTCAATAAGTCTCGTTTGATTGTAGAAGCACGAAATGCCTACATCAAGGATTACTTTAAGTTTTTGAAAGGAACGATCACATCGCACCATGTTCCCCATGCACAGGACTTCTGCTGAGCATTGATGCATATTATCCACGAATTGAAATGAACCCAGATAGCATTCATGCTTATGTCAAGCTTCCATTTGGATTGATACACGCTTATAAGTGTATATCAATCCTAATGCAAGTTTGACATAAGCTTCTATGGTATTGGGGAAAGGAGTACATGAGAGTTTAGCTACAGAAATCTTTGCAGCCCAGAAGCTCAACCTAGTAAAAGAAAGTGTAAAGGTTAACGGTTTAGCTAGAAAGCAGGCACACTTGCAGCTCATGACCGCTGACAACGTTGAGAGTTTTTTAATTCTCACGGAAGATTACCTTCAACATTTGACTTTTCAGTTTATGCGTTGAAACTTGAAGCTCTTATACACAATAAGAAGATGGATTTATTACTGCTGCAGCTTATTTCTGTTTTCAAACTCCAACGCATCAACTTTGGATAGCGTACACGCCGCACCGTATAGCATACTCAAACGATCCCATTCTCGGTTGGTACTACCAATGAAAAATGGAGGCTCTTGAATCTTCAGCATCTTGTGGTATCTTGCTTACGCCAGACAAGCAGAACTCCTGATAGTGAGATTTTCCAGCAATCGTCTATAGAGATGACTTTGTCGAACCAATGGGTGATATAGTAAATATGTTATAGCAGAACCTTTTAACCAACCCTGAATTAAAGATTCGTTGATGTTAGTAGTTTTGGCGATATAAACATTTCATCCCAACTCAACACAGGTGTAGCAAGGAAGCTCCAAACGGAATGTGTCGGTGCAATTCTTAGAGAAGTACGGGCTGTTGCCACTCTAGCTTGTGGTCAGACGACTGGACGGGCAGTCCAATTATGTAGATCAGTAGTTGTGCGAGACTTCAAACCAGCGACGAAGTTGGGATTTCTTTATCACTTGCATGGTCTGTTCGTGATGACCACGGCAGACTGAAGCTCTAAATGACCAATCTGACCCTAAATATTATTGAAGCGTTACACCTGCTGCTAATCGGTATTTGTGTGAAGTGTCTTTGTGTTGACCGGTAATTTGATGGGCACAGCGCCGCTCGCTGGGTACTACAAGCTTGACTCCCCCTCCTCTGAAAGGGGAAGAGAATGCCGTATCGCCAGACCGCTTTAAGAAGCGTGTTCTTCTTCGTCTATATACTACAAAAGTGTACTACCAGTTACCATTTTCTGCAAGCAAAATCGTCTGCCCTCTTTTAACTTGAAGTCATATCTTTAAATTGCTTATTTCATTTGATATTTCTGAGGTGATGAGAAAATTAAAAGCGTAAACAAGAAATGGTCAATCTCAATCAGCAAAATTCTATCCAAGTCAAATCTTTAAATTGTTGATATATGACGTTTAGTTATAGTACGTTATGGTAAACCCTTAAGTCCCAGGACATAATACGGACGTTTGTATTGGGTCCATAGTAAGCCCTTAATCCCAGGACAAGATACAGACATTTGGCGGAAATTCACACGCAGACGTTTTTCAGAAGTACAACAAGAGACGTCCAGCAGACGTTTGTTTTGGGCCCATAATAGGCTCTTGAGTTCCAGGACATGGTAACGTGGAACGTGCACATGAGAACGTTTTTCAGAAGTACAACAAAAGACGTCCGACAGACGTTCGATTTGGGTCTATAATAGGTCCTAATAGGAATTACAAAATGATTACAAACAAACAATTTATAGATTAAGATTAACAATTATTCTAGAAATCTATTTTAACAAAAGATGTCCACTGGACGTTCAATTTAGATCATGGTAGGCCCGTGGCCTCTAAGATCAAAAATAGTCAATAACGTGACGCCAGACAACTTACAAAATATTAATTTTATGCAGCTAATGTGGACTTATTCGTCTGATTAAATTATTATGTTTAATTAGTGATACCGTATTACAATTTACATGTAGCAGGAATTGTTTTACAAAATATTATTGGTTACATAACGGAAAAAGCAATTTAGCAAAATATTTAAAAACGCAAGTATTAACAAGCAACAAACGTACGATTATGAAATGTGTGAAGGTCAAAACTCTCAAAACAGAATTTATTTAAAAAATAGGTATTTATAAACATATAGTACTATGCAAATATTGTGCACCAAACATTTTACACCGCACTAATGATTCTCAGGCATTGTTGAGCAAATGGCGCTTTAACTGACACATTCGGTTTTTTTTGTCATTTTGACATTATTAAATCAAAATTGTATTCCGTATAAAATCTAAACTGTTAATCTAATTATTTAAATACAGAGGAGTTTAAATTTGAAGTGATAAATGTGAAAGGCAAACATCTCTACTTTCTAAAATTAAAGTATCTACTGTGGTGATCTCAAAGTTTGCCAATTCTAAGATTTAATAACTGCGATATAACACCCAAGGTAATTATTATATTTATTTTTAATTACCAATTCCATATAATAATTGAATAGAGTACTATTTTTAGTATTTACTAAAGATAATAATTATACCTAGAAATAGCTCGTAACACTCTTGCTATCTAATCGATTATCTTATAAAAAGCTTCATCAGAATTATTTGTATTTGGTTAAGGTATCTGTAAATGTGTAGGTTTAGTTTGTCCATTTCGCAACAGATGGAAGCGCATGTGCTTAAATGCATTAGATACTAGGGTACCCCTATAAGGATGTTTTGATTGATTTTCGGTTAAAGACGCCATGAACAGGCCAAATCGCCAAATGAATAATTTATGCACAGAAAACCTCTTAATACGAAAATATACAACTTTAAAATGTACGATAGGGGTCGTTATATCGAATAATTACCAGGATTTCTATTAATTTAATGCAATTACACAAATGTTACGTGTCGTGTAGGTGAAATAACAAATTTAAGCTCTCTAAAACTATAAGGTCATTGTTAAATTAATCTGATCAAGTTAAGCATAAACTTAATTTTAGTTATCTAACTAAACTTTTATAACTAACTTGACTTATAATAGGTAGATTTCCTAAATATGAACTGAGCTTTGTGTTATTTAGAGTTAAGTCACGCATGTCAAATTTTCCTAGTGACATTTCATATTTTGAAACTATTTATTGGAAGGTTGGTAATCATGAAAGTCGGTTTAATAAATTAAACTGTCAGTATAACAATTATATAAATCTGAAATTCGGTACAATTAATATTGTATTAAAAGCGGTCGTAAAATTGATATATGTACTATAGTAGTTTTAAAAGTTTTCTACAAACAGTAAATAAATGATAATGTGCACATTAAAAGTTTTTACATGCATAAAAATAAACATGACAGCATAACCTCAAATTTATAACTGACAGCTGCTGAATGTTGTCACTAAAGTAAAAAGAGAGAAAAAAGTATCTCTGTTTCAGACAGCTTAGTTTTGGCCTAGAAAGAGATAGATTTTGATATCCGTGTCCTAACTCTAAAATAACACAGTTAAAGTTTTCATTTAGGAACTCTAATAATAGGTAGATTGCTTCAAGTCAGTTTTAGACCTAGGACAGCAAGGCTAATATGATGCTACTTTTTACTATTTTATCCTGTGAATTTACACTGACAATCCAACTCGAAAATTTTTAACCAATCAAATTACAGAATTTTTCAAATTGGGACCAACGAAATTAGTTTTATAGTGAAAAAAACCACTAGTTTTTAACTGAAAATTTAATTAAATTAATATTAACTACACACGCTAAATAAAAATTTGCTCGGTGGATTATCATGCCGAATACAACTCGTGGTCTAATTTTTTCTTGCAAAATTTATCGTTTAAGACATTCGTAGCTTTTGCTTTTGGAAAATTACACTCGTCTCCTGCGTCGACTCGTGTAATTTTCGTTGCAAAGCTACTCATATCTGAAACGACAAATTTTGTCGGAAAAAATCAGACCACTTGTGATATTATTTATGAAAAAAAAGAATAAATGGCATCATATTAGCCTTGTTGTTTTAGATCATTATGAAATCAATAGTGCGTATTGGAAATATAATATAATAAAGCTAATTTTTACCATCACGTCGTTTTTAACCTAACATTATCCTTCTTAATTCTATTCAACATCGTTTAATTTTTCATAATATATGTCTTTTATAAGTGTTCTAACAAAATAATGATAGAATCAGTACCTACAACTAGCCACCAAACGATGCCATTATGAGATGAACAAACAGCAAAATTGTTCATTATTGTTTTTTCTAAATTTGGCCTAAGTGATTAGATGTAGTGACCCTTTTAAACATAGGCGCCGACTTTTCAAAAATTTAATGAGGACTGCCAGTTATGTACCAACGGTATCAAACACAGTACTAATCTGAGTATATGTATAAGTATTCAGTGGAGACCCGTGTCAAATATTTTTGGGTGTGCTGCATCTCTCAAAATGTTTATGTGTTGTTTTGACTGTTTATTTTGCAAAAAAACGCTAATCATATGTTGTTGCTTATATGCGTTTTATTAGTTTGATAAGATATGATTATTTATATGAGCTTTTTGATTGTTTCACTTAAATGTACCATATCTCTTACCGTCTAAATTCTCTTGTAACGGTGTTCAGAAAATAACCCATGGGAAACAAAATAAAGCATTTAATTCATTCAAAACAATGAGTTGAACGAAGCAAAACAGCACTAAAAAACGCAACTCGTGTCTTCTACTGAAAAAGTGATGACAGGGCTCAGCCATCATTAAATTATTTTAATGAGGGCCACACTCTTCGAGTCACCACGTAGTCGGCGCCTATGCTTTTAAATGCTGTAAAGATTCTCAACCTGTGGCTCTCAGGGTGGCAAAAAATAACAAAATGTGGGGCACGAAAACGAAAAACAAAAAGACTTATTTTGAAACCAAAATAAGAAAATATACATTCTGTTAATGCAAAGAAAACGTTACCCTTACAAATTATATAATGGGAGCGTCTAGCGAACGCAACCGTTGACTGACAGCGCTTCGCTGAACGCTGCTGCTAAGTGTGCGCTGACTGTCAACTGCTTAGGGCGGTTGTTCAGTACGTGGTTAACTTCTGGTTACTAGTAACTCGGCTTTAACTGTGAAAACGAGTTGTTCAGTAAGAAGTTAACTTTTAACTATAATTTATTTTTGTCGTTAACTAAACCACCGAGGTTGAGGGTTTAAGATGTGGTTAGATTGTGAATAACCTAAAAATATTGGAGAGTGAGAAATAAAACTTATAGACAGTTGTCAAAGAATTAGAAACAGAAAGATTGTTTTAATAATTAACAATTAATAGTTATTTAATAAATTAGTTTGTTAATGAAAGCGATTAATGATCGAAACTGTTTAAAGCACGAACGAGCGATAGGGAGTGAGTGCCTTTAATAGTTGAGATCATTAGTTGCTCATTAACAAACGAATTGATTACAACAGTTTTTCGTTGACCGTAAAATTCTTCGATTTTAAGATAGAAAATTTCAAATAATACCGAATCCAAACTTGTGCGTATATCTGGTTGCCCAAAGTAAAACATCATCAAAACGTCAAAATCACAAACGGGTTTATTAATGAAAAAGAGTGTATTAATGAGGTCCATTAATGCATCCTTTTTTCACAAAACAGTTACTTAATAAAAAAGAGTGTATTAATGACGTCCATTAATACATCCTTTTTTAGAAAAAATCATTCATTAATATTGACATTAACAAACGGTCAACGAAAAAAATAATTATTATTATGAAGGTGCATTTTCAATTATTTTTGAATACTTTTTTATCAACGATATTAATAAGGCTTATCCCCTTTTGCCGCGTAATTAACATCTCGATTTCTGGCAACTTTTATTATTTATTACTTGCACATGTAATTTATTATTAGATTGCATTAATAAAACGATAGAATTCAGAAAAATAAATGCGTTAGATAGCTTACGCAGCAATTTACGTACAAATTATTGTATAATTTATATTAGCTAATAAGTATTATACAAGTGAGTCGCCTAATGAAGAAATTGAAAAATATATATCTAATAACACTTGACTTAACAAAGAAACAATTTAAGGTTAAAACAACCAATACGTTCATATGAAAAACGGTGTAAAAAACCATAAACCATAGAAAAACCTAGAAAGAGCCAACTGTAAAACTACAAAAACATTCTACCAACATAACGATTTCGAGGTTTAACTAATCTTAAAATATTTTTGTACTGAACAACGCAAAACTTATTTACACTAAATTTATTTATAACCAGAGTTTAGTAATGCCATAGGATATACGACCAACTGAACAACCGGTCCTTATAGTAAATTAGTCAGCGCGGTTTTATTTGCTGCCGGCGTTCATCGTAAGTCATTCTAACCTCAAACAATAATAGTACTGCTGTTGCAGCCAAACAGTTTGTTTTGCTGTCTTATTTTTGTTGTTTAATTTCTGTTACAAAAAAGATACAGAATATATCCAAATATAGAGTTCCTCTATAATAATATTAAATAATAAGAATAAGAGTTGGGACATGTACGATGCCCGATTTTAATTGGCTGGATCCAATGTCAAGAAGTACATGATCTTAATAGTCTGACTTTATTTTTTAGATTGTATAATCAAATTTACATTACTTTACATCCTAATACACATTTTTCTTTATAGTATTAAATTATCTTAATATGTATTTTTTATTAGTAAATAAATATTAAGAGTATTATAATAATGTTGAATCAAGGAATTTATTGACATCGGTCTACATATTTTGTCAAGAAACAATTTGTCAAATCAATTTGTCAGGTGAAAATACTTTATGAGAAATCAAGTCGTTTTTGACATTGGATCCACATGTCCTAACTCTTATAACCTATTATTATTATATAGGAACTCTATCCAAATATGAGTTGTTACGCGTCGCCGGCCGTTCAGCGAACTTACAACAGTTGACACTAATAAAACCGTAAACACGTTGAGTGCTGTCTTCCAGCGGTTGAGTTCGCCAGACCCCCCATTATTATACATAAAAAACAAATAAATAACACACAAAGTAACCTAAAGTGAAAACTCGAGAAATACGGTAGGGGACAGTGTTGCCATGTATGGCGTAATTTCGCTATTCATTCGGAATTTTAGCCACGTTGCCTCGTATCAACAGCAAAATAAAAATAGATATAAGAAAAAATATTAGGACTCTAAAAAATCCAAAAGGAAGGAGGGTGCGCTTAAAACTGATATGCGAAATTGGGTCCCAAATATTAAAAGGTACAGAACCACTGCCATAGATAATAATATAATAATATCGGGGTTTGGTAATCTTTGAATTAATAATCACCAATTTATGATAAGGATTTGGGATTAGATCAATCCCTAATCACCAATGCCTAGCAAATATTTTAAAAAGTTAATTCCCAATCCCGAATTCCAAAAAATATTTTTAAAAATCCAATCTTCAATCCGTAATCCCAAAAAATATTTAAAAAAATCTAATTCCTAATCCATAATCCCAAAAAATATTTTGAATAATCCGATCTTCAATCCTTTATTCTAAAAATATATTTAAAAAAATCTAATTCCCAATATAGATTGGAATTATGGAATTCCAAAAATATTTTTAAATATCCAATCCTTAATCCCAAAAAAATATTTAAAAATATCTAATTCCCAATCCCTAATTCTAAAAAATATTTTTAAAATTCCAATCTACAATCTCTAATCCTAAAAAGATATTCTTAAAAATCTAATCCCCAATCCATAATCCCAAAGAGTATTTTTGAAAATCGAATCTTCAATCACTAATCTAAAAATATTTAAAAAAATCCGATTTTTAATTCCTAATCCCAACAAGCACTTTTAAAAATCCAATCTTCAATCTCTAATCCTAAATAGATATTTTTAAAAATCTAATTGCCAATTCGTAAACCCAAAAAATAATTTTAAAAATTCAATCTTCAATCTCTAACCCCAAAAATATTTTTAAAAATCCGATCTTCAATCCCTAATCTCAAAGAAATACTTTTAAAATCTAATTCCCAATTCCTAATCCCAAAATATATGATTAAAAATCTTAATTCCCAATCACTAATCCCAAGAATATTTAAAAAGTCTCATTCCTAAATTCACAATTCCTAATCCCAAAATATATTTTTAAAAATCTAATTCCCAATCCCTAATGCCAAGATTTTTTTTAAATCCATCTTCAATTCTAAAAAGATATTTTTAAAAATCTAATATCGAATCCATAATCTCAAAAAATATTTTGAATAATCCGATCTTCAATCCTTAATCATAAAAATATATATATAAGGAAAATCTAATCCCCAATATGTATTGAGATTATGGAATCCCGAAAATAATTTAAATATCCAGTCCTGAATCCCAAAGAAATATTTTTAAAAATCTAATTCCCAATCCCTAATTCAAAAAATATTTTGAAAATTCCAATCTACAATCCCTAATTTTAAAAAGATCGTTTTAAAAATCTAATCACCAATCCATAATCCGAAAAAGCATTTTCGAAAATCCAATCTTCAATCACTAATCCCAAAAATATTTTTAAAAACTCGATCTTTAATCCCTAATTACAAAGAAACACTTTTAAAAATCCATTCTTCAACTTCTAATGCTAAAAAGATATTTTTAAAAATCTAATTATCGATTCCTAAACCCAAAATATTTTTAAAAATTCAATCTTCAATCACTAATCCAAAAATATTTTTAAAAATCCGATTTTCAATCTCTAATCCCAAACAAAAACTTTTAGAAATCTAACTCTCAATCCTTTATCCCAAAATATATTTTTAAAAATCTTAATTCCGAATCCTTAATCCCAAAAATATTTTTAAAAATCCAGTCTTTAATCACTAATCCCAAAATATTAAAAAAATCTAATTCCCAATTCCTAATCTCAAAATATATTTTTAAAAATCTAATTCCCAAACCCTAATCCCAAGATTTCTTTTTTAAAACCATCTTCAATTCTTAAAAGATATTTTTAAAAATCTTAATTCCCAGTCCCTAATCCCAAAAAATATTTTTAAAAATCCAATCTTCAATCCCTAATCCCAAAGAAATACTTTTTAAATGCAATCTTGATTTCTGAAGAAATATTATTTTCTGTATTTTGTGAAAAGCCAATACTTAATCCCTACTACCAAAAGTTTTTCTTAAAAATTTCATCTCCAATCCGTAATGCCAAAAAAATATTTTGAAAAACTTAATTCTAAACCCCTAATCCTTATAAAGTTTATAAAGTAGCTCTCAAAAGAACTGATTACCTTATGTTTAACAGATTGATAAGGCAATGAACCAAAAGAAACGCAGTAGTAATAAATAAATATTATATGATACAATATTATTAGTG
Organism: Agrypnus murinus; assembly: GCA_929113105.1. Taxonomy (NCBI): domain Eukaryota; kingdom Metazoa; phylum Arthropoda; class Insecta; order Coleoptera; family Elateridae; genus Agrypnus; species Agrypnus murinus. The sequence continues at coordinate 131,444,031 of OV816027.1, read as the reverse complement.
GCACCTTTTTAGTTATTTGTCAACGTTGCTTTGTGCCCTGCGAATCAGGGCACTTGCCGTTATAGAGCATTTCAGTCTGTTAACAAAACAGTTGGCAGTGCTCGAGAGTCGACAATGTGTAGAGGTTTGTATTGGTTACAGCGCTAGGCAACCGGTTGGAAATTAAAGGAAATAATAGGAAAACGATTAAACGTAAATAACTAGTGTTTGATTGGTAGGAATAATGAACAAATATCCAAAAAAGAAAACCTTAGTATGGTTAAGGTTAGTGGTAACAAGAACGGCTCTTTTCGGGACCACACTCCAAAGTGCGACCTTCAGGTTATATTCGACAACTCTAAATTCTCCACACAAGGATTCAAACAATTAATCCAACTAAACAATACTGTAACCATAACTTTCTTTAAACCAAATCGAATATTTTATGGTAATAGGAATTACCAGCTCGCATTTTATTAGCCAAACACGAAATAAATTTATTAACTAGAGGCTGCCTGCGGACGCGTGCTTTAGACAATGTTTTTTTTTATGTAAGAAATGTAGATATCCTTCTAAAATCTAAATTTAAGAGGGGCGACCATGTTCCAATCCAAATCATAACAATGTCCCGTAAAACGTGAATTTATAGTTCTCAAAGTATTTTGTTCTTTTGTGAACATATTAATATTGTAATGTTATTCAATTAAAAGAAGTAACAGTAAAATTGGTGTTAACTTGTAGAACAAAACATACGGTCCCCTTGGACCCTAATGCTGCCAGTCCAACACTGTACACATTAGTCAGTCTAATATATAACACACATAGCCAATAAATTGTTTATTATTTAAATGATGTTTTTGTAGCTGTCATGGACAAGGAGAAGATTTCTTCGAGTAGTGTTGAAGAAGGGCGCTTACCTACTAAATCTATAAAATCATGTATTTTCAAATGGTTTGTAGTTATAGCCACTATTGTGTAAGTTGTGATCATGTTACATTTTTTATTTAATGCAATAATCACTATTGAATATTTTAGTATCGCCATAGCGCTTTTACTTTTTGTTCTGGTATTTGTGGGTGTTCCATTAGCATTTAAATATTCAGTAAAGATTCAAAGAATGTTCATTTTCATGCCTAGTAAGTTCTTTTCTATTGTCTAAGAATCTTTATCATGTTTATTATTTAATCTGTTTTTACAGTCGATACAACTCCAGAACAATTTGAATATCTGCACAATCACGCAAATGGATCCAGAAATTTCTATGTGTCAGTTGAAACGCCTGATAATATAACTTTAGGCTTACTACATTTTTTACCATTACCATTAATTAGTCAATCGGTTGAAAACGAAAAGTTTAGCTATTCTGATGCTTTAGCTATGCCTGATTATCCTGTGCTATTACATTTTCATGGAAATGGTGGCAATAGATTCTATAATGTGGAAATGTATTTGAAATTGAGGCAGTATTTTCATGTTATTGGATTCGATTATCAAAGTAAGTACCTGCATTAAATGTTGTTAACTATTTAAGTAGAAATTGGTTGTGGAATGATTGGGAAGGCATTAATTGTGGCAGGGAGGTAGGTATATGATCTCGTCGCAATTGTGCTTTGTGTTAGTACAGAGTGAGTCAGTTTCTTCCTACAAAATACAGTCCGCGCTAAATGTCCTTATGAAAATGATAGACATATCCTATATAGGACATTGAGTATAAGTTTTGTCAAATTGAACCCAAGTTCAAATTTTTGCATTTCTTGGGTCAAAGACAAACAAGAAATTTGAATTCCAAGAACTCGCCAAAATATGTCTGTGACCTCCAGAGGTCGTCATCCCATGCAAGGAGCATATAGTAGAAATCACCAAAGGTAAATGTAAATAATTAAATGCAGTGTCATTCGAAAGTTAGTCACTGTTGAAGATCATGCAAGGATCATCCAGTAAAGATAGTATCAGTGACCTCTACAGCCACGAAAATCCCAACTTCAATGTAAATAAGCGGTTTTGGTGGCATTCAAAAGATTTCGATCTACTTATAGCGACAATATAACGGAATAACTTAAGAATAATCTGTGCTAGCTCTATGGGCCATGAATGGGCAAGTGTGGGATTATAAGGAAGTTGCGGCACCAAAGATTGACCACCAGACTAAAGATCCCTAAAGATCGGGGAATTATGGTTATAGAACAGTGTGGTGAGTCAGAAGAAAACTTGTTCGACCTCTGAGGATCAAAAGTACACAAAAACGTTGGGTTCCAAATATGTTAAACAGTCGCATGCCTATTTCTAACGAGTTGTGAATTGAAGCTTTTTGCATGCCTTTGTTGAAGGAACTTGTGTGCCAAATTTCATTAAAATCTAACAAATATAAAAATTTAAATCTAGGTGGTTCTATGTCCTTTACTGAAAAAGAAAAATCCAAATCGACAAATCCAAATGAGCCAGCAGAGCAATGGCTCCTATATTCTCTACAGCATTCTAATAAACATATTATAGGAACATACTTCCGTCTTCGAATAACACTCTTCAATTTATAAACGCAAAACATTTCAAAAACACTGGGATCATAGGAGTGGAAACCAGAGAATCTTTTCTCTGAGTGTTTGATTTTGAAACTGGGTATGTCATGAACTTGAAGGATGAAGGATTGAAGGACCATCTACTGACAATATACTTTTTACGAGACAGTTCCACTAGAAGAAAGTTGAATAATTTGTATTTGGACAGTACTTCCCCAAACCAAAAAAATCAGTAGGTAAATTCTTGGCTATAGCTGGCGTAGATATCAGGGCAACAAACAAAGGAGTAAAATTACGCTCTAGTTCATTTCCTCAATACCAAGAGCTTGCAAAACTCCTAACTAGCGTATTGTATTGGAACTCGAGCTTACAGAAGTTTTTGGGAGTCTTCGTTCCAGAGATTTTCAAACAATCGGTCAATATTCAGAAAGGTTCCGACAATACAATATTCATGGATTTTCTATCTCTTGAATTTCCTTCTAGGGTGAGTAGAAAACTACTGGGTTGAAGAAAGGTGGTTTCGAGCGATTTTTAGGCTCTTGTTTGGAAATTTCAGCTAAGAGTGGACACTTCTTGAAAATTCACAAAAAGCATCTGGTTAGGATGTCGTGTCCAACTATGGCAGTTCTGGTCTTGAAGACGGTACGTATACTATATATTTGTCAGTTTGCTTTTTAGATTTCCGTGGCACATCTGGTTTACAGGCCCTAAATGTTACGGACCCTAGGCCACCGATTTAAATATGCTCAATTAGCGCGTCACTTACTCATGCAAGTGGCACCAGTTTTTACTGGTGAAACTGATGTTGCTATCCATCCTCTATTAGCTCTTCAGGCTAATGCAGACTCCGTTTACGTGCACATGTACCAGGATTCAGCTTTACTGGGGAGTCACCGTACTTCTTGCTCATCATGCAAGCTTTTTATTACTACGTCGAAGCGAACCCAAGTATGGACTGGGCTTGGACAATAACCCACTCAATGTTCTAGTCTTTATGTTAGCGTCTCGTAAGCATGCACCTAATCCTAGTAGAGGCTAGGGTTAGGTATAGGCTATATAGGTAGTAGATAAGCTATTGGCGTAGCATCAACCGTCTATTTTAAGGTATCAATCGATATAGGCTTACATTTAAGATTAGGATCGCAGTACTGGGCTTGACCGTTGAACGCCAAACCTGAACCCAAGAGGACCTACCTGAACCCAAAGAACCCTATCTTGGAGTCATATCCGCTCGGGCGATCAACTCCCGTTTGCGCGAAGATTCCAGGACACCTTAGGACTCCATGTGTATGCACTGGGGACCACCAAATGAGATAAACCTAACCAGACTCTTCATTCTAGAGTTTAGACACTAGAAATTATTCAAGCCGGTAATTCAAGTGTCATAATTACGCAACATGTGCGTTGCACTTTTCAGGATTAACACTAAGGTTGCTGCGCGTTTCGTGAAAGGAGAGACTTGCGACTGATCATCATACAACATGGAACTTTAGTTATACTTTTAATAAAGCATCAAGTTATTTGAGTGTGCCTTATATGGTAAACTTAATCCTCAGCTCTCTCAGCTATTTCTCAGTCGATTTTGGCATTTAGGTCCAGTCATAAAGTTCATCAGTCAACAGAAAGATTCAGACTTTCCAGCGAATCTGAATCCGTTATGACAATAAGCTCATCGCTAAACAGACCAGCGGACAGAATCACGATTGAACCGAAAGTATGGTAATTGGGGAGTTCAGAGTTTGGCAGAACATAAACTCAGCCAGGAGGAAAGTTTCGTTGTAGAGACACTAAACTCATTCACAAGGGGTAAAGTAGAACGTGGAGGACATCAAAAATCAGCCGCAATGATGCCATGACACACAACCGCAGAGGTCTACAAGTGTGTCTGGCAACATCTAAATCCAGCGCAGTGCAATGGTATGGTGTGGTGGCACAGAAACTGAGCAATAACATCACTGAGATAAGGAAAATTGTGAAAGCACACAAATTCAGCTACGTTTTGGGGACACAGGTTTTGTTGCGATTTTTTTACGAATTTTTAACAAAAGGTGTATCGTTTATATCTACTAAGATTGATATATAATATACCTATTAGGGATTAAAGTTCGAGACAGACATAGATATCTTTATTTGCAGGTTATGGAGATTCAACAAAATGCGAATTAACAGAACTGGGAATCGTTGAAGTTTCGATAGAGCTATATAAGTGGTTGGTTGTCCAAACGGCCCCAGATAACATTTATGTTTGGGGCCATTCATTGGGCGGCGCTATAGCTGCTCATACCTTGGCAAGATTGAAATATGAAAATATAGTCCCGAAAGGTTTGGTATTAGAAGCGACATTCCCTTCATTGAGAGATGAAGTTGAAAATTATGGTTTGGCTAAAGTGAGTAACTACATTCTAACAAATATTCCGTTCTTACACTTCTTTACTTTTTAGGCATTTACATGGCTGCCTTGGTTTGAATCTACCATACAGGATAGTTTGATAAAAAGTGGATACATTTTTAACACGTCCTGTCACGTAACCAGCGTGGATTGTCCAATAATGATACTGCACGCTGAGGATGATGCTTTGATACCATACACCCTTGCTGAAAAGGTATCTGGATTTTAGATCAGTCGGACTGATCACTGATGATTTCTTTTTAGTTAAACGATACTGTGTCTGGAAATCGAAACAACTTTCAAGGAAATGTTACCTTTTACGGTATTTCCAGTGCCTATGAATGTAGTCATTGGTCAATAATGCAATGGCCTATGTTTCACAATTGTGTCGAGTAAATATTGCTGTTGTACAGTTGTATAATTACACTCAACCGAGTTTTTTTTCTTCTAGAAATTATATACTAGATTGTGAAGAATATTATAATAAAAGTAAAAGTTTGACTCCAGGAACTACAGGCTATAACGTCTCTATATTATATAATATTTCTACAATGCCACCTATCACCACTATAAAACCATATGATACCACTACCTATAAAATATCTTGGGATATACAAAATAATGCTACATACTTGTTGTAAGTATGACTAAAAAGAAATTACAGAATAGTTCTTCTTGTATTGGGCTTAGTTAAGATTCGTAAGTGCCATAACCTTAATGTTATTCTTATTGTGACTAAATTTCCTGACTTTAAAAATACAAATTTTATGTACCTACCTGTTTTTAGTAGTTTTATGTTTCATTCATAGATAAGTACATGGTTGAAAAAGCAATGATCGACTTATCTGTTCTGTAGAGTTGCCTAGACGTTTTGCTTACTGACTTACTTTACCGCAATCAAATCAGTTACAGTATACAAAGTTGATTCTGTTTTATTGAATAATAAGTTTGTTTGATATACAATAGTGTCGCAATTGAAATTAAATTATTCATTATTCAAGCTTTTCAAGTTGCATTTCAACTAGTATGAATGTTCATCAAGGTTACACACCTATTTCCAACCTCGTGCAAGCTTGCTGCTAAAAATAGCACAACTGCGCTGAACACCTGCATCCTGCCTGAGTAACCATCTTTGTGCCTGGCTTCGGTAAGTAAATTTGTTTTTAATTTGCTAATAGTATGCTTAGGGTAAGTCTAGAATCTACTATGGTTGACATAGATTACCTGACTTCCCCACTGCCTACTTAGGTTAGGCTTATTTTACCGAGGTTGGCTTGGTGGTTACCTGAGCGTCCTACTGCTTTTGTATTAGTTTGTAGTGATTTTATGTTCATTATATTGTGAAGTTGAACTTTGCATTTTATTCTATCTCTACTCTTTGAATTGTGACAATAGAGCCTGAAATTAGAACATCTGATGCGATCTTCTTCTCCTTTAATTCCTGTTTCGTTACTGTTTATGGGAGTAATAATAAATTGCCAGTTTTTTAATTTTTAATTGGAAATACAAAAAAGGTTGAAGTGATTATATTTCGTTATATTTTGAAATACTCTAAATAAATCTACTTAAAAAGGGAGTCCGCATATTCGTTTGCGACTTCTAATTTTCGTCTCACATAGTTTGTTTCACAAGGGATTTCACAGGTTTGATCTGATGGCCCTTCAAACATCTTTTTATAGAAGAGATATGTAACATAGCTATACATCATCCATATAAGCCTGGATGATGTGTGTATAATTCACAAAGACTACCTCTAGCTGATGAGATCCAAAAGATCGAAACAGCTGTCCTAGAGTGTCTCCTGTGAATTATACATATCTCATTTTTAAATGTGGGTTTTAATTTTGCACGACTTTTCTTTTTTTACTACTACGACTATTTTTAAAATATTAAAATATGTACATATTTATTAAATTATTAACTACAGAAAATTGAAACCAAAAGAAATCGTGGAACAATGAAAATCTGGAACAAGGAATATGAGTCAATTTAGTATTTATATGATAAAACATGCTTTAGGTAACTTAGGTTACAAGATTAGTCATTATCTTGAAGTCTATTATGCCACAATTAACTTACCTATTGTCATGATATTTGCCATGCAATAGAAAGTAGGCAACCCCATTCAAAAAGATGTTAATTGGGTTGCATAATCTCAAGGGGAAAAATATTTAAATAATTTTTTTTAATAAAGTCAAGGAAAAGGGTTTAATTTAACAAACATGCACTTTAAAACACACTAGGCAGTAAAAAAATAAATTTCAAAGTTGATTTTTCTTACAATCTTGGTAAAAGTTCATTGTCAGCTAACAATGTGGTATCGTTACTTATTAATGCAAATTAAAATGGAGTTTATTTCAAGGCATGTTTTGACGTAAAACAGACAAGGTGCATGCTTGTGAAGATGTATGCAAGTATTTATAACCTTACCTGCAAGTTTATTTTATAAAAAATTTCTTACATGTTAACAATTTGATGATTTCATTATAAGTTTGTTGTTTACTAAGATGATAAAGCTTATGGGCTGAAATACTTCATTTAATTGTCAATCAGTTCCTTGAACACAACTGAGAAATAACAGTAAATGTTGAGATTGTTTTTTATAGATGATGTTCTGGCTTGAAAATACAAATTTCTGCGTTTTGCCGTGGTAATCTCAAATTATATAATTTAGTTGTTTATTTATTTATTTTCTTTATTTGACGCCTACACTACAGGGGAACCAACATCGAAGGTCATCTGTCCTCCATCTAACATACAACACGAATACACACATCCATAGTTGAGGTGACGGAATTTTCCAATTAGAAAAATCCCGCTGCCCCAAGTGAGATTCGAACCCACGACCCTTGGAACACGAGTGATGCACTAACACCACTCGTCCACCGCCGGCCCTAACTTTAGTTGTTACTTTATAGTTTGAATATCTAAAAATATGTGAATAATGTTCAATAGGATGTAAGGATGGATTTTGTAGGAATAGAAGGATGTAACTAAGCGGTTTTATATAATTAATTTAATTTTTAATTATTAATTGAATGCATTTTAAAAATGATTTAGTTGACAAGTTCTAGCCATCTTATTATTTAATATTATTAAAAAGAGATTTTTCTCTCTATCTATTGAATTTTTTTAAACAATTATTAATAATTATAAACAATTATGTGGTGGTTAAGGATATAAAAACAGCGAGCGATATGATGACAAACTCTCTGTAAATTTAGATCTTTCAAGAAGTGCACATATGCCTAGAGCAAAATTTTAAAATTTAAAGGTTTTGTTGTGAATTAAAAAAATGTAAACAATTCCAAACGTCAAAATGTTAGGTTATATTTTGGTAAAATGTCTAAGTGATTAATAATTTGTTGAAGTTTTTTGAAAGCTTTTTATGAATTTTGAGAATATTAACCTTGTAAATTGAATTATGGAAGAGAATTTATCAATTTAATTATTGAAGGACTTACCTTATCTCAAGATAACAGAGGGTCTTTAATAATTTTTATTAATACCATTTAATTTGGACATTTATATGAAGAGGTGAATTTTTGTATTTTAACCATTTTAGTTATAAACCATATGGAAGAAAGAGGATTTCTATATTGTTACTACATCAGTTGGTAATTGAATAGGCGCCAATACATTGATATTATTTAAATATTTTAAAGTATTTAATTAGTTTAATTTTAGTTTTTAAGATAATTAAGATAGAGATATTACCCCTGAAGATAAAAAGCATTACACTATCTTAGGATTGATCTTTCTTTGATTCAGGGTATCCAAATTTCATTTTTTTATTATTTATTTCAATTTTTTTTGTTTGTTCGTTTGTTGTGTTAAATAAATTTAGTCATTTCAATTTTAAAGAAATTTATTGTTAATTTTGTTTTGTTTTGTGTGTAGTTTATTTATGTTTCATAGATACATATTTATTTATTGTCCTATTAAAGCGACCCCGGCCTTGAGTCTCAGTCGTGGTAAGATTCAAGTTTCACAACAATTATTTTGCCGGAGCATTTTCTTTTTATGGTAAAGGTAGGTGGTTTATATTTTGTATATAGTATCTTCACTGTGCTTTTATTGAAGTCTGTTTTATGTTTTGTTTATAATTTAAATCAATTTTAACCAATTATCAATATCAATCATGATCGTAGCAGGGGCGATTTCGCTTCCCAAACCCGAGTTGATATATCGTAATCTTATCTTTATATCTAGATATTTTTTCTGTTTGTGTAGGAAGTTATCGGTATAAATGTCATTTCTTGATTGATTGAAACTATTGATGTTTATTTAATGTTTTTCACTATTGTTTTGATTCAGTCACCCGAAGTAGTGTATCCTGGACGAGAATGGATGGAGTTTTGTTTATTGTTTGATGTTCTATTAAGTCAGGACTTGCATATGCATCATGTTTGTCGCAAGCCGAGATGGTCAGATTTATGTTTTGACTTTTTCATTGGTATTTAGTTGTAATCATTGTAAATTTATTTTGGACCATATATTGCTTTATTTGTCTTTTTGCCAGCTATCTTTTCATGTAAATAGATTTAAGAAATTCGTTAATTGCCATCATATGATAATTCTTGTGACGTCATAAACAAGTGCGATCAAGAAATTTCCCTGTTTTTTCGATTGTTTTTATCCAAAGATATAAAAGGACCTACGAAAAGAAACAGTTTCAGTCTGTTAGAATCATAGGTTGAATATATGTCGGCTCCAGACTCAAGAATCAACAAAATAAAGTTGGGTTATATTCCCATATGCATTGCTAAATAAGCAAACGCCATTTTTTGAAGGGTTATACATAACCTGCATGTTTTCAATGGAACTAATTAGAAGAATTAACTTCACTTTCTTATATAACCACATGGAAGTGTGATGTAAATTATTTGATATAAATTCAAGAAATATTTTTCCTTTCATCGATCAACGGTTCGATTGTTTTTAAATGGAGACAACAGCTGATTGCAGATATTGTGTTTAATGCGTGCATTGCCGATATAGTTTCCGACGGAGAAATATAAATAAGGGTAGTGAGTAGTAAGGGTAGTAACGATTTATTTATTATTCATGTTTTATGCAAACTAGGTGCCAACTGCTTACCCTAATGGGCAAGCTTTAGTAACTTGTTTGCTTTTGTTGAAATACGAAAAAAGAATTCAAGCTCGGATCCTCTCTTACATCGCGTAGTTCAACCGAGTTTGGGTCATCCAGCGCTAGACAGCGCTGGCTGTCTCGCCGAATACCGAGACACGAATGAAAACACAATGCTTGTACTTAATAATTTAAGGATATCCATTCATTTTTTAGCACAGAGTCTGAACTTATTTCTTGTCCAGCAGAAGAACTCTAGGTGACATTTGATATCAGTTTCTTTCCAGGTACATATTGAAATTTGTAAAGGTAATTTTAGTATTTATGTTAGTTTCATGCTCATCCAATTCTAAACTGAATGAATCTACTGGGTAAAGGAAAAACTCTTGGGGTGTTGTATTGTTAATTCTATTTAAACTAGTCGAGTCGTTCCGTATATATTTATTTAAGTAAATAATATTGGATTTCCCTTACGTGGAGCTTTTCAAAAATAAGTCATTTAGAATTATTTTCTTTACAAATAAATTTTAAATTATACATAAAACATCTCAATATGTATTTTTATCTTGGTATTTTTTCTGGTAGTATCTGTATCTGTATCTAGATACACAAAAGAATGTGTTACAACACTGGTTAGAATAGTAGATAGGATAGAATTGCAAAACCTCCGGACTTTATCATCAGACCCAATTTTTTAATCCCTATCTTTACTGCAAACGTATTGTCATGATATTTGACATGCTTAAGGAAATATTCAACCCCAGGTACGGATTTTAATAAGATGTTGGTTGGGTTGCATAACTTCAAGGCGAAAAATAATTTTTTTTATGAAACCAAGGAAAAGGTTTTAATTTATTTAAGTTGATTTATTTACAATCTTGATAAATTTTGTTCAGTTAACGATAGATTATCGTTACTTATTTATGAAAAAATGAGTTGGAAGCTATTTCAAGGCATGTTTTGACCTAAAACAGACAACGTGCATGGTGGTGATGATGTATGTAAGTATTTGCTAACTTACCTACGGTTTTAATATGAAAAAAGTATGCTACAAATTAACGACTTGGTAAAATCGTTAAAATTTTCTTGTTTACTTGGATTATGCAGCTTGTGGCTAATTTATTTCATTGATTTGTTGTCAAGTAGTCCGTTGGGCACAATTCTGAAATAAATGTAAATGTTGGGTTTGTTTTTGTAGAAGATATCATAGAAATAAAAATGCAAAATTCTGCTTTTTGACATGGCAATCTGAAATAAGTCAATTTAGCTATTATTTTATAGTTTGGATATCTAGAAATAAGTGAATAATGTTTAATAGGATGTAAGGTCGGATTTTGTTAACATAGGAAGATGTAACTAGGAAGTTTTGAGCAATTAATTTTAGTTATTTGACAGTTGTGCATGAAAGATGATTTGGTTGACATGTTCTAGTGAACTTGTTATTTTATTTTAGTACAAGTATATCATTGAAAAGGGAATTTTTTGGCTACCTATTTTTGAATTTGTTTAAACAAAATTAATACTTATAAACAATTATGTGGTTATGTAATATTTAGTTCCTTATGCTCATCTGTTTTTCACTCAAAAATCACTATACCTGCCTTTTGTGTTGAAAAGGATATAAAAAGAGCGGCCGATTTGGTGACAAACTTTCTGTTATTTTAGATGTGTCATACAGTGCACTTATGCTGTGAGCAAAACTTAAAAGATTTAAGATTATGTAGTGAGTTCGGATAATTTTTGTAAACAAACGTAAACGTCAAAATGTTAGGTTATATTATTTTTAAAATGTCAAAGCGAAAAATAATCATTATAGATCTTTGAAGTTAACTTCTATTTATAATAATTACAGTTAATTAATATAATACTCAGTAATAAATTTATTTGTGGAATAATTTTTTTATTTACGAGAAGAAGTTTTTTACGGATAATGAAATTTTCAACCTTTGTTACAATTTGGATGCAGGAAAGGAATTGTTAAAATAAAATTTAATTGTTAAATGGACTTACCGTATTACAAGCAAGCAGTTGGATTTCAATATTATGACTAATACCATTTATTTGGACTTTGTTTGAACAAGAGGTAAATGTTTGTCATTTCACCATTTTAATTTCAAATCATATGGAAAGCAGCGAATTGTTTGTTGTTACAATTTCAGTTAGCAAACTGTTGGCGCCAAATATTGAATTGATCTTTATTAATATTTTGAGGTATTTATGTAGTTTTAAATAAGTTTTAGTAATTAAGATTATGAGGATGTTGAAATATTACTCCTCGGACAAAAGGCATTAAACTGACTTAGGATTGATTTTTCTTTATCTATGCTATCAAAATTTTTAGTTTCTTTTAGTATTTATTTTTTTTTTGTTAATTAATTTAAATCAATTTAACATTTATCAATATCAATCTTCATCATATCCATATATATATATATAAAGCACCCCATAAAGCCGGAATATTATAGTAATATTTAAACGCAAAAACTTTGAAACGTGTTGAAAAGAATTATGGAAAATTGTTTTTGTACAGTTTTCGCTGTTTACTGTTACAAGGTCAAAAATCTAATCCATTATTTTTTCTTAATAGACAAATCAAATATTAATTTGGCCTAGCAAACTAAAAATTAATAAAATTTATATCTGGTTAGTAAATAATGTCATGTGCTTTACGTCATTACTATTTGTACTTATCTTGTTTTGTCATATGAAAATGCAAGGTCAACTATGATTTACTGATAAATACTTATAAACTTATATACCACTTTAAGTAAGTTTACAAAAACTTAACACTGATGATACTTACAGTTAGTTCAATTCAGATTTTTAAAAAGATTCTTATTGGACAAATCGTACTGACCAATACTATTGAAGAAACAGAAAATATTTATGAAAATTAGTTCATTTATTTTTATACCACGAAGTGAATTAGTATTTTAACCTTTCATATATAATTAGACACAACAGGGCTTAATTGATAGACATTGCATGCAAAGGTGAAATTTATGTTATCAAGCGATATATGTACACATACACGTTCGTAAACAAATGGATTAATTTTTTAATTACTTAATGATATGAGACGAAAAATTGCTATTTTATTTTAAATACTCTCCAAGAATGCTAAATAAAACTCATTTTATTTATAGAGAATGTAATTTTAGTAAATGCTCTCTGTATCTCGTTGTTACACACAACCTGCATGAGGTTTCAGTTTGATTTAAGATTTTGTATAAAACTATAAGTGATCCTATTTGAAAAATGGTGCTAGATAGATTAAAAGATAGATGTTGTTGCAAACTTTGTGTTGCTGCTGCTATTGTGTGAGTTGAACTTGAATCTTCTAACTTTAGGAAGTTACGTTGGAAATCTTAACGTGATTGGTTGTTTCAGCTTCCTCTTGTTCCTTGTTGTGTTCCTGGTAATGTTTGTGACAGTTCCCATTTTAATTAAGAGATCGTTGGATTTACAAAGAAGCCTAATATTTCCAACAAGTATGTATTTTTAATATCGTGATATCTTTTCTAGATCTCTCTTAAAGGTTAATGACAAGACAATGATATGGTGTTTGTTTTGTGATATCGATTTTATGTCAAGAATTTTAAATAGTTTCATGAAAAACCAAGCCGAACCCAACTTATTTATGTTGAAAAAGAGAAAAAGTTTTTTAAGCCGGCTACTGATTTGCATAATGTTATTCCACCACGGTTTATAAAATCGCGTTCACCGACTAAATATACACTAAAAGTTGTTGCATACAATACATACATATGCGCATGTATATAGTGCATATTTATTTTACAAGTATAATAATAAAGATAAATAAAAAGTTTCACAATATCGTGTTTGGCGTAATTAGATTTTTCAGTATGTTTATTTCTGTAACAACGCACGTGCTCTTTATATCTTATGTTAAGATTTCGGAGTGTTTGTCCAATATATACTGAACTACAAAAAAACAATTCAAACGGTAAATGCCCGATTTCATGATATCGTGTGTTCTGTCTTTAACATTAAATAAAACATGAAAAATTGTTGGCTTTTTGTAGCATATGTGCAACTTTTTTTTATATTTTGCCAAAATATGGTAGGGATAGTATGTAATTTGTGTCTTTTGTTTAGTTGTCAATAGGATATATTCTTTTTTGTACGACCCTGCTATTTCGGATTGTTTACCAAACTTGGTTTTAGAACAGTAGGTTATGTTTACTGGTTACTAAGCAACAACGCGTCGGTAAGTAATTACTTACCGTTCAGTTCTGTCAAAAACAGAACGGTAAGTAAATTATATGTAATTTATAAAATAAATGCATCATCTTTAGAGGTCTCTTTCGTTAAAAATCATTATTTTCTAAATAATTATTGAACTATTTAAAAAAATTTATGTTTTTTTATTCAAATTTGCTGTCAAAAAATACCCAATAAATAATAATAACAACGGATGCTATCTATTTATTTATGTTGAAACGACAAAAATATCGTGACATTCAAAAATAAAATTACAAACGTATCCATGGTAACGACAAAACCTACTTAATGGTTGGTGAATATACAGGCCAAAAATAAATTATCTTGAATCTATTTTTTTACCATCTTTGGGATATTTCCTTAGTTAATACATTTGTATTCATAATGGTCGTACAAAAAATAGTATAAGTATCTCAAACATTAAGGAGTTTACCGATCTCCTCCAATATTGGCGACTTCGCTTCGCTCAGTCGCCAAACATTGTCGTCGATCGGTAAACTGTCCTTACTGTTCTCGATACTTAATATACTATTGATAGCTAGCCTATAATCTTATTGTTTAACTAAAGTGTCAATCATGTTTGGATTATAATGATTTACATCAGTGGCGTGCTGTGAGAATTTAGGCTGGGGAAGCAACCACGATGTTAATTATAATACACCTAGGTACAGGCGCGGATTAACGGGGAGGGAATAATCCCCCCCCCCCAATTTAGAAATAAGTTTACATAGAATAGAAACAAATAATGTTTGTGTAATTATTATTTATTAAAACAATTATTTTTCCAAAGATTTCCCCCTCAAAATACTTCTCTGGATCCGCCCCTGCTAGGTACAGTAAAAACAGTGTTATAATTATTAAGCTTAAAAGTTTTTCAAAGAAGCACTTTTACACTTTATACTTATGGAATTTGTTGACTATCATTCTTTATTTAAAAAAAAACTACTACTACGTATCAATTTTCCGGTCTTTCTTAGCAAAATACCGGTACAGGTTTTAATCTTTGTTGTTAAATTTGAAAGTTCTGGTTTTGATCTGCCTTTCTTAATAATTTGTAATTTCTCGCCAAAACTGTATGCGAAAAACTCCTTATTAATAATTTACAAACTGAACAAAAAATCGTCCCGATTCGGCTATATCGAGGTACTCGAATCTTTCACCGAACAGTGTTGTAATGTATCTAGATACAAGTATCTAAATACAGTATCTAGATACGTTTATGGTACCTAGATACATATCTAGATACTTTTAAAATTTTGTAACTGTATTTGGATCTAGGTACATTCTCTGTAGTATCTGTGTATCTGTATTGTGCAGATACTATTTTCATTAATTTTATAATACAAAAACTACCATAAATGATGTGTGGAATTTTAAGTTTGAAATAATTTAATAATAATAATAATAATAGCTACTACCCATTACCTAGCAAACCAAGCCCCAGAAGCTATGAAGCTTGTGCGGGAGGGAGGGGCGATTATTACTATTATGCAGGCTCAACGTGCGGCTGCTGGACTTGACAGATGGTATAAGCACAAATCCCATATTTGTGTTGAACCAAATCTGCCGGTACCGGCAATTGAACCCGGGCCGCTTGGGTTAAAGACGTGCACGCAGGTCCCTACCACTACCAAGGTTTTAAACCGACAACATAATAAAACAAATTTTTTATATGTAATTTCTTTAAAATCTACTAGATGATAGTCATCTCGTTAAACAATTAGAGTCACTACATCTAATCAGCCATGCCAAGTTGACGTAGCAGTGTACCGCAAGCGACACTATGTGATAAAGGAAGTGTGAAATCCAATAATTCCTAAATTAAAATCGCATCTTGCGTATTTGGCATATTACAATTTGGGGTTGTCAGAATGAAAACTATGTAGAAAAGTCTTTTAAACTAAACGTGGATATACCTTAATTCTATGGGGATAATAATAATTAACCATTTCGGGCTTTTCTCGTCCCAAAATGGCGTCGTTTGTGATACTCTGATCAGCTAGCATGTCCTGGCTGACTAGATCTAGTGACTCTATAAACAATGGATATTATTACAGAATGATGATATTACCTATTGTGAAGTGTGAGGAAGACGCATTCTTCCAATGCGTTGCCAACTCTGTACCATAATTTACAGCGTGTACCAACTTGGTATGTTGGTAGTTAGTTGGTGGTAGGATGGTAGATAAAAAATCTTTATTACATGTTCTGATTATTTATTATTTACGTAACAATTCTAGAATGTATATTTTACTGGACTTGTAGATAAGTATCACGACAAGCCGTAAAGTGAGTCCTTTAAGTCTGCGAGTACAGTAAAGGCAATATACGCGATTGTTACACACTCCAATTTTTTTCTGTCAACAGTCAATTTGAGAACTTTCAAAGTTCTAAAGAACTATCCTAATTAAGTGCTTTTGAAAATATGTTAAAGAGTAAGTATAATCTATTCGGTTACATGAAGGGTAACTAAACGCAACCAGATTTAGCGACTTTTGTGGTGTACAGTACTAGAAGTACTAGAAACTTGGAAAATTGTTGTAGTGTGAATCGTACCAACACCTACTTTGAAATTAGGTTATCAGAAATAACATCTAGGCTATGATGGTTTCTGTTAAACATTTTCTAGGTTTTCAAACACTGAGAACTATTAGAGTTTATTCAAGCTATTAATATTTTGCACTACACCCAGACTGAAGATAAAAGATCTACACAAATATAATTTATTTATTTTATATTTTTATTAAAATATTAATGTAAATTATATGTGAAAAGAACATCTAATAATTCTAAAAAGTGGAAATGTTTGAATGCACACTGTACTTATCTTTAGATACTGGTTTCTGCTTAATAATTATTCATTTTTAATATGTATAAAATTTAATAAATATTGCTGTCCTAGACTAGTACTGGAATTGATGTTTAGTTAAATGGCTATTTTCGGTACGAAAAATTGACTAAGAAGTTCTTATTTTCGGGGTGATTACAGTAAAACAAGTATCTACAAATGTATCTAGATACATTATGTTAGAATTTGTATTTGGATCTAGATACTTCACAGCAAAAGCATCTGTATCTGTATCTAGGTACATTTTTCTGATAGTAACTGTATCTGTATCTAGATACACAAAATAATGTATCTGTTACAACACTGTCACCAAAGCAGCTGAATTTGCAGTCGTGACGATAATGCAATTTTAAATTTGCACACCGGCAAACTAAATAGAATTATTTGTCTTTAAAAAATCCAACTTATAAATTAAAATAATAAAATGCGACAAAATACAGTCTCATTCGCAGATTTACATTACTTAAGTAACATTAAATTTAACAAACACTAAATCAAACAAATAACCAAATTATAATAAATAAACATTTGGGAACGAAGCACAATAAAAATAACGACCAAACAATGTTAACCAGCCAAACAGCATCGTCTACTATATCACCCCACGCTCGCTGATTGACGTCAAGGCTAAGAGAAGAGCATTTATAAGCAGTACTTATATGTAGTGTATGTAGCACATTTGAATCGGTATTACCTTTCCGTGCAAGTTTAATGAGCCTAATTTAAAATAGTACTCTTAATAATTATACTTTTTGCTGTACGGAATTGATGTTGAGCTTTAAGTTGATTAAATATTACACATTTAAATAAACGATTACCATAATTTTATAAAAGTATTTTTGTTAGCATTGGTTTTATTTTTAATAAATTCTCACGGGAAGCATTGCTTCCCTTGCTTCCATGGACCGCACGCCACTGATTTATATGTGCTCAATGTGAAAATCTCTGTTAAAATCTGGCTGTGTAACTGGAATACTTAAAGCTCCGTGTACCAAGGATCTGTAAGCTGCTAGTTTATGTGTTCTGTGGTGACAGGATTCATTTGGTATGGTTATGTCCGTATGAGTTGGTTTTCTGTATATAGAAACTTCAAATAGATTGTGTGCGTTAATCTTGATAGTTAAGTCTAAAAAGTGTTAGCTATTTAATTCTTATTATTTTTATCTCGTTATTTATTTTTTGTATTTACTTTAGCGACGTGCTTCTTTATATTACCTTTGATAATGACAGTGTACTTGTCGAAACAATTGTCAGGTTATAATTTAATAAATATTGTGAAACTTTTTATTAATCTTTATTTATCTCATGATATGGTGTTTCACAAAGTAAGGGTCGAGACAGTCAATACGATATCTTTACCTCTTAAAAAGTAATTTTTCTAAATTCAGCAATTTTATTGCTACACTATCACAATTCACATTAATCAATAAATAAATATCTTCTTAAATATTACAAATGACTTAATGTTAGGTTAATAAACAATATGTATATTAAATAAATGCAAAAATCAGAAAACAAAATTTAAAATGAATGAATGTTTTAGATGTAATAATTGGAATTCGTATAACGAAGAACCGTCTTTTGACTTTTTAACTTGAAACAAAATAACAATAATGAAATTTAAATTATTTACGTTCATATTAAAATAGAGACAAAAAAGATTATATAGATTCGATATAATATAATTCGATATAATAACGATCGAATAAAAATATGTACCTACATTAAGCTTTCGTTTATAGCTTAAAATATTGTCAAACCGTGGTGCAATGTGCAGAGTTCTTAACTTCAACTATAGACTACGGTCATGTCTTAAGTAGAATCGTATATTAAAGCACTTAATTCTTTACGGGTTTAAATTAAAAGAACGAACTTTTATAAGAATATGTGAGCCCGAAGACTAATAAAAGATCACAAAAACCTGTCGATCTTTGTATTTTTCCGATAGGTCATGCACGTACTCTGAAGTAAAATTGTATTTCTTAAATACTGTGTCAGGGATTAGAACGCATTAATTTTACGGGGTGATAAGACGTCAAAAGGAACAAAAAAGTCTTATACAACTTTGTTCTAGAACGTACTACTTCTTCAGAAAAAAATAATAAAGTTGGAGACTTTAACATCATTTTGCCTGGTTAATAATAGTACTTTAATTATGGCGCTTTGTCGGCAGATGCATCTCATCTATCACAACAACAAACCTTAATAACATTTTATCGTACTGTACGTCGATTCCGTGTAAAATTGAATTCTTTTTACAATTAACCAGGCAACAAGACAACAAGAAACGTGACAACCCTGTAAAGTTTGTAATAAAATTTGCTCCACATCTGCAAAAAATGCTGATGTGGAAGTTTGTTGACATTGCAATAAAGCACGTTTTATTTAGAACCTTGCAATCACAGGCGTAACTAGTAGGGGGGGCAGGTGGGCCCGGCCCCCCTAGAATGGCCATGGCCCCCCCTAGGAGAAAGCCAATTGCAAAAAGCCTGGCTGTTTAAAACTCGCCGCGCTCCACACTGGACCGTTTAATACAAGCTAGACGTAAATAATTCTAATATCACTTTAAACGATTGTAGTCGTCATATTTTGTGTAGATATAGCTCAGTATAAGTAGTTAAAGTATAATTAACTATTTTAGAAAAAATTGTTAAGTGTACATAGAAAGCTCATCTGTGCAGACAAAAAAAACAAAGTTTCTTTCTTAAGATTTAGTTTATTACACTAGTTAGATTATAATTATTAACAAAAAGATTTAAATAATGTTGTAAAGAAATAGTATATTATATTTCGAGGGTTGTAAGTAGCAAATTACACTTTGAAATTTCATGCGTACATAATTTGTCTTGCAACTAGAGCGATATCTTTTCTCCGACCACACATTAAATTGATTGCCAAAGTGTGACATTTTTTAAATAACAGTTTGGATTTTTGTACTTGTCAAATATTTTGACAAAATAACTAGCAATGCCGCCAACACAAATATGTGATAAACAAAAATGTTCCCACTAACTGTAGCATAATATACATATTACGTAACAGTTTTGCTTTTCATTACATAATAGTGTTCACAATGACACCTTACTTGTCAAGTGAATCATTGTACTTGACAACTTACGTATATGGAAGTAGAAAAAGTAATTCATGATTTGTAGTAATGAAACCAATAAGACCAGCAGTGCCAGGGTTCTTGTGCACCTGGAGAACCTGGAATTGTCAGGGAAAATTCTTTGTCTGGAAAACTCAGGAAATTTACAAATTTTAAAAGCGCAAGGGTGCTGTCATCAGTCATTAATAATTGAATATATAATATAGGTACTTAAACAGATTTAAATTTCTACCGAAGTCAACTTGATTTGCTTTTTTCGAGGTTTTTGCAGAAAACCAAAGAACAAATTGTGCCCTTTTTCTCAGAGGCGCTCACATTTGGTACTGCTTTCAGTACGAACGCAATAAATACGTTCCTGTAATATACTTCTTTTGTTACAGTAGGTACTATATTCTTTACTCCATGAAAATTAAAAAAAAGTGTCATGCAAATCCGTGCGAAATCAACTGACTACAGTATTGGAAAGTAGACACTTCAAACTTTCAGTTAAGCTATATATGATCGTGACATATCGCAGTATACATACTTAGATTCTCCAAAATACTTCATCAACATGCATTTTATAAACACTGAGATATAGCTTGAGTTTGGATTTTTTTAAAACAATATTACATAAGATACAAATTTTTCATTAAGCCAATAAAATAATACATACATTCACCTATATAGGACATTTTTCTCAAACACTTAAGACGACTGTAAATTTCTACAACACATATTCTTTGAGAGCGCGTCAACTGCAAGTTCATAAAGTCGTCTGTTGCACTTTTCTTGTAAAACAACTTTGGGGTGTAATTACTCAATTTCAATTCGGGATAGGGGATTAGTAAATGCATTTTTGAGGTCAGTGGTTATCTGTGATCGATTTGAAAATGAGGGTGGTAATGAAATTAACTTTGACTTCTTTAAGTCTAGCTTGTATTAAACGGTCCAGCGTGCGCTCTATGGGGCCGTCCATTTACCTGGGGCCTGCCCCCCCCCCTAGAGAAATTTTCTATTTACGCCCATGCTTGCAATTTAAGAATATTTGGATCAATGTCTGATCACAACTGTGTAACTAATACCCTTTTTTAGAGTGAGGTAATACTGAGTTTGTAGTTTGTTGAACTTTGAAATAATAATTTGTCAATAAGTCACGAGTTGCTGTTTATCTAATAAGAGTTTTTAATGATTTTATAAGAGAATATCTTTTAAACAGAAGATTTATCTAATTTAAATTAGGTAATTAGGTTAAGGGATTTTGTTGACACCTTGTTTTGGCTACATTAAAAAATCTTTAATTTTATGGTAATTAGGTGCCTTAATCAATTTTTTTTACATAAGATAGTATTTTTTTAGTAGAAAAACAAATACGTCAAGAAATTTTGAAAATATTCCGGAAATTAATAAATATAAAATAATCAACGTGTTTTTAACGTACAACGTACAAATTTTGTTTACGGAAGAGCAATGCGGATTACAATTTTTATAGAATTAGTCACCCGACTAATCTGCATCGGATGTTTATTATTTTTAAACAGCGGCTGTCATCATCAGTTTGTTTGTTTGATTTTCTAAAACAAGGTCAAGACCCAGATGTGATTATACCTAAGCAAGGTTGCCAGATGTGGCAATGTTTTTTTCTAAATTACTAGAAAGCCTATTAACATAGTAACAAATTTAAAACTACAAGTCGTAATGAACTATGTTTTTATTGACGGTCCAATCGGCCGAAGTAAAGTTTGTATAGTTACCTCCTTTCTATATAATGGGCAAGTTAGTACTTTTGACCTGCTTGTACAGGTATAAGTCCACACGTATCAAATATCAAATCGCTGTAAGACCTATATTTATTGGCGCGTTCCAATACTCTGAAAAATAAAATATTTCCAACGATATTCATATTTATAGTGATTATAAGTGGTTATTTACCATCATACATTCATACATATACCCTATCCTTTGTCTTTGGTTAGTTGTCAACGTGGGCCACATTCAGAAAAATCAATTTTAGATTTGAACTGAGTGAACTTAAATCCATGCAATATTGAGAAAACATGAAGATTTTAGCACAATGCCATTTTATTCCTGGAACTGTGCATTCTCCTTTCTGTTAATATTGCCCTTAATCGTCGAGGTGTTATAGGGCTTCGCTACGATCCGCATTATCAAACTTCGCTGGCCTTTTCTCTGATTTTATTGGTCCTTGATTTTAAAATTAACTTTCTAAAAAGCTCGATCTTGTATTCATACCGGCAAATTTTTTGATGGTCGCTGTGATTTTTCTGGGAAAGTCATTATGGAGTGATCGGATGGATTTTGTTTATAATATGAATGTTCGGATATTGGTTTTGATACTTTTTGGCTTTATTTAAAAACGATGTATATTATGCAGTTTGTAAATATCCTTGATTGTGAAATAGCCAGTCTTAATTAGTAGTTCGACCTATAAGCGGCATCGGAAATATATCTTTCTCCCCTATCCTCTTAGAAAAGAATACTGGATTTAACACAGAAAACCTCTGTATACTTTTGGCTGTTTGGCTTTTTAAGATCACACAACAAAGCCCAAAATCGATGTGTCCTGTGAAGCTCAATAAGTTCAGTTTTATTAATGAAGATCAACAATTCGCTGACAATATCAATATTCAAAGAATTGTTGATGTTCATTAATACAATTCAAAAATATTTAGTTACTTTGTATGTTTGCTAAATTATCTAATTCATATGGAAAATTTGTCACTATGCCGATAGTCGTCTCCCGGTAGCTCAGTTGGTAGAGATACCGCCTAGATAGCGGAGGGTCCTGGGCTGACTGCCAGCCGTTGTGATACATTTTTCTTTTGAATTTGCATTCAAAATATAATTTAATGTAAATCATTAATTTAACATAACAAAAATTAACTTTCATCTTCATCTAAATATACATAGTTCAAACAATGGTTATTAAATTAAGGGATGATTTGATGTATGCAATTATTTATTTTTATAAATATTTTATTTATTAAAAAATGTTTATAAAATATATTAAATATTTTATAAAAAAAGATTACAACAACAAATTACAAACACAACCGGCATTTTGTAATTGGAAATGTAGCGCCGCCGTTGACTGTTGACATGTTTTGCTTTTTTAATGAATGTCATTCATTATCATTTTTTGTTGAATTGCTTATTTTATAAACAAATAATTTTTATATAAATATAATATTTATAAAAAAGAATACTTACCCAAGATTATCCCTTAATTTTACATTCATTGTTTAATTTATGTATATTTATGTTAATTAAAAATAAAACTAAATGATTACGCGTACCATATTAGTATTTAATTGTAAATTATTCATGTTTATAAATATTATAATTATAAAAAAATTGTTTATTTATAAAATATATATTAAATATTTTATTAAAAAAACTTAGCTCAACCGAGAATAGAACCGACGTTTTATATTTGGAAATCAAGCGCGCTGTTGGCATTCTGGCTGTTGATGTGTTTTGCTTCTTTAATGAATGTCATTTATCATGTTTTTTGTTTGCTTTTTTTATTATTAATTATTTTGAAAATCATTTTTTACACTTAGTAATTACAGTAATTGACTTATTAATTAATTAACAATTAATAATAATTTATTTACGCATGTAGAATATACTCCGAAATCTAAAATCTCGTTTGTTGTGGTGTTGGAATTGTGCAACAAAGAGAGAAAATGAGTAGTAAAACGACACTGGGTCTTCGCGGCTTGTTTCTGGTATCACTAAACGTAACCAAGTTTGGTATTACCAAATGCAGTGGACGCAGTGGCCTCTTTTGACACCAATAATAACTAAAAATCCAAAGAAAATAGCTTTTTTATTATTCGTCTCATGATCGTATTAATTCATCTTTAAAAATGAAACAAAAAGCAAAGTGAAATATGATTAATAAACTACTCGGGTTTTTTTGTGTTTTTTTCAGACGTACACTGAGTTAATATACTTTTTAAATCAATTCATGGGTGCGTCCAACACACCGCTGGAAATGCACCGCTGCAGCAGCTTTCACAGCCGTCTTAGATTTGAAAACCACGGTTTAAAATTTTTAGTTTTTTATTAAAACGCTTATCTACTGTCAAAATTGATGTTCTGGCCCCTTATTCTTGAGTTTCGCATACAAGTCTTGCATACGAGATGACTTAATTCTCTATTACCTTCTAACATTTGATTGGCTAAGTTGCATTTTATGACGTAAAGATTACGTGCCTCTGCCACCATTGTCATCTAACCACTTTTATGTCTCAGTCAAAAGTTCTTAATGCGGATAGACAGGTGCACGCGTTTCGTATATCTTTCAGTATAGAACAGAATCGCAGACACTCAGAATCTATTCACTCCAACCGAGACATATTTACCAGTCTTTTGCTTGGTCGAATGGTGCTGACCTGATGTCTAATTATGCAATATCTATTTAAAAGTAACTTTTGTTAAGCTATAAAATTTTGTGTTTTAGATTACCAAATACCAGCAGACCCTGATTTTGACGACTTTAAAAAGTACAACATCAAAGGTGCGCGAAACCTTCATGTATTGGTAGACAAAGAAGTCAATATTTCATTGGGTGTTTGGCATCTCCTACCACACACTTTAGTAAATGACTCCATATTAAATGAAGATTTTAATTACAGCAAATCTTTAGCTCTGTCACAATATCCTGTAGTTATGCATTTTCATAATAATCGTATCAACCGTGCAAAACCACTCAACTCGTACAATTTTCTAAGAACTATTTTTCATGTCATTGCATTTGATTATAGAGGTAAGTTATGTGGACAACAATAGATAGTAATAACTTATCTCTTGGTGCTGAAGGTTATGGAGACTCTACAGAAACTGAACCATCTGAAAGTACTGTAGTACAAGACTCAATAGGTCTATACAAATGGCTACGTAATCAAACAAAAGTTGAAATATACTTTTGGGGACATGCTTTTGGTGGTTCTATCAGTACTCATACAATTGCAAAATTGCATGAAGAAGGTATTGTACCTATGGGATTATTTCTAGAAGCACCATTCACTTCAATGAAGGATCAAATTCAACAAACTTCATTTTTTAAGGTAATAAGACGCTTAGAAACTCTGTATTAAATTTCTCTTATGAATAATCTTTTTTTCTATTCTACTGTGCTGTGAAGTTTTTTGCATGGCTACCATGGTATGAATCAACAATGGTATACCCATTAGAAAGAAATGGGTTTATTTTTAATACGACAGATTATATCAAAAAGGTAAACTGCCCCATCATGATTACACATGCAGAAGACGATACTGTTACTCCATATCAATTTTCAGAAGAGGTTTGTATGATTGACTTGTCAAATAGTGTATTCATAGTGTTAACGATATTTATTTCAGCTAGTTGAAGTAGCCAGAGAAGGAAGAACAGAAGATAAAGGAAATGTCACATTTTATTTGCTACCAAGAGAACTACAGTGTGGCCATTTTGCTCTTCGCAAAGCTCCTAGATTAATATATTATATTAGGTAGACATTGGAATATTTTAAGACATAACATTATCTATTGCATCTTTCTTAATTTATTATTTTTAGGGACCATATTAGAACATGTCAACTATATAATAAAGCTGAAGGTTAAATAAAAGTTTATAATTTTTTTAATTGTGCCATCCAAATTGGCAGTATTTTATTTATCAAAATGTTTAATTGATGGAGGTTAGGTCAGTATTCATCAGAAAAGTCAACTAATGAACATGTTGGTGATTCGGATCGTTCTGGTCAAATGGTCTTTTGGAAAATTTTGTGTTCCAGACGTCACAGATTTCTTAAGAATTCCAGAAGTGGTCCAAGGCTGTAATTGAAACTCAATCTCAATAAATTTATGTATCAGTGTTACTGATCTGTGGGCGTCACAACTACCTCCCGCTTAACCCACAATGGTACCTTTGTGCGTATATTCCGTTGGCGACATACGCCGCAAAATGTTTCCTGCCGTGGATGCCACCACCTGTTCACCAATACGAATCTTCTTCAAAACCCCTCTATCACCGCTACCTGTGTAAACCAGATTTGTACTGAACATGAAATATCGCGTAACAAATATTTATCAATCAATCGTTACTAAAGCGATCACAACTATGTCTTTTTCGCCATCCTCAGTGGTCCTTCATAAGCTCGAACCATTCTGCTTTGATAGAGATCCTGAATCTACAACGTAAAATACTTTGCTATGTTGAAATATTTATTGCAACTTAAAACTTTGAAATTTTAAAGTCAACGTTGACGTTGAAATTAAATCCCAATGTCTATTCAATACGAAAGTATCATGATTCTCAAGAAGAGGCGGGGAATCAATGGTTGCAGTGAGGTTCTATTTCGACTACTGAATTACGTATCATTGCGCGATGGCCTACCCTTTTCTTAGGCTCGTTTGAAAATGTTTTGAAAGCTTTACCGAAATGTCGTCGACCATGCGCTTTCAAATGTACTAAAGAAAAGGGCGGTTCTTCGCAAAAAGTGGTCGGGTCTCTGAAAACATTTCGCAACAGGTTACAGGGAAAGTAACAAAAGTAATGATGGTGTACCATAAGTATGAAAACCATGTAATCCTCAGTAAGGATTTTTTTAAAATCTCCTACACTGGCATTACTTACCGATTACCGCTGTAAAGAATTGTCGGAACTTTATTATTCATCTATTCAACCAACCAGACAACCTCCAATACGGCGCACCTTGGAAAATGGACTGCGAAGGTAGTACGGCTAAGAGTCTACACAATTGGTAACCGAAGTAGATCTGACACGGTCACAAAGATCTACACCGAGAAAATCGAGAAGACTGCTCAAATAACGATAAAAATGGGTAGGTGGGTGTACTACTATCCAGAACTTACATCCGATCTTTGACGCAAAAAATCTGAAATCATCTTTTTACATCCAGATTTATGTCTCGTTGCGACTGATACGTTCCAAGTATTCTTACCCCAAACGAGAAAGATGCTGTCAAGTTTTCTTCGCAGCCAAAGACAGGTCGCTACAAACTGAGAATGATTTGTTGGTGTAGTGACTGGAACTGCAAAACGTAACATCTCCCGTTGTTTCAGAAAAGAACATATACCATGCCGAAATGAAGAAATAGAAAAGCTTTACTAAGAATATGATATACACGGTCAAGAGTGGCAGTTTTGACCCATCACCCCCTACCCTATTAGAAGTCAGGAAAGCGGACGAAAGTCAAATCTGACCTCGATTATATATCCCAAGCAGCATCTACTTAAGTAGCAGTAACTGAGATACGAACTTCGATTGAGTAGTTGTTACGTAACTACAACTAAATTTATGACTTTATAGGTTTAATTACTTCAGTTCGGAATATTTTAGTAATTACATATATAGTTGCTTCCACTATTTATTGGAACTATCTAGTTCCATTACTTCTGAGTAACTTTTAAAGTATATGAAACGGTATTGCCACTTATATTAGTATAATTGCTTTAAAGTTGCTGCAACTTCAAAGTGGTATTGATTGTAGCAGTAACTTGCCCGAAGCTACTTTAAAGTTTTTAAAACTTTAAAGTAGTACGGAAAGTTCCTGCCACCTGTCTGAAACCATTGTTTAACCTTTAAAGTAACGGAACCTCACAGTAGTATTGAAAGTACTAAAACTTATGTTTTTTGCTACCCAGGAGAATCACTTTAAAGTGATTTTTACTACTTGTTTTGCATCAGAATTACTACAAAGTTCCAGTTACTATTAAAAATTACAACGAAGTGACAGTAACTTCTAATAGGCAATTCAAGCCATTAGGGCTAATGTGGTGAAACATTCCCGTCGTTGTCATAAAATCACCATTTGACAGACTATTAAATTACCTAATAAATTGGCTTAAACGATCCAAATAATGATGGCCGCTATGGGCAAATATTCCCGTCGGCGTCCCAAAAACACCATTTGATTGGTAATTGGATTGACTATAATAGAGGCATATCTGCTGTAGGTTAGTTTAGAATTTGGAGGTTAATTGTGTTTTTGCACTGGTAGTAGTTGGTGCCAATACAAAATATTATGAAGTATATTCATTCCCATTTTTTATTTGGTTGCCACAAACTTAAAATATGCCATATCTAATTATTATGTAGTAGTATACAAAATATAATGTTCACGTTCATAGTTAAATGCGAGATTAAACTTAAACGTTTTTAAAGTTCCAATAGGAACTTTGCAGTGACGTTAGAAACTGGAAGTGGTTACGAAAACGTCGACGTCGTTTTATAGTAACTTATTAGTAGAATTTGTTTTGTTCCCGTTACTATCAATTAAGTGATACAAACTTAATTTTGCAGTGAATACTACTTTAAAGTGATTTTTCCTAAACTACTCCATATTCAGCATCACATTTAACAGAAAAGCTGCAATGGTTTATAATTTTGGTACACTTGAATGACAACATAATCAAACATTTCATCTCCTTTCGGATTATTAGGCATGTACTACAAATAAAATAGTAATCCATTGACATGATCGCAGCGTTAGTATAGAAAATGATGGTAGAATATTTCTTAAGTTACAAGAGAAAGAAAGAACTACCACGCGACACGGTGTATCAAAGAGAAAAGAAGTTCCACAAAAGTAGCAACTACTACGTCGCCACGTTCCCTGCTACGTAGCCTAAACGTACCTGGACAAATTCCGGAGAGGTCACTGCAACGTGTCTGCTATCCAAAGATTGTTCTCCATTTTGGTTACGATTGGTCTCCAAGCAATTACGTGATTGTGACTAACAGTGGCAAAAACTTAATAGTTTCAACGCTAGTTGCTGGTACATAGCGATGACGAAAAATGCTGCTTGTGTGGTGAGTGTTTTTTAAGTGTCACTTTCGGCTCATGATCCCTCCTTGTAAGGGGGAAGGAGAATGACCGAAGGTCAAACATGAGCTCAAAGGGAAGTATTGTATTGTACAGCTAGAATTTCGCGGTCACTTACATAGACCAGTTTTACATTGTGATCGATCGAAATAAATAAATCACAAATATTTCAATCTGTTTGCGTTTTATTAAAAAAGACTTCCTATAACCAACCAAAAGTTAAAAATTGTCTTACCTACCCAGTGTCCCCTACAGTACCATAATTATACATGTCACTTTGTAATTTGTTTACCTAAGTTAAGAATGGGGTTAGGTGCAAAACACCTTATTTTTCTCTGCTCCAGTCTATGCGTATTTTTTTAAATTTATGTAGTAAACACTTAATAAAAACATTATTATTATACTAACACTAGTTCGAAGAAAGAATTTGCTAACAACAAAAAATATTGCTAATTATTAATTTAATTTAATTTAGAATAATCAGTAATAAATAATAATGATAAAATATTTTATATAAAAATGTGGCCGACTTCAGTTTGAAATCGTTAATTAAATGAAAATGTTTCGAGCTATTGCTCAGTATAATATCTCGATATCTAGGTCTACAGCTAACCCTGCAAGTGCCGCCGCACAAAACGGGGAAGCGGATCCCGGATGCAGGTGTTGCTTATCGCTTTCACAAAGTCATATACTCTATTAAATGAACTCTCAGCTTTGTTGTTAATAAAAGTTAGTCCTTTAGATTTTTGTATTCTGTATTGGAGGAAGGAAGAGAGATCTTTCGCTGGAGGGCCCCTATCTGATTTTTGAAGCTCACTACATACTACACCACAGAGTTTCCCCTTCTTTTCTACAGTTCTTAGCTTAGAATATTTAGGTACTATAATTCTAATCAGCTGTATTAAATTCTTTAATTTGTTTCATTAGTTTTGGAGAATCTTATAGAAATAAAAATAAATCCTACTCCCTCCTGGGACATGGGGGGGGGCATTTGTATATTCTTTCCCCTTGCTATTTGGCCCAGCTGTGTGATAGTCTTGTTAATTTTTTCTATTCCGTACTCGATTTCTGCATATCATGTACATGTGCCCTCTTCATTTGTATCTCAATATCAAATGAAAGGATTTCATTTCAAAACTTGTCCACAGATTTCATTTTCATTAGTGCCTTAATTTGTAACAGCCTTGGTAGTGTAATATCTGGCGTGCCGGACTTTCACCCAAGCGGCACGCGATCGACTCCCGGCGTCGGCAGATCTGGTTAAGGTTTTCTGCAGTTTTCCTTAGCTGTGACACAAATGTGGGATTTGCGCTGTTCCATCTGTAAGTCGGCATTGGGCCTACATAATAATAATAATAATAATCGCCCCCTCCCTCCCGCACAAGCTTATAGCTTCTGGGGCCTTGGTTTAGGTTATGGGTTGTAGTAGTTATTATTATTTTTTTTTTTTTCTCTTTTTCTCTCGCGATTTTTTCGCGGTAATTAGTAGATTTGTCGGCACACCATGTGCAAGACAAACTCACTGTCCTAGATATTCCGGACTAGATGGCAAACATTCAAAATTACAGATTTCTGAATTAGGCTATGTATTGAATACGATAGTTGAAGTTCTTCGAGAGATTTCATTGTTGTTTTAGGAGTGATACCTGTCGTCGATATTACAATAGGTAATACTTTAACTACCTGTTGATTCCACAATCTTTTAACTTCTATTGCCAGCTCTCTGTATTTGTCCAGCTTTTCATTGATTGTACTCTGCAGGTTATGTGAATTTGGCACAGCTATATCCAGAAGATAAGTCGTTTGGCTCTCTTTCAGTTGTAGAATTATATCGGGTCTTTTGTTCTGTATTGCCCTGTCTGTTCTAACGGATCTATCCCAATATAGTTTAACTTTGGTGTTTTCTAGGATTGTTTCAGGTTTGTATTTATAATATGGGACAGCTGTATCTATTAGCTCATATTTCTGAGCAAGTCTCTGGTGAACAATTCCAGCAACCTGGTTATGTCTTTCAAGGTAGCTACTCCCTACCAACGTCCTGCAACTCGCCAACACATGTTGAATTGTCTCCGGCATCGCTGCACATCTTCGGCAAGCATCATTCGTTACAGACGGGTCTTTCACTATGTACTTTAGGTAATTGCGGACAGGTATTACTTGGTCCTGAATAGCGGTCATTAACCCCTCAGTTTCTCCGAACAGGTAACCATCAGTCAACCACTTGTTCGACGCTAGTTTGTCGACACATGGTTGATTTAACTGATGGAAATGTCTCCCATGCAAGTTCTTTTGGAGTAGTGCCTCTATCTTATCAGCCGTTCCTTGATATTCGATGTCGAATACTTCATTATGTAAACGAAGTGGTGTATAATTTTCATCAATTTCTATTATTGCATTATGTAATTGATTGTGGGCATTGGTATGGAAGTGTCTTCGTAAACCTTCTATCTGTTTGTAATGGAGTTCCTTAATATCCAGGAGGCCTCTGCCGCCTTCCCTACGCGGTAACGTAAACCTTTCCGTTGAACTTTTAGGGTGGTGATGCCCAAATTTTGTAAACAAATTTCGGGTTTTACGTTGCACTATTTCTAGTTCTGTTGCAGACCACCGGATTATGCCAAAAGTATATACTAACAATGGGATCGCATAGGTGTTCATAGCTTTGATTTTACTTCCTCCATTTAGCTGTGTGCGTAGTATTCCCTTAACTCGATCTAGATATTTCTGCACCATTAATTCTCTAATCGGCTTTTCTTGGATAACTTTAGATTGTTGACAACCCAAGTATTTATAGATGTCCGCCGTATCCATTGTCTCAATCATGTTTTCCTCATCTACATCATAGTTCTCCCCCTTCTTGATTTGTCCTCGTTCGATGTTAAGTATTCTGCACTTCTCGGTGCCATATTCCATACAAATATCTTTACTAAATATGGTTGTAATATCTAGTAGTTGTTTTAGTTTTCGGTTGGACGGTGCATACATCTTTAAATCGTCCATATACAATAAATGAGATAAGGTATAAAGAGGTCTTTTATCTTTTTTAAGTGTGAATCCTATCTCCACACGATTTAACAAGATACTTAAGGGATTTAGACCCAAACAAAACCATAGGGGGCTTAAGCTATCACCCTGGAAAATACCTCTCTTTATATGTATTTCTGGGGTGACTATTTGGGCATCTTTGGTGTTTATCATTAATTTTGTCCTCCAGCTTTGCATTATGATTTTCAGAGCATGAATATACATTGGGTGGATTTTATGCAACTCTAGGGTTTTTATCAACCAGTCATGGGGTATCGTGTCATAGGCCTTTCGATAATCGATGTATCCTACACTAATATTTCTTTGTGTGTAAACGGCTTGTCTCATCACGACGGAATCTATGGTTAATTGCTCCTTACATCCCATGGAGCCTCTCTTACATCCTTTCTGTTGTTCAGCAATGATATTCTGACTCTCACAGTGTTTGTATATTTTATTAGCAATAACAGAAGTCAGTATTTTATATACCGTACATAGGCAAGTAATAGGCCTATACTTGCTTGGGTTTCCTACATCCTTGTCTTTAGGCAGAAGGTGTGTCACGCCTACCGTCATAAAAGGTGGTATCTTTTCAGGATCTTCTATCATCTCATTAAAGAAACTGGCCAGTTTTCCATGGAAGCATGTAAGTTTCTTAAGCCAGTAATTTTGAATGTTGTCTATACCTGGGGCCTTCCAGTTTTGGGATTTTGCTATAGCTTCATTTACTTCTTCCCTTGTTATGCTCTGTTCCGCCATCGGTCTTAATCTTAAATTGAAGTTTTCAATATGTTTCAACCATTCCGCTTGCATATTATAATTAGCTTCTCTTCCCCATATGTCTGTCCAAAACTGAATGACCGCTTCTTTAGAAGGTAGTTTGGTATCACATGTGACACTTTCCTTGGACTTTAATGTTCTGTAAAAAGCTTTCTCGTGCGTTTTAAACAGTAAGTTTTGTTTTTTCCTCTGATCGCACTTTTATTATTATTATTATTATTATTATTTCATTTATTTCTCAATATAATACACAAGCTATTACATTGGTTTACATGTTATCATAAGAAAACTTACGTTTTATCTATGACAATGATAGAAATTTTCTGACAATTCTACAGGTATTAAGTATAACGCACTTTTGTAATAGAATATAAATATTTTTATTGATCTCTAATGTTTCTAAATAAATTTGTAAATTTTTGGTTATAACTCCTTCTACTGAGATTACGATAGGGATAATTTTAACTTCGCGTAATTTCCAAATATTTTTAATTTCAATGGCTAAATTTTGATATTTTGTTTTTTTATTATTTTCAACATTAACCAGATTATAAGAGATTGGTACAGATATTTCTATTATTACGGCTAATCTTTTATTTTTATCTATAAATAGTATGTCAGGTCTATTGAATTCTACATATTGATCGGTAAAAATGATTCTATCCCAATATAACAAGAATTCAGTATTTTCCAAAACTTTCTCTGGATTATATTTATAATATGGACTATAGCTATTGATCAAATGACATTTTAAGGCTATTTCCTGATGTATGATACTTGCTACATCATTATGTCGTTGCATATAATCGTTATTTGCTAACTCTGAGCAGCTTCCTGTTATGTGCTCAATAGTTTCTCCAGGTTGTTGGCACTTCCTACAGTTATCAATTTGGCAGGTTTTTAAAATAAATTTTTCATAATTTTTTGTCCTAATGACTTTGTCCTGAATAGCCATTAAGAAACCCTCTGTCTCCGGATGTAAGTCACCTTTCATAAAGATTTTAAATGAAGCGTTTTTGTCGATTAATTCATTGTTAATTAATTTAGGATATCTACCGTGCAATTGTTTATCATTCCACTGTGAGAGATTACTTTGTAGAAAGGATGGAGGTTTCGTTACTACAGTATCTGAAAGGTTTAGAGGCGTAATCCCTACATCAAACTCAAGTATTTTTCGTATAAGAGGTTCATCGTTTTGAATAAAATAGGATTTCATATGATTTACTTGATTGAAACATAATGATTTTATATTGAGTAAATTCCTTCCTCCCTCCTTTCTAGGCAAATATAATCTTTCAATTGATGAATTTGGATGTAGCATTCGATATTTTGTCAGTGATGTTCTGGTTAACCGATCCAAATATTCAAGGTCCGTGTTACTCCATTTGATGATTCCAAAGGAATATATTAAGTAACTTATAGCCCATGAATTAATGGCTGTAATCAAATTTCTGGAATTTAGACTAGTTTTAAGAAGTTTCTGTAGTCTCTGTTTGTAGGTGTTGGTCAATTTATTTTTTATTTCGGTATGATTAAAGCCATTTCGCTGTTCAAACCCTAGATATTTGTATTTTTCATCTTTTTTCAGATAGTTAATACCAATAATATTTTCTTGTATCCCTGAATCCTTAGATCTGTTAAACAAAATAGCACATTTGTTGATACCGAATGACATTTGTATATCATCACTAAATATTTTAGTTATATTTATTAAAGATGTTAGTTTATTTTTTGATGGAGCAAATAGCTTTAAATCATCCATATACATTAAGTGAGTTATATTTAAGGACTCTCTTAAGTTATATTTAAAGCCAAAATCAGAATTATTTAGTAAGACTGACAAAGGATTTAGTGATAAACAAAACCAAAGAGGACTTAGACAATCTCCCTGATAGATACCCCTTTTTACCTTAATGTTTCCTAAAAACTGATTATTACAATGTAAATTTAATGTCCAATTTTTTATTAAAGATTCTATAAATGTAACCAATAACGGATTAATTTTATATAAATTAAGTACTTTCAAGAGCCAATTGTGAGGTACCGAATCATATGCTTTTGCATAATCAATATAGCAAGTATACAAATTTCGATTTTTTTGTTGGGCATACTTAGATGTAATAGAGTCAATAATCAATTGGTGTTTGCAAGCCAGCGATTTCTTGGTACAGCCTTTTTGCGTTGGAGATAAAATAGCATTTCTCTGACAGTGCATGAATATTTCATTACTAATTAATGATGTAAGTAATTTATAGACAGTAGGAAGACAAGTGATAGGTCTGTAATTTGATGGATCATCAAATTTGTTATTTTTTGCTATTAATTTAGTATACCCAACGCATAAGCAAGGAGGGAATTTTGTAGGATTTTGAATGATTTCGTTAAAACTATTTACTAACATTTGATGAACATTAGTAAATTTTTTCAACCAGTAGTTGTGTATATTGTCATATCCAGGAGATTTCCAATTTTGTGATTTTTGTAGAGCATGTTGTAATTTCTCTATGTTAAATTCAATAGTCTCCATTTGGATAATCTGAGATGAAGATTGCTGTATCTGGTCTAGCCAATCAGCATTTATATTTGCTTCAGTCTCTTCTTCCCAGATCTCTTTCCAAAAGTTCAAGAAAATGTTTTTATTTGAAATCTCTGAAATCGCTGTACCCGAATTTGAGTTACAAGAATTTTCTAGTTTCCTGTAAAATAATTTTTGGTTTGTCTGAAAAGTACAGTTGTCTAATTTTCTTTTGCTTATTTTATTGTAGCGCTTTAGCCTGGCTCCCTTAGCTTTATATTTTTGTTTTAAATCATCTTGGTATTCAATTAACTTACTTAAGAAATCTGGAGAGGAAAACTCAAGGTTTAAGCACTGAATAATATGTTTAACCTTTTTATAAAGCTTTGGAGATCGGTTGCCTTTAATATATTCTGCTAAAATATCTGCTTTGGATCGTAACTCATTAATTTGGTTTATTAACCTTATTCTCCAATGATGTTCGTGTTGTTTAGTGTATCTGTTAGTATTATTAGGTTCAAAAATCAACGATTGGTTATTCTCCTCAAGGACAGTTACAATAGCAGAATATAGTGCATTATGAATTTGTAATAAATCTGTGGTGTCTTTTAAATGTTGTCCCAATATTACATTTACTTGTTCGATAATTTGGTTTGTTTTAGATTTTAAAAATAACTTAGGTAAACGTGGTTTATTAATAAGTTCGAAATTTTCAAATTTTTTGACATTTTCTATGAATTTTTTGTGAATATCTTCATTCGGTACAATTAAATGTTCATTAGGACAAGCTATGTTTTCTCCTCCAGTAATTTCTTCTATCATCTGTTCTCTAGAAATAGCATATCCTACATTTCTACGGATTTGATCGATTTTTACAGAGTTTAGATAATTATTTTTGCGAATTACCCTATACCTATCAGTAAGATTCTGTTCCGTTAGAGAAAGTTCTGGGTGCATTTTTCGAAATTCATTGTAAAAAATATGCCTGTAGCCTGGAAAAGGTATATCATTACACTTATTAACGTAAAAAAAGGGTTTTAAAACATCACAGTTTAGTTCTCTTGTCCATTTTATACGTTTTCTGTTACCTTGTACTCTATTAACAACGGATTCATTTATTGAATTACGTGGGTTATTAGAGGATATTGATGGTAAATTTTCCGGGTTAGCATTGGCATTATCTGTTGAATTGTCAGGTGTTTGCACTAAATTCGTAATAGGAAAGATAGCAGTGCTTCTTCTTGTATTATTGTTATAAATAGGTCTTCTTGTAGAGCAGCCTGCCTCTCTTCTATCCTGGGATACTATTTGGAAATTCTTCAGTGCTTCTGCCATTCTGTTGTCTTTTGGATAATGATTTAATTCATCATTGGAGTCATCAGATAATTGTGACATTTCACTGACATTTCCCAAATGTCGTTTAACCATACTTTTAACCATAATTTTATGATTTCTGCTTTTCTACAGGGTGGAATGAACAGATTGTTGATATTATTCTATAACCTAAATTCTACCTAAATAATTATTATTATTATTATTATTATTATTATCATCCATACCCTCTTCTCTTAATTTATGTACTTATTGATGTACACCTGGTTTGTTTATTCCCATATTCGTGTGAAATAGTGTCTGGCCACCTACATCTAGTACTTATTTGCCTTTGAATGGGCAATGGAATGGGTTTGAATTTTTATGTGTGCGCAAATGAAAAACAGTAAATAGCAATTCACCTGAGAAAGATATATATCATCGCATACACGCCAAGATTTACATGTCAAAACGACAAACATCAATTAAATTTCCTAATGTACCCATAATGTGAGTAAACGATTCAAAAATATAAATAAAAAAGACTTCATTTCTGACAAGGATTTATTCTTTATATTTTCTTTACTATTTAAAGGATTTATCCTTTAATAAAGAATAAATCCTTGTGAGAAATTAAGTCTTTTTTATTTATATTTTTGAAACATTAATTAGTTTTCGAATCTTTTACCTAGCAAAAAGATAATTGTGGCAAGTATGCGATAAATATCTATCTTTCTCAGATGTATTGCTATTTGTTATTTTTCCTTTGCTCTCACATGAAAATTCAAACCCAAAGCCAAGTTTTACCATTCCTGTATGATCCAGGTATGAACTGCTTGATCTAAAACCATTGAACTACATATAAATAACTGGAATGGATGCCTTGTGTAAATAGCTGAGGCAAATGAAATTTTATGCAACCCGCCACAATGTAGGATCCTCATCCTTTTCTGACTCAATGATTCAAATTAAACATTTGGTCTCACACAAAATAAAACTTAATCTACGTTAAAAATCAGTAAAAAGTTTCACCACGTGCTCTTGTAATACATGTAACATAAGTTAGAAAGAAACCGGAATACTACATTCTTGTCTGTTGCCCCTGACACAACGTTCTCTGAGTTGGCGTGCTTGCGCGTCCCTTCCAGTTATTTATATAGAGTTCAATGTCTAAAACCAACCGCAGCGTGCGGTACGTACGTAACAGTGAAAGCAGTACGTACGCAATGTGTACGAGTGTAATAGCGCATACGTGGTATAAATCTATATATAGCTTTACTTACTTTTCAAAAGTAGCTTCATGAATACACGACCAAAAAGATCGAAAGTTACAGCTACAAGCTATTTTGTTTTGAAAACAGTTTGAGTTAGTTGCTGAAAAAAGTACTAAAGCTAGTTGTTTAGCTACTGAGTAGCTAACTGCTGTCCAGTTCTGCCTGTGGTAATAATGTAAAAAATAAGGTTCTATCAATCGTCTGACTTGTTTATTACCAATTTATTTGGTCCTACAGTAACACATTTAGTAACCACAAAAAATAGCAATTAAAGACCTTTTATTTTTTAGTAACATGATATGGATTATTTTCGTCCTAGATACCAACTATGAAAAGCAACTCATATCTCCCAACACCATCCATACATGAAATCGGTCATATTCTTTGATGTACAAATGTTCAGACTTCTTCGGAACCAATAACTCACTGGCT
Organism: Agrypnus murinus; assembly: GCA_929113105.1. Classification (NCBI taxonomy): domain Eukaryota; kingdom Metazoa; phylum Arthropoda; class Insecta; order Coleoptera; family Elateridae; genus Agrypnus; species Agrypnus murinus. The sequence continues at coordinate 131,405,679 of OV816027.1, read as the reverse complement.
TTTTCCGCTTTTATAATCACACTGTGAGGAATAACGCTGCTGCTTTCAGACATTTTTTTTTGTTGATTGAAAAACAAATTCATGCAACTGTAGCAACCATCGTAACAACGGCACAGTCAAACCACCTTTGATATTCACAATTTATTTTAATTTTGAATGTTTTTTTACGTTTTAAGTTGAAAATAAAGAATATGATGTTACTAAAAAATAAAATATTTAATGCACTACGGGAGATATTCTGTTTTTTGCCCTCGGTAGACTTACAGACCGCGGGCCTTCGGCCCTTGGTCTGTAACACGTCAACCTCGGGGGAAAAAACATTCATATCTCCCTTAATGCATAAATATCTATTTCGTCATTATTTGACGACGGCGTTGGCTGCGAAACGTTCATTGTGGACATACCGCAAAATTTACTAACCTTACTTTTGTAATTTTCTTATGTCAGATTCTAAGCAGCTGTCACCAAATTGCAAAAGTAAGATTACGTATATCTTGCGGTATGTTCACAACGAATGCTGCTTTAATCATTTTATACTCATTTATTTTCAAAGCAGCACCCAGACACAATTTGAATTAGAACAGTTCTGTGTTGACATAGCAACCAGCAACGTACCGGTAAAATCAACTTACTATGGCAAATAACAAATCGGGAAACACATAAAAAAAGTCGGCTAAATTCTAGTAGGGTCGGTCAAATGATCATAGCAATCGGTGCCATGAGGTACGAAGGATGCTCCGCCATCCTGATTCCTCGCCCAAAAACAAACAAACAAACATAAAAAAAGGTCGGTAGCGTAAAATGGTTTTTAACGACCACTCTTGTTTACTTTTGCAATCGGAGCCGACGCGACGTTACATTCAATAGTAATTTGGATAACTAGGCCAGGAAACTATATGTTTGCGTACGAGTGTATTACAACACAAGAAATAACATGAGTATTTGCCGCGTAGTCTCTGGGGGCGTGATCCACGAATTATTTTGTGTCGACTTTTGCAAAAAATTTTTAGATAAAATTAACTTACTCTTGAGATGACATGTGCTATTAAGATTTTTTTTGTTTTCGTGTTGATAACAACCAACAACAAAAACATTTGAATTTAAAAATTTCATATCTCCGTTTGACTTTTTCAAAATTTAGTAAAAGTCGTTACTATCCGACAAATGTATGTGTATTTTTTATTGGAGTTTGTGTGTCGTTGTTGCGATGTGTTTCCTTTTTGTTACGTAACATTAACTACTGTCCCAACACCGAACTTTTAGTCCTGGACTGATTGTGAGTAGTTAATACACCTTCTTTAGCAAAAAGATGATTTGTATCAAAAACATTTACTTACCACACCAACCAACATGAAGCTACGCCTATCAGATACGCTCATTGTACTCCTCTGGTACATATGAGACCTGCATGGACCATCAAGTCTAGAAAGTACAAACGTACTGACCAACAGCTTTATCATGCTCTTGAGACCCACCCATTTCAACCCTCTGGTTCGTATAGTTGGTTTCGGTATGGACTTACGGTTACAGAGTCTATAAAGAGAAAACATACTAACATAATAACTTGTCACTCCTACTAACATGAAGCCCCGGCCACCACACTCACCAATTGCGTCTGCCTCTGGTTCATGCGGAGTCCAACCATGTAGTTGGTTTGGGTATGGGACTTACAGGGATTGAGTCTATCAAGGCACAAATATATTGATGAAAACATCTCTACCATGACCACTAACATGAAGCTACATTCATCAAATCATTCAAATCCATTGATTGCATCCCTCTGGTTGATGTTGAGTAGATACAACCATATATGTGGTTTGTAGGTGGGTCTTGCAGGGGCCGAGTCTATAAAGGGACAAACGTATTGCCAAACATTTCGGATTTTAGTATAATAGAAAATAGTAAGATGTTAATTATGAATTGAAAGACCAAAACAGCCGAGTAAGAGGCACTTACTTTACTAAAGAAGAACTTTCGTTGACAAGCATAATTTTCAAATTTGTAGATATTGCTGAAAGAAAATAATTGAAGATATATCCACAATAGAAAATAAATAAATAATATTCTAATTAGCATTAGTCAAAACTATCTTTTACAACATAAGAAGTTTGCAGCTTACAACACTAAAGAGCACGAGAACTTAAAAACTGCAGCATGAAAACATGCCGCAAAGCTTGCAAAAAAAGATACCGGAGTAGAGATGCCATTTGGGGTAATGGCGCCACAGCATTTGAAAAAGATCGCAAAAGTTCTCCGTTGGATTTAACAGAGTAGCCAACATTCTTATCTAAAAATGTCGACAAAAAACAAAGATAGCTAAACAAAGGTAACTACAAAAGAAAAACGGATACGGCGAACTTGACTCAAGATGCTATGCAACAGGCTAGTAGAGAAGTGGCTTGATGAAAAGGAAAGAGTATAAAAAGCGTGGCAAAGGCGTTTGCCATCACGAGGACGATATTGCGAGACCATCTAAAAAACAAAACTGAAGGAGAACGAAGAGGACCGAAGAATGGCGTAGGACCAATTTTTTCCATAAAACAATAACAAAAGCTAAAAGACTTCATACTGCTTCTGGCTAAAACATTTTTATGGCGTAAAACCCTTGCAAAAGTGAAAGATCGCCTTTTACTTTGCCGAAGAGAATATTGTTAGAAACGCTATTCAAAGCTAGTCGGAGAGGGATGGTTAAATGGGTTTCTCAAAAGGTATGGAAATATTTCTTTTAGGAAACCTGAACATACAAGTTTCGGCAGAATCAAGGGCTTCAAAGCAAAGGTTGACAAATTCTCAGCAAGCTGAATGTAATGTTCAGCAAATACAAATTTACAGCATCGCTAATATACAACTCCGACAAAACTAGAATAAACACGGTAGGCAACGCCGTTAAGGTGCCCGCCAAAAAGGCCAAAAACAAGTTGGTCTTGTTGCCAGCAATGCAAGAGGAACCAACACAACAGTGATGTGTTGCTTCAATGCGTCTGGAACTTACATTATATCAATGCTCATCTTCAAAAGGCAGCCTTTGCTGGAGTAAGGTGGGCCTCAATCGGCTATTTACTGCTGTTCGAAATCAGGGTGGCTAACAGAAGATTTGTTGGTGTTATGACTTGAGCACTTCCAAAAAACTACAAATCCTAGACAACCATTCTAGCTATGTGAGTCTCCAAGCATATGAATTTTGTAGGTCCAATGGAATCCACATAGTTTCGCTGTGTCCACATACACCCCACATCGCAATCAACCTCTCGATGTAGTGCTTTACAGTCCTTTGAAGAAGGCCATAAACTGTGAAATTGACCTTCAATTAAAAATCAGCAATATGAGAGAGTCACACAGTATTATCACAAGGCTGTTTATGGCAGAGTGGCTTCTGTGGAAAAGGGCGAGAAAGGATTTGAGTGTACCGGCACATATCCATTCAATCCTAATATATTTTATGAGGAAGATTTCATACCTGTTGAATCTGATGACGCTGGACTATCTGCCTCAGAACCTGAACTGTCGAGACTTTGTACCTATAAAACTCCACCAACCCTTCTGGATGCTGACTTGGGACTCCAGTTGCCGAAATATTTCCTATTCCAATCCAACAAAAGTACATCCCTTATATTGACTTCGACATCTCTGAAGACGTCATTGCTTAAAAAGGAGTTGAAGAGAAAAAGTAGAGTTGATGCCACCAGTAAATAAGCTAAAAATAAGATACCCAAGAGAAAACTTTCATTCAGACTTTTTCAGAAAGGTTGCGAGATGTGGCTCAGGTGCACTCGATGTGGCAAATGTGCCCACAACGAGTGCAGTGGATTTAAAAAGCCTGACAACTATGTTTTCAATTTTTGCACAAGCTAAAATAAAGTCCTAGTTTCATTTTGTATTGTGTATTCTTTTTCTCTAGCACGCCATCCTCTGGCGCCATTAAGCCACACCCTGGGGTAATGGCGCCACTCGTTGAGGTCTCTATTTTTTATTACCAGGCTCAAGATCTTAAGGAATTGGTATTACCTGAATTCACCAATCTAAAGCCAACACTTAAGAGCAGGAAATATGCAAAACACATAATTAGATTTTTATAAATAAGAAAGTTATAGAGGTCCATTAACCTTTAAAGATAACCCTATTTCAAAAAAATTCTTAAAGATATTGAACAAAAAACCATACACATCTTAAATAATAAATTTGATGATGATAATGTTGATGCCGTTGATACAGAATCATATACAATTGAGTTCTGAATTTGAAAGAGGTTGTTCAAGTTATGAGCAAGGTGTTTGAAGGTCTGAGACTAATAATGACTGGTGTCTAAATCTAGCAGATTCAAGACTTTTTAGAAAAGAAGAAATATGTAATTTTACAATATTATAAAGGATATAAATAATATAATAGTAATTAGTAGTACCAGTAGTACTCCTGTTGTACATTACCACAATAATGGACATTGCTATACAGTGCTATTAAATTAAATTGCAATATATAGAATCTCCCTATGTTGCATTTGAAATTAATCAAGTCAAAGCATTATGCACATATACGCCAACCAATTATACAGCACCCGTTTTGTACTATTTACATATACGAGGGTGGTCCCAGAAGTACCCAACCCAACAAAGAAAACACAAAAATTTTGGAAAAAGATTTATTTATTTTTCAACGTAATCTCCTTTCAGCTCTATACACTTTTCCCAGCGGTGTTCAAAAAGTTCGATACCCTTTTTATAATAAGAACTGTCTTGCTCCTCAAAATCGCCATTAACTGCTGACATCACTTCTTCATCGTTGGAAAATCTTTGACCACTGAGCCATTTTTTCAAGTTTGGGAACAGAAAATAATCCGAGGGGGCTAAATCTGGCGAATATGGTGCATGAGGTAGCAATTCAAACTTTAATTGATTAATTGTGGCCATTGCAATAGCGGATTTGTGAGCTGGCGCGTTGTCGTGATGAAACAACACTTTCTTTTTAGCCAAATGCGGCCGTTTTTGCTTGATTTTTTCGCTCAAACGTTGCAATAAGTTTGCATAATACTGACCGTTGATAGTTTTTCCTTTTTTCGAGATAGTCAATAAAAATTATTCCACGCTCATCCCAAAAAACCGACGCCATAACTTTGCCTGCAGATGAAACGGTCTTCGCCTTCTTTGGAGCCGATTCTCCCTTTTGAGTCCATTGTTTCGATTGTTCTTTTGTCTCGGGTGTGAAATGATGGACCCATGTTTCATCCATTGTTACGAAACGGCGCAAAAATTCTGCTTTGTTGCTGTGAAAGTTCGCTAAACACTCAATTGAAACATTTTCACGACACTGTTTTTGCTCGAGTGTGAGCAAACGCGGTACCCATCTTGCACACAGTTCTCTCATGTCCAAATTTTCAGACAATATGCGATGTACCGCACTTTTTGAAATGCCCGTAATGTCTGCTAGCTCGCGCACTTTCAGTCGACGATCATCAAGTACCGCATTGTGGATTTTCTTCACCATTTCTGGAGTCGTCACCTCATTTGGTCGACCACTGCGATGCTCGTCTTGGCAGCTCGTACGGCCTCGTTTAAACTCAGCTACCCAAAATTTAACTGTTGTAAACGAAGGAGCAGACTCACCCAGAGTAGAATCCAGTTCAGCTTTTATATTGGTTGGGCTGAGGCCTTTCAAATAAAAGTATTGTATCACATAACGATGACCAATTTTCTCTATTTTCACAAATTCACTGACAACGTTCACTATTGATGGCTGCCAAACAAATACTGAACAACGTGGCGCTTTCAAACTTGAAACATATGCTTTATAGACTGCGTACTTTCCAATACAGTGATATTTTCCACGGCCTACTAGATTTATATAAGCTTCGCTTATATACGGCCGTCTCATTTAAAGTTTTTTCATTGTTGAAAATTATTACAGATTCGTACGTTAAATGGCGCCCACTGGTGGTAATTTTACAACAAAGATATTTAAAGTCAGAGCTCAGTCGTTAATTTTTAGGTTATACTTTATGTCAATTGTGTCAAACTGCCTCCGATTGAAGAGATCACACTTAAAGGAAGTACTTCACTTTCAGAATACATGTATTTACTCAGACATTAACAGTAGGTAATAACAAAAAATCTCTTAACAACGATCAGATGTTGTTAAATTATGCATTAAGAACAACACTTATGGCTACATTAAAACTAAAAAACATAGGTACTTCAACAACCACTTCACAGGTACACGTATTTTTTATACTATTGACTTGATTTTACAACGATTGTCATGTTATTATTATCAATAGGTAGTTAGTTCAGAAAAGTTCCCGACTCCATCTTCTTTCTGGAACACTTTCTAAGCTTTACTACAAAACCTGTTAAGACATGATAACAAAATCGTTTTTTACTTATCGTTACCTATCCTATATTCCTACTTATTACCTACCCTTCAAAATTTTAAAATTCTTTCTCTGTCATCGCTTTTGGTTTATGATATGCGATATCAAAAATTCTATATAAAGCTAATGTCTTAGGAGACAAATCTTGTCAGTCTCTTTTAACTGAAACGAGTGGCCTTAGATTCAAGTAGATTTCATCAGCTCTTATGTCTAAAAATATTTATTTTCAGTAATGTCTTTCACCGTGAGATTTCTTTATTACATGGTTATACTTCTAGTCGTAGCTTCAGTTCATAAGTAGTGCATTAACATTAGGTGTCTACATCATCTGCTGTGGTAATTCAAGTGCTACAAATCCCAAAAGAGTATTCGTAATTTGTGAAATATTACAGTGTACTTATATTATGGCTATTATGTAGTTACTAAGGTGTTTCTAGTCTAAAAAATCAGTCAATTAGTAATGTTATATAAAATCTAGTAAAACTTACTAAAAAAAGTAAAATTTTCTTATATGTAGAATATTTTGCTTTCCAAATTCCTACTGCAACATGTTTTTGTCTTATTTATGTACATTATATTTAAATAGTATATACAAATGTCAATAAATTAATATTGCACAATAGCAAATGACAATTATTGGTATGAACTATAACCTTAAAATTAACGACTGCAGTCTGAATACAAACCAGCTTCGTTGCGAAATTATCGGCAGTGGGCGCCACTTAACGTACCGATCTGTAATTTTTGGATTCTAATTGCAACAATGAAAAAACTGGAAATGAGACGGCCGTATATAAGCGAAGCTTATATGAATCTAGTAGGCCGTGATATTTTCAAACAACTACCGCCACCTCTTGGTCAGGTCGGGTACTTCTGGGACCGCCCTCGTACTACGAGTGAAGATCAATATTTACGGTCCCTGATATAGAAAGAGAAAGAATTTTTAAAACATTATTTATTTATTTCTCAACATAATCTCCCTGGACTTCAATGCACTTGGTCCACCGATGTTCCAATGCTTCAATGCCTTTCAGGAAGAAGTTTTCGGGTTGCTCCTCAAACCAGCCATTTACTGCGGTCATAACTTCATTATCGTCTCCATATTTTTTTCCACGCAGGTTTTCCTTTAATTTTGGAAATAGATGGTAATCACTGGGTGCCAGGTCTGGTGAATATGGAGGGTGTTCTAGGATTTCAAAGCCAGCGTTCTGTATGGCAGCCATGACAATGCAGCTCTTGTGGACTGGAGCGTTGTCCTGATGGAACAAAATTTTGTGTGCCAACTTTCCTGGTCTTTTTCGGTCGATGCTTTCGCGCAATTTTGGAATTAACCCTGCATAATAAGAACCCGTTATTGTGTGTCCACGCTGCAAATAATCGATCATCAAAATTCCTTCTGCATCCCAGAACACTGTGGCCATAATCTTTCCAGCCGCCCGTTGAACTCGAAATTTGCGTGGAGGTGGAGAACCTCTGTGATGCCACTCCATACTTTGTCTTTTCGTCTCAGGATCAAAATGGTGCACCCATGTTTCATCCACAGTCACAAAGCGAGTGAAAAATTGCTTCCGATTGGCCTTCAGGTACTCCAAATTGGCTTCCGAATGCAGCACTCTAGAGCGTTTCTGATCGACGGTCAGCATCTTTGGAACCCAACGCGCCGAAATTTTTCTGAGATCAAGAACATTTCTTAAAATATTTTCAACTGACCCATAAGAGATGTTCGTTATTTCCGTGATATGGCGAATAGTCAGTCTTCTATCTGCCATTACCATATCATGGATCAAATTGATGTTTTTGTCAACGGTGACACAGACTGGACGTCCCGCACCTTTCGCATGTTCGCAAGTTGTTCTGCCTAATCTAAACTCACGAGACATATTTTTCACCACTTGGTAAGAAGGGGCAGAGTCCCCTAAAACGTCTGTCACATCCTTGTGAATTTCAGTAGGTGTTAATCCTTTTTTTTGCAAATACTTTATCACCGCTCTGACTTCACTTTTTCCATTTTTAAAAATTGTCTGTTATCGACCAGCTTAATTATTAATAACTTTCAAAGAACAACACGCACCTACGCAAAACTTGACACAACAAATAATTAGTAATGACAGTTCTCATAGAAAAATGAGTGACGATATCATGCAAAGCCTACTATGTCAGGGACCGTAAATACTGATCTACCCTCGTATGTATATATCGACTCATATCGCAAAAAATAAAATTGTTGTCAAGCAATGATAATTGCATTTTCTGAGTCACTACTACCGGAAAATGATGAAAATTACATGATTATCAATAATTAGTGGATAATTTATCTATAAGTGTTTTACACTTGGCAAACATTTGCAAGTAAATTCAAACTAAGTAGTGTACTTCACTTTAGCACCGTAAAGTACATGGTGTGTGGAAATTGAGATTTAGTTCAACTTTCGATTAACCCAAGAAACTTTTTATAACTACATTTTATGGACTTTAAAAAATGTATCGAGCACTTTTTTTTAACAGCTAACAGCTAAGAACGCTCAAAAAATTTAAAAAAATATATATCTCGACTTTGGCCCACTCTATTAAAAAAAATATAGAAATTTTTGTAAAAATTTTACGTCAAAATGTATATTTGATCTAGTTAATAATGAAAACATGACATTGTGGCGACCGAATTTTTAAATTAAATTTTTAAACATTTTATTTTTCAAAATAACTCGATTCTGGTACATACCTAAATATAAAAAAATGCATTTGTCATTATTTGTATAAAATTTTCTTCTCTTTATTTTAGTGTGTATTATAATTTTTTTGCTACAGCAGTGGGCCAAAAAATAGGAATATTTTGTAAAAACGACTACTTCTTAAGTTTTTTGGACATTTTTAGCAAATTAAAATAAAGATCTCAATAGATTTTTTAAATTTGGTCTTGCTTTAATATTGCTTTATGATAATTTTTTTAATGAAAATAACTAAATAAATAATATACAATGATTATAAAACTATGACACATTAATGAGTTTAACGATTTAAAACTTATCTACAGTTTGATAATTGAATGCTAAGTATACTTTATACATGATAATATTCTTTTTATAAAAATATTCAAGTTATCTAAAAATATTATTTTTAAATTTTGGCGCCTGCGCACGACCCCTTAGCGTCATTGGTTAAATGTCGGGCTGGTCAGAAGTGTAAACATGGCGAATGCAGTGTAGTAGGTGTCATTTATAAAGTGACGTTTAGTGTAATTTTTCAATAGAAACAAACAGAATCATCACAGAAAAATCATCTTCCAAGCGAGCTTTTTAATGCAAGACTGTATTGGCACAATGTTTCATACATAAAACCAAAAAAATCAATGTATTCACAGTAAAAACATCACCAAAATGAGGTAAGTATCGGCAAATATTGCCTTGTTTTTGCACATTTTTACTAAACAAAACTCTCGTAAATCGTTCAAATTGAATTAATTTACAATCCACGCGGTTTATAAATGTAAAAACATTACAGCTTTATTATTATTTTAATTAACTCTTTATAAAAATCGCTGTTAAAATGGTAGCAACACCTGGAAATTTTAAGATAAACGGGATGATCCCCCTGTGACAGTTCCCATAGGTGAGCTATCAAAATTGATAAAGTCATCTCGCTAGGGCTAAAATAATAACAGAACACGTTTTCTTGTGATTTCGTTACTTTTTATCGATTTCGTAAAACTATGGGTGTGTTGAACCCATCCTAATGGCTGAATTTCATTCTCACCCCTAAACCGTTTTTCAGTAAGGGTAAAAATTCCTTGGTTTCGTGTGACGAATTTATGATTACTTTCGAGTTGTGTGTGTGTTTATATTAAGAAAAAAAGGGCCCTTGATGATTTTCTGTTTTTTCCCTAATGAAACGTTTGTGTTGTGTTGGGTTTTTAAGAGGTAAAATATAAACGCGGTGTTGATGAGAGAAATCTCAAGAATTTTAAACTGTTCTGCAGAGGTTCATCACCAGTTGCATTTTTTTATGTGTTGCTCCTATTCTTGGCTGTTTTTAGACGACATATGGTCATGTGTTTACGTTATTGCAACAGCCAACAGATTCCGTTTTGTATGTAGTGCTGAATTTATGAGTTTTTAAATGAAAGATTAGAAAAATTACTAATAATGAGATTATGATTCATTCACCTTTTTCTGTTGCCTCAGGTTCTTGTTTTGTTTTACTAATAATCATATACTCGCATTTTTATTATTAGTCATTTGTTTCTAATTCACTTGTCAAAATTTAAAAAAAACAAAAGATTAAAAAAGTGAATCTGTGAAGATTTTTAAATATGTCAATGACTGAAAAAAACAATCGAAATTTTAAAAAGTCAAGGCTAATTAGTTTTCTGAAAACCAGTTGTGGACATTTTTTTCGTTATGACCTAAATACATGTTGCCTTAATAAAAAAAAGTCAAAACTTGTATTTATGAAAAGCAAATTAGTGTAAATAAACATGAAATTGTTTTATGTATACATACATATAAAGGTTGAAAATTCTGAAGACGAATCAAAAGTCCCAATTAGTGTTGAGCTAAATTTAAGGTTCTAAATATATGTAAATACTCCTTGTGTTAAATTTAGAAGAAATTTCATTTGAAAATTTTAAGTTATTTTGTCTTATAACCTCAATGTTTATCAATAATCTTTTGTTTAAGAAATCTAGTCGACTTCTTTTAAAGCAAATGAAAAATTGAGTGTCAATAATGATCAAATCTGCACTTTTGAATGTAAATACTAGTACAATAATACCAAAATAAATCTGCGAATCGAGATCTTTTGATGAAACTCATGAAAATGGTTTTTCTTGATAAAAGTAAATTATCAAAATATTGAAATCAAAATAAATTTAAGAAACCAGATATGGAAGGCTGGTTACTCAACTGTACATTAGATGGCAGCACCTTATACTACATAACATTATTATAATAAGAATCGTGATTTCTAGGTTAACTGACAGATAGGATGATTCTATTCGACATGTAATATTATTATGTTTGTGGGTTTGTTTTTTATATTTTTAATAAAAGTATGTAAAACAATCGAAAGAAAAGCTTTATTAAATAAAATTATATTTTGTTTTTTTTTTTTCGTATAATTCTTGTAAACTTTTTATCATATTGGTAACAATGGTTATACATAAAACTATAGAAATTGAATCGGTGAGTGGAAAAATATGACTTTTTCTGAGCCTGTATCTGTTGAGTATAAGAACATTACAAATCTCATTATTGATATGCCTTACACAGGGTGGCTAATTTTTCATTGTCCAGGTTATATCTGCTATAATATTAAAGACAGAGGAAAACATTAAATGAGAGACTTGCTTGGCATAACCTGATCAATAAAATATCGTAAAAAATTTTTCTATTGCCATCTTATTTTCTGGAAGAATACCAAAGTTTAACTTTTTAAATGGAATGTCCTGTATATTTTTATGGGAGAAAGTTCTAAATAAATTTCTCTTTACAATGATATATCACAAGCGGCTTTTTGCATTTAAATTACATCTTCTAGTTCAAAAAATAAAATTATCGAGGGTGGCTGTGATTTCTTTATTAACTCTTTGATTACAAAATTATATCAGCTTTTATTTAGTTACTATTTAACAAATTAAATAAATAATACGCAACGAGTTTAACCAGTAAACTGCAATTATTTTATCTTGAAGTTCTTGAACATTTTTGCGGTAGGAGTTTCGTACACTTGGTTTTTCAGAAAACCCCATACAAAGAAATCAAGAATACACTCAAGAATACCAATCCATTTTTGACTGAATTCATTGTTAAAACCATTAAACAATTTGCTAATGCACCTCTTTGATACGGTGGGGCTCCGTCATGTTGAAACCACAAGTTTCGTCATGTAGGTAATGGAAGATGGAAGATGTTTTGCCAAAATAATAAATTCTACCTGGATCACAGTTCCATCATGAAAATGATGTATTAAAATTTTGTTTTTAAGTATCCATTGAAAATGTACTTTCGCACGAGTCTCAACAATTTCACAAGGGTTCTTATCATCCCGATAATGTGAATTAAGTTTATTGAAACTTTTGATTTCTGTTAAAATTGAATTCATTGTCGTTTCTCCTTCGCAAGTAACTTAAAAGCAAAAAAGCCACTTGTGATAAATCATTGTAAAGAGAAATTTATTTAGAACTCAATTCCGCAAAAATATACAGGTCGTTCCATTTAAAAAAATTAAAATTGGATATTTTTCCGGAAAATAAGTTGGCCATGAAAAAGAGTTTTTTATGCTATTTTATAGATCAGGTTATGCTCAACAAGTCTCTCATTTAACTTTTTTTTTTTTCTACGTTTAATATCTCTGCAAATATAACCTGGACAATGAAAATCAGTCATCCTGTATGCAGGGTTCATATTTTAAAGAACTTTGCCACTTGTGATATATGATTGTAAAGAGAAATTTATTGAGAACTCAATTCTGCAAAAAAAATATATAGGACGTTTCTTTTAAAAAATTAAAATTAATAAGTTGGCCATGAAAAAGAATTTTTTGTGCTATTTAATAGATCAGGTTATGCTCAACAAGTCTCTCATTTAGCTTTTTTTTTCTTTCTACGTTTAATATCTCTGCAAATATAACCTGGACAACGAGAATCAGTCATCCTGTATGCAGGGTTCATATTTTAAAGAACTTTGCCACTTGTGATATATGATTGTAAAGAGAAATTTATTGAGAACTCAATTCTGCAAAAAAAATATATAGGACGTTTCTTTTAAAAAATTAAAATTAATAAGTTGGCCATGAAAAAGAATTTTTTGTGCTATTTAATAGATCAGGTTATGCTCAACAAGTCTCTCATTTAGCTTTTTTTTTCTTTCTACGTTTAATATCTCTGCAAATATAACCTGGACAATGAAAATCAGTCACCCTGTATGCAGGGTGCATATTTTAAAGAACTTTGTCTTTGAAAGACATTTTTTGTCTTGAACTGTTTGGGAGAGACTATGCACACTTAATATTCTTTAAATAGAACTATGTATACAGGGTATTTCATTGAAGATTCGTATCCTCTGAACAGGTGATAGTACACATAAAACACAACAAAAAGCTTATAACCGATCCGATAATAACCGAGAAATCAATTGTTTTTGAAAAGTGGGTTGGTGGTGATATCTGATACATTTAACATTGATGCTAGGTGATGTCACAGTTTGTTTTGACTATTATTTTCAGCAGTTCCCAAAAGTTGAGCTTTTTAGCAAATTTTTTCATACTGTATAAAAATAAGCGTTTTCATGTTGTAGTTCTTGCACTAAACAATCTACTAATAAGTCTAGTTTCAAATCACATTTATTAAAAGAACCCATAGATGTGTGGTTTGGTGTTATGTTCATAGCCTGCCACGATGCAAAACTTTTTTGTGCTTTTCTCAAACTTATGATTATCTAATGTGGTAGGATTTTTACACTACAAGAAAGAGAAAAGTAATATCTATAAAATAGTGCCAAAACATATAGGTACCTATATAACACTATTTAAAAATATTAAGTGGGCGTGGCCTCTTTCAAAAAGACCAAAAACGGCTATTGGCACAGGAATATATTTTTTTACTTACCGTGCAATATTTCTACATATCATTTTTATCTCTAATAATAGAGAAGTTATTTAAATATGCAGATAACTGCCTCACCCCCCTGTACTGGGTGATAACAGCCATATGACACTAGCTATTAATTCTTTATTTACCAACCGATTTACATCAAACTTTGGTGTTTTATTTATAACTTCATTCCCCATTTTTGTAGATATACTAAATTTTCCAAAGACTTTTGGTGAAACTGCGAAATCTTAAATGGAATGTACCACTTATTTTTGCATATTTCGAATCTACAGGACATTTTGAATCCACCAACACTTCATTTTATAACTTTTCCACAACAAAACAAAACTTAATATGTATTATGGTTTTTAACCTGCAACTGTTTTTTTTTAAGTACGTTTCTTTATTTCGACAGAGGATGCATGATGTCCTACATTAAGATTTTCAAGAAAAGCACATTTTTTGTGAAAATCACAGTAGACTATGACAAATGTAGTATAAACAAAAGAATATAATTAATCACAAAAACTTTAGTCATTTTGCAATAACTCGTGGCAGATTTTGTTGATTTAGGTGCTGTAAAGATTTATGTCAATAATGCTCCAATAATTGATAATAATCCTCTTGATAATTGCTTCATAATTCCAACAGTGCGCATTAATCAGTTCAACAAGTTGGACATTTATTATAATTTTTTTTTCATATTTGTTTTGTTTAATAAACCTTATTATCTTTTTTTATACTTCATTTGTTTGCCATGGTCTACTATAATTTCTCAAAGAATGTGTTTTTCTTGAAAAATCTTAATGTGGTATCATTGAAAGCGCAGAAAAATGCTCTATCAAAATAAAGGAAACAAATCACATGACGTTGCATTTGAAAAAATGAGTTTCGGTGTGAAAATCATAATGTTATGTCTTATAATTTTGTAACTTCGAATCTAGAAGGCCTAGAACTATCTAAAACTATTAGGAATTGATGGATTGTGACAAAAAAAATCTGAAATGGATGCTACATATTTTGTTTTACACCATTTTCACAGCAATGACGTAAAACAAAATATGTAGCATCCGTTTCAGATTTTTTTTGTCACAATCCATCAATTCCTAATAATTTTAGATGGTTTTCAGCTGTCTAGATGCGAAATACAAAAATTATCGTTTTATTGCTGTGGCAATAAAAGAAACGATTAATGGGTTTAGAAATTTTTACAGATTCAAAATATGCAAAAGTAAGTGGTACCTTCTATTTAAGAATTTGAAGTTGGTGCCACGGTGTGGTCTTGTAAAACCAGATGAAAAAACGTTTCTGCTCTAGTGTGTACTCAACCCCATTCCAAAGTAAAATGATGGACTTGTGAAACTGTGGCGCTAATGTGACTTCAGTAAAGTTAGCACCGCCACATTTGTTAAATTTCAAAAATTTTAATGCCATAATTGTGAATGAATCAGAAATCCTTAGATCCCTTAATCAGAAATGAAGATTTTAAAATTAAATTAAAGACTTGAGCTCAATCTAGCACCCCCACCATATAAATATAGATAATAAATTAATTTAAACCTTCTGGTACCGCCACCACTCCCCTACGATAAGAGGGGGGGGGGAAGATATTGAGAAAAGTTAGCTGTGGCCTTATGCGCCATAAAATGGGGAAAATGACGGTATCGTGATGATCCACCGTGTCCACTGAACATTTGAAGCCCAACAAAGTCCGGTTTGGTTCCATAGGCGGGGGAAGGGGGGTATGGGTATTTTTAGAGATATCGCCGTGGAAATCGGTGAGCGTATAGCCAATACCGGCCTGTTTATAGCTGTACCAAAAATTTACAGTACCCATTTACAGTGGCGTGGCTAGAGGGAACGGAACGTTGCATCGACATGGGTACTTCACCAGTAGATAGCATCTGGGACCTTGCATAACATATCGGAGCATAGTCGATCGCCGATCGTTTTTAGGTACAGATGTGGCCAAAAAACCGACTTTTTAGAACTTTGGAAGATCGTGCCGCCTATAATTGCAGACATGTAACGAAACAAGTCATACTAGTAGATAGGCCTGTGCAAAAATCGAAACGAGTACGGAAAGGGCCTAACCATGGCAGCCAGTCGATCGAAACCGCCACTAGTTAACCAAACCGGCCTTGATAAGGCTGATTCCGTAAAAAAAATCGTGACTTTCAAAAACGCTCGGTACCCGGCCCCCTCCATTTAGGCTTTGACCCCTTCTAGCAGGCCTATTTATTAACCCAAAATGAAGATTAGCCTACCAAACGAGTTCTTGGAACGGTGGCTACATCATATTGTTGACCCGTTGATATGGAGTGCCCTCAAAAACTGTTAGGTTGGGAAAACTGGAGGGGGAGATCGGTAACAGCTAGCTCGGATTTGAAAATTCCACGCGATAGAGGACGTCGACTAGTGTCAAATAGTGTTTTTGTTTCCGTTCTAGCATCTCCCGTTTATACAGGATGATTTAAAACATGTCCGTCGTTCGTACGGTGTAATAACCAAAGACGCTGCGATTTTTCAAAGGTACCTCTGCAACAAGAATTTTACATGTACAAAGTAGCTCAGGTAAAATGACATTGTACCATATCTTGGAAACTGTGAGAGTTAAAAAAAAGTTTAATACCAAAGTTGGCCGGTATGAAACCAGATTTAATTTTATAATATTTTCGTATATACAGGGTGAGTCGTTTCTCTACGGCTGTTATCAGTTCCATTATTTTAAACGGAACACCCTGTATATTTTTACGATTTTCGATTCTACAGTTTATGATAAGTACGGTTGGTTAAAACATGTCCAAAATTCGCCACAGTTTTTGAATAAATCAAATTTCTTTGATTTTCAAGAATGTATCAGAGAAGAACCCGAGGCCAGGTCCGGACACCAGCCCGGATCTGGACTAGTGGAGAAGGGGAGGCCCACTTAAAAAGAATTTTAAATAAAACGCTACTCTATTGATAGAATCGTACAAGTGGTTTGTACAACTTTTGAGACTCGCTTGAATTAATTCTACTTCTAGAGCTGATAACTAAGAAAGAACTTAAACACCACCAAAACCAATCACCTTGTCGAGCTGTATTCTCTTGCTAAGACCTCCAACTGCCATTCTTTTCCATTCTCTTCTTTCCAACACAATTATTTTAAGTCACTTACTTGGTGTGGGCTACACTATACTTCAGCTATGCGTCGCAAGTATAAATATATTAAATATAAATAATAAATTAATTTAAACTAGACTATAATTTTGGACTGATTGAAGACTATTTGCTGGCATATATTACATTTTCAAAATCAACCCCTAAATAGAAAACTTCTCTACATGAATAATGCCACAAAATTAAACATGATAAAAATCAGGAAAACACCGTATCGTAATTTTGGACTCATTAAGGACTATTTATTGTTGCATAACCTATTTTTGGAATCATCCCTTAAATTGGTAAAATGTGAGTAAAACCATGAAATTAAGTAACAAGCCGTGCTAGTAAAACCTATTACTTTGGATTGATTGGCAGATAACTCTTTTTTGAAATCATCCTCTCAATTGGAAAATTCAGGAAAAAAACATGCCATAATCTTGGACTAATTAAAGACCAATCATTGGTATATAACTCATTTTTGAAATCATC
Organism: Agrypnus murinus; assembly: GCA_929113105.1. NCBI lineage: Eukaryota > Metazoa > Arthropoda > Insecta > Coleoptera > Elateridae > Agrypnus > Agrypnus murinus. Next base: position 131,388,097 of record OV816027.1, on the reverse strand, counting down.
CCCTAAACTGTCACTCCCATTAATAGTATCACGCAGTTAAGTAAAAATCGGAATAATCGAGCTATAACTATGGAATAATTAAAGACTATTTTACCAACCCCCATGGCTTATGTCACGGAATTAAATGAAAGAATGCCAATAAAACTGTGCAACTTTGGATTAGTTAAAGTCTATTTATTCATTGGCACATGATGGTCAAAAAATTTTGGACGTACCTGTATTCAGCAGCATTGAAAATTTTCAAGTGGGGATAGTGACTTGATCTCAAGTTAACAACACCACCATATAAATGTATGTAAAAAATAAATTTAAACGAGGCCATGTGTTTGGACTAATTAAAGACTATTCACTGGCATGCAACCCATTTTCTAAATCAACCTCTAATAAAAGACTACCCTACTTGAATACCCACTTGTTTATGTTGACCCACTTTCATTTTTGTTAAAGAACTCCTCGCTTTTTTTCCTTTGCTATACGCAGTGGCTGTTTCTTGGTGCTAGAGTAAAATACTACCTTTGCTAAGTTTTATAAAATTCGATTAAGGCCTGCCCATTCACACCGCCCTTTCAACTCTGATCAATTGTGGACATGAAGGGACGGTAACAGGAATCCTTCCCCTAGTAGAATTTTATGAAACTTGACATCTTTAAGATGCAGAGGCAATTCTTTACACTAGCAACAAAAAACAGCAATTCCTCCCAATTAGCACTACATTGAAAGGTAAGGTAGGTGCCACAACAATCGTGTCACAACAAGGGTACCAAACCAAAAGTGCCGACATCAGAATATGCCACAATAAATAAAGAGCAAACTTGATTTTTACTTAAATTTATATGGTGGGTTCAAGTTATTATGAGCTCAAGTCAGCACCCACTACTTTAAAAGTTTCATTTCTGCTGAAAACATGCTCGTCCAAAATGTTTTGATTTATATCCCGAAATTAGTCTAAAATTATGGCTTGATTTTTATCAGCTTCACTTTCGTGTCAGTCCATGCAGGCGATTTACTAGATTTAGAATATCTGTCAGTTACTGACAATTGAGGATATAATTAACGAATCAAAATTTACATAGCATAATTCTATATAAAATAATTTTTATATAAATAATACTAAATAACGTGTGACTTACCTGCGTTAGGTTATAGCCATGGTTCCCTGTTGGGCGAGGAATTGAGATATGCTTACTTAGCACGTCATTTACTTATTTGACTGCTAAGAGTTCTCTCTCTCATTGGTCAAATCGTTGACAGACTAGACATTGACTCTCTAGATGTGTGTAAAATGGCACCATCCTGTTGGAACCATATGATATTTTTTCCATGACTTGTTTTTTATTGGTGTTTTCTGTTTTATGTTCTATTACATTTCATTTATTCCTTCATATAGCCCTAATTTCTCTTCAGTTTGTCTTTGATATTTTCTCGTGTTGTACTTTCTTTTAATCAATTTTTGTTTTATAAATTTTTGGTCCTCTATTTGGGACGACTCGACAAAATGAAAAACCGTTTTAATAGGTAAATTAGTGGTCAGTATATACAACCCAATTAAACTATTTTCTCTGATCCTGACAGTCAAATGGTAATTAACCAACCATTAACAATATATCAACCAGCACCATATGTAATTTCTCAACAAGTTTTCTCAATGGTTACACAAACTATTCCCAACACCCAACCCACCCTCTATTAGCTCTCCAAACTAATACCGTAGTTATAACCGTGCTTACCCGAAGGGTTCCTTCTCAAAAGAGATAGGCCTGCTCCTAGTCCAGCATAAGGACTTTTTCCACAACATACATGGGACTTCACTGCCCAGCCGAATCCAACCTCGATGTGGCTGGGCTTGGACGTTATGCCACCATGGCCTACCATGTAATGGGTCTGGTGTACCCTTGTCAGAGCTTCTTTTAATACCACCTAAGCAGAATTCCAGCATGTACCCATTAAGGTGAAGTTGTCTCTTGATTGTGAGAGGCTATATATTCGCATCACACCCCTTAAGTGTAGTGGCTGTAGAAGGTTTCTTTGGACCATAAGACTGGAACTGCACAGCTGTAGCATGGTCCTCATACTTTCCTCACGGACACATCTACCTGGTGGCATTCAGTTTTCCATGGAATGGTGGGGTCAAGATCCCACAACCGATTTAAATCTCGCTAGATTCTCTTCTATCAGACTAAGTCTATAAAATCTCTAATTCTGACTGTATTATCTTTTACCCTCGTTTAGGCAGGTAGGTACCTCCTCAGGTCTCGCCTCGGCTACTAGGGAGTCAATTTATCTGACACCTCTAACGACGGCTTGTGTAACTAACTACTCCAGATCTAGTGTAAACCGACCTCCGACATATCTAGCGATGGTCTGAGGCCTGTCTCCATTTTAAACTTGGTATTGGAGAGATTGCAGTCAGTTCTATTGGTAGTTTGGCTAGACTAGTCTCAGATACCAGTCCATACTCGACACCTCAAACGATTGCCTGGCTGTTCACCCAGCGTAATGAGCTCAAATACGATTGTACAATTTTTTTAATTCAGAAATTTGAACCCATGCTCCTTTAATTAAAAAGTAGAATCTCTACCACTCAACCATGGAGGGTTTCTACAAGTAATAATATATAGAATAATCTCCCGGAAGAGATTTATCAAACTAGCCAAGAACATATAACGAAAGTAAAAAAGCACCAGAACTACCCCCAGTATTGTTTGCAAATATCCAGAACATAAATCTATAAACATAACTCTTATCAACAAACATACTGAATTCCACACTTGGCATATAATTTGGTCTTTGGCTTGACAGAAATCCTTATTTTAAGTACACATATCTTGAAGATCTTTGCAGAGTTGGATAAGATAGCAATCGGATAGTAGTTTTGAACATTGTGTTTATTGCAAGTCTAGCAAATTTTAGCATGTTTGCATGGTGCAAATAATGCACCAGGAGAATGGTGGTCGGGCAGGGTCCTTGTCTTTAGCGATATTTTTAAAGTCTAGGTCACAAGGAGTTTAATAGTATACCATATGTTGGGACTTTTATTTTATGTGAATAAAAAATCGGATTTCGATGGTAATAACTTGAAATGAATATAAAATTAAAATCGAAAAAGCGTGGGGCTAAAAATTTGAAAAATCCATGATAACCAAAATATATGATAACGTATGGTTCCTGGAAGAATCCCGAGAAGACTTCCCTCGTGAGTTCTATATTAGTGTTATACTAATACCTGTCCACAGAAATCTTTAGTTACATCTTTTTATGTTAGAGAGGGTAACTATGAACATATGTAGTTAAGTTGTGTTAGTATGACACACATATAGGTTAAGATTTATTATTTGCTTCTTTGCAGTAGCGTTGAAGAACAATTACTCGACATAACAATTCGAGACTTTAAATCTTATGATGGTAGTGTAAGTAAATGTTGAATATTTGATTACAACTGTACTAATGCTGCTATCTAATTTACAGTTGGGCAATTATTTCTTTCTGCACTCGAATGTATAACGATATGTCAATTTTAGGGTATAACATGATTGGTATATTAAAAATAATTCTAGTATATTAAAAATAAAATATACCGGGTGCGGAATAATGTGGGGAAGTCCGATAGCTCCTAAACGGTAACAGCTAGAAAAATCGTTTTAATACGGATGTA